>OZ010677.1:34111153-34711153 GCA_963932185.1 Troglohyphantes excavatus | reverse complement strand
CTGTTAAAAAGTAGCAATAGCATTGACTCGGTTCACTTTAGCTCTGAAAGCTTCATTCGTTAGTGTATAATTTTACATAGAGAGTTCACTATTCCGCATAAGCCTCACTTGATTTTATAGAGTATTCATTGTTCCAGAGCGGCCATTAACACAATCAACGCATCTCTTGGAGGTGGACTGGTTGCGCTTATTGTAACGTGAGTAATTTAAGGGTCCTTTTCCAATTCTCAATGAAGTACTTTGCGAACTCTAATTCATTTAATTGTGTGTTACCCACACTGCTCTAGAATATAATATAACTATGTATAAAACTGTACTGAGGACTCCCATTGAGCGACAGTGTACTTTATCGCGCAGCGCCAATGAATACATGATGAGAAAACATCCGTCCTTGGGTATGGGGGAGTCTCACGTGACGTCAAAGAAATGTTTCAAACCGGTTATTTTGGTGCCTTTTGCCTTCTTTTTCTTGTAAGTAAGTATGGAAAGCATTAAATGTGTAGCATTTAATGCATTTGAAACCCAGAAATGCGGTTTTAAATCTCCGCAAACCTATGCTCGAAAGAACTATTTTTTCTACCTTCGTTCAAAAAGGTGTAAGTTTTTTTTTTATCTTCGCTCAAAAAGTTGCAAAGTGGTCGACGACGCTTAGTCTTCGTTCCAGTGTTTATAGTTATATTATTCTAGCTCAGTGGTTACACATGATCAAGAAAATTTATTATTTTGAACAAACCCTGCTATGTACTATAATGTTATTCAATTTATATGGTATGGTCACTTTTTAGTCATTTACTATATCCCGTGTTTGGATGGTATATGTATATATATCTATACTCATTAAAAAATTGTACAGTTTATATTTCCTTTGGTCTTACGTTCATTTTTCTTAAAAACTATTTTTGTTAGGCGTTCCATGGGCCTGTTTTGAAATGCAAATACACCACATGATAAAAAGTATCCGGATACCCATTATTGTAAAATCGTAATTTCCTGATATTTATATTAGTAACATTTTAGTCCACGTTTTTCATCATCTAATGTCTAGCATGTGTAAAATTCAAAGTTCGAAGCAAAAACCGACTCTCTTTGTAACAACCCGGCGTTTTACCATGGAAAGTAAATAGACAGTGTTGTTTCTGATTCAATGACCAGCGCCTCAAAATAAAGATATAAGCGTAAAAACGCGAGCTCATGTTTACACATTCATTGCTGTGTTTATTGACAAGCTTTGCTTTTGATAAATCCCGTTAGGGTTAAGTCAGCGATTCTCAACCTTTCAGTATTCGCGGCCCAGTTTTCAATCATAATTTTCATCGCCCCCCCCCCCTCCCCCCGCTTACAATAAAATGTTTACAACAATAATGTATATTGAGTATTTTGGATTCTGTTTTCAATTTATTTTTAACTAACTGCCCAAACAAGAGTAAAAGTAAGCCAACGTTGGCGAGAAACCACATCTGACATTTTGTCAAGCGGGCGGTGAACAGATGAAGCGAATGAAAACGGGGAAAATTTAAATATTATATTTGAAATGAAAGCCAAACAGGGAGATAACGTTAAAAGAATATGAAAGTAGAAAAATTCGTTATTGAAAGTTAACCTAGACGGGGTGAGCTAAATTTAGAAACTGGGAATACATTTTTTCGAATAATAAAAGAAAGAAAACAGAAGCATGACTAAACAACAGAGAAAAAAATAAGTAATGTTTGTGGAAGGGAATCCACACAACCGATATCATCTCGAGCCAGTGGCGTACACAGGAAATTTATAAGGGGGGGGGGGGTTGATCGTCAGATTACTTTACACGTATATATATATATATATATATATATATATATATATATATATATACACGCAGGGTGCGGCAAGTTAACTTCCTTTTTTGAAGTGAGTGCTCTGAAGCCTACAGCAGCCCCAGGCAGGTAGGCGTGGTCTTGAATAGATTTTAAAGTTTTGTGGCCTTGTGGTTCAGACGCCATCATACGTTGGAGTAACGAATAGCGTGCATTTGCCGTAGAGACCTATTTTTCCAACGGAAGTTCGGTGGTTTCAACCCAGCTCGCTTTCCGAAATCGCTTCAATATTGAGCCTTTGGGACATATCCCGGACCGGAAATCTATTTTTTGGTGGGTGACAACGTTCAGGGAAACTGGTTGTGTGCAGAAAAAAAGAAGTGGAGATGCACGTCCCATCAGATCACCCATGGTTTTTCGAGGAAAATGAACAGACTATCACAGTCTCTTCAGACCATTATGTAAACATGCTCGAAGAGGTTTATTTTGCTGATTGATTTAAAAAAAAATATATACTTTAAAAAATAAAATACTACAGAGTACAAAAATTTTAATTTGGGGACTAGTGGAAAAAAATAATCATTTAGAATTAATTTTGTTCTTTTTACCACTCTTTAAAAATTTGTGCCAATTCACAAAAAAAACACCTAAATTTTTGAGCCAATTTCAAAAAGTGATAATGACCATAAAATTAATACTTAAATATTTAAAAAAATTCCACTTTTGTTCCTTAAATTAATAATTATTTTTAAAAAAACGTTTTAGAGCTTTTTATAAAACCGGTTTTTATTTTGAAAAAAAGATTATTTTTTACTATATTTTATTCACATTAACTATTGATTATTATGCTTGAGTTTACTTGTCATTCGGGCCCAATTAATTTTCATACTTACGAATCTGCCATTGTTTTTCACATACATTAAAAAAAATTGCATATGTTTGCACAAAATATAAGTCATTTGTATTTTAGCAATTGAATTGTAAAGTAAAAGCAGTACAAATGTTATAATTCTTCTAAATTAGTATGCATGGGAACTGACAATAGGAATGAAGTCTTTTAAAAACACATATGGTATAATCTCACCTTTCCTGATTAATCGTTGGGTTGCCTTTTCCTTCGCTTTTTTTTAAAAGAAAAAAAGCAACTAAACTGGATTGTTATTGCCTTAGCTTTCTTCTAGAAAATAATTTAACACAATCATCTGATACATGTTTCATTTTGGCTTTAAAAGCAAAACAAAGCACCATAACTTTCAGAAATACTAAACAAATAAAAGTCCTCAAAAACTAAAGTCCAATTTTCAGGTAGAAACTGTTCAAAACATCTTTTCATTTGACCTTTATTTTTGACCTGACTATTTTAGTCATCCTTTACTTCTACACTACAAGACTTACAAGATATATTCTAAATGACCGGCGACAAATTTTTTGAAACAAAATATTCTAAACCCAAAAAAAATGCGATATTTTATTTACCATTTAAAAAAAATATTTCGTATTGACTTATTAAATTTTCAATATAGACGTGTATCGGCGCCAAAATTGTTCCCGCCCTCTAAAATCGAAAGAGATTGCTTTTTGTTTATTTTACATTTTCTTTTTATTTCCTGTCAAACGATGAATAGTTTGTAATGACGGAAATGGGAAGGCGCCTAAATGGCTGTTAGCTGTCTGCCTGTTGGGAAAAGATTATACGAGACCCCCCCCCCCTCACACACACACACTTTAAAAAAAACCGTTTGTATTTTTTCTAAACTTTTTGTTTTGTTTTGGAAATGTTTATTAATTGGGGAAAAAAAGCATTATTTTTGTATTAATTGAGCTGCGTCTGTCTCGAGCATGCGCAGCAGTCAGTTAATCATTTTTTTTAAATAATATTTTCTCTTGGATATTCTCGCGCCCCCCCCCCCCCCTTCTAGTGTGCTCGCGCCCCCGTAGGGGGGCGCGCCCCACAGGTTGAGAATCGCTGGGTTAAGTATCACCATTGAACAATTATCTTATCTTTTTTTTCTTTCTAAGAATAGCAGTTATCTGGCATGGCTGAAATTGTAATTCTAATGATACATAAAATGTTAAAAAATATATTGTAAAAGTAATTCAAAAGATTACTTATAATAAAAGTATTCTGAATTCGTTTTAGTAATGTACAAATCTTCTTTAGATATCTGAAGAACCATACATTCGGTGTTGGTGATACTGTGAATGGTATTCTAGGAGCATTAGTTGGTGTTACAGGTATTTTTAAAATTTATATTTATCCATAAATTAAGCAGCTTTCGTTATTTAGGACGCATTGCAAGTTACAAGAACAATTCAGAATTGCTAATTTCTTATAGTGTGTCAGGATAGTATCTTTATAAGTTTAAAAAAGATCATTAAAAAAAATTCAAGATATGTATTAACGATTTTTAAAAATTAAACGTATAACTTTTTTTAAAGTTTAAAATAAAGTATCAAATGTTTTTATTTACAATGTTTAGAACATTTCAATGTGCGTTCACATTCTTGACATTGGTTTGGACAAAGAGTTCCAATGACCGCTTGATGTCGATTCATTATGATTTCAAAAATTTGTAATGGCATTACGTGAAAAACATTGTTTAAAATTACACAATTATTTTCAATGACTAAAGACAAGTCTCATTACAGCAATGAGTACAGTACATTGTAAAGTATTCATTAATAAAATATAAAGAAGGTTGGGAAACGTTTAAAATGGCTTGCAATCGGATCCGCCTTTCTAAATCCTTGGGAAACGGTCGTGGTGGACGCCATGTGTGAGAGGGAGATGAAGAGGAGATAATTTTATATCTGTCAACTAAAATGTACTATCGTGATGATTTTTGCTTTAAACGAAATATGGTGTTCGTGCCTATCGATTTATGCGAGGGACATAGAATATTGAAAAAATATTCGTTAGTAAAATACAGGGCAATAAAAAGGTAGCAGATAAAGCAAATATTCAATATTTACAAAAGTAGGATAGTAGTACGATACGGAAATGCACCGAAAGACATGAGATTTTTTAATAACAAAAAAATATTGCAAGAATAGTTATATTTGTTAACGAGAAGTGTCGCGGTAGTCGTCTGGGATTTGCTGTCTGTCACTATTTTTATCCATGTTGATAGAAGATATTCGCCATCATGTGTCAGTAATTGGAGACGTGAGTGCAAGAATCAGACAGCTCCACTTTTTTTTCTGATTTACACTTTTTCACTTATTCCTATAAAAAAAATCATTTATCGATTGGTGCAAGAACCAGACAGCTCCAAGCAGTGGCTATAGAAATATAAAGTAAAAGTAGCTGTACTTTTGCATTATACCATGCTAGAAACATACCGTATTTTTCGTCCTTCCTAAACAGTTTTGAAAACTGGAGCTGTCTTGTTCTTGCACCCACGTCTTCAACTACAATATAAACCCTCTACGATGCTTTGCATAATGTCATGGCACGTCTGATGACAAGTGTTATTATTTCGCAAACTGGGCTGAGCACCCATTATTAACACAATTGTAAATTTTAACAAATGTAACGTTTTGATCAATATTTTTTTACCATCATTTAAAATAATCCCATGACTTTCTGTGCATATCTGTGAAAATAGAGGTCTGCAGCAAATTACACCATATTATGGTGGAATCTGGGTTCAGCCAAAAATCATTTATCGGAAAAAAGCGGAGGTTTCTCCGATAATTGGTTTAACCTCTTTAACTTCAACCGAAATTTCCTCTGTCGCTACATCAACCAGCCGAAGAATCCCCTTCAAGAAAGACAACAACGAAAAAGGACCCCCGTGGCCCAGTGGATAAAGGGGTTCAACTATGAATTAGAAAATTCTTAGTTCGATCCCGATCGGTGGACGTGACAAAAAAAAGTAAAAAGTCTCGGAGGGTTGCCAGCTTTGATAAAAAAATACTACTACTAAAACAACTCGAGTTTTGAGTTTTTTGCAACGACATGAGTTCTGGTGCAACGTTTCACCACTAAATGATATCGGTAGCACCGTAAAACGGTAAAAGTAAGCACCAAATGTCGTTTGCAGCCGTGTAAATGGGTACCAAATTTGTGGACCAGCCAACAAAATGGGTTCCAAATTCTGGTGCAAGGTCATAATAATTTTTAACAGTGTAGTGTCGATCCTTTTTGATTTATTGAATTTTTACTTTTTCTATTTCTTTTACGTCACCCCATATTAAAAAAAAATGGTGAAGCATTAAAATGTCTTGCAGCCGGATCTGCCTTCCTGAGGCCCTGGGAGTCAATCGTGGTCGGGGGCGTGTGTGCGGTAGTGGTTAACGAAGCCTCCCCGTTCCTCGACTGGCTGCACGTGGACGATCCAGTTGGTGCGGTCGCCGTGCACGGAGTCGGTGGCATCCTGGGAATGGTGGCTGTGGGACTGTTCGTGGAGGCGGATCCCTTGCTCCATATGACCGGGGGACTGAGTGGCGTGTTCAAAGGAGGCGGATTTTATTTCCTCTTTGTGCAGATGTTTTCATGCGTCTGCACTGCAACTTGGAGTATGTCTACCACATTTATAATTCTGAAGGTAAGTATTTGCATTATTAATTTGGTTTTTTGGTAGATCCTTTTTGTTTTCATTGCAGTACGCAGGGACAATTCAAGGAACTTGTTTCGCCCAGACAAGCTCGATTTTAGCACCTTTTTCCTTGCACAAACACAAGTTTTTCCCAAGTAGCAATTTTTCTAAGTAATCAGTCAACCTAGTCAAAAATTTGTATTCTGGAATGATTTAAACAAGTTTTATAAAAATAATATATTACGTTTGTCGAATTCTTTGAATACTTATTTTGAAGGCTAGTATTATGTAAAAATACTCCAGTAAAAATTAGCACCACCCTGTATCAGTTACATTCGTTTTTAAATGCTTCAAAATTATAATATTTTACAAATGATTAATACATTTGAACTACTGCGTTTCCCAACTAACAATGAATCCTAAATTGAACCGGCAAACCCGTTGAAAATTGTGGGTCGCAATAAAACATAAAATAAATTTATTACAAAGGGACCGTGTTATACAACAACAAGTTAACTCATACAATGTTCAGTTTAAGAACATTGGCCCTAAGCGAACCACTCAAAAATAAAATCCATGCTGCAAACAATTCGTTATTTGTCTAGTGCCGTCCATTGATTTTTTTTTAGCATAGAAAGTGGAACACTGGGCTCCTAAAACAATCGTACGGGGTTTCTGCCAAATGAAATAATTGTTTTCACCTACTACAATTAGGCATTATATCGATTACAATTTGAAGATTCAATCGAGGTCTTAGGCGAACACTTAACCTCTTTGCCTACAGGGTATCGAACGAGATTTGTGGCAAGAAAATCGGCCAAACATGAATATCCCAAATGAGGGCTGTGTTAAATCGATTCGGCCAAAAGTGAATAAAGCGTGCCAGGCTCGTAGTTTGCAGATAGGACTCAATGCAAACGAGCTGGCTCAAAGGGGAAAATGACTTTGCTGCTGATTATGACACGCGCCATTGGAACTTAAATCATAGGTCAAAAAGTTTACACAATTGTGTACTTATCTATCGATATAATATACGATATTCACTAGATTACTTCATTCCAATGTTCAGAGTCAGATTACCGAATAGGCCCGTGAAGCCTGGCTTACACTTTACATTTTTAGGGACCCCAAATCACAAACATTATATAAATTTTTAACACCCTTTACATAGTTTGCTATACTAAATTCACCTTTAAAAAATGCCTTACAAACGTCAATGAACAAAATTGTGATTAGTTTTATTAAATTTGTTCGAATATTGGAAGAAGAAAAAAAACATAGAATATTAGGAATAAACATTACTTATTAATAGGTTTTAATATATTATTTTATTAAGTTTCATTTTAATGCCAATAAGGGATAAATATATTAGCGCATTTGATGTTCCAGGGACGATGTGAGAGCAATGGGGCCGCCATTTTAAGGCAGGGGTCTCTTGCTGCTTAATCGTATTCTGATGATCTTTAAAATGTTTTTCAGACTATCAATTGTATAACTCCCATCCGAATGTCCCTGGTCGACGAGATGCTGGGTGCGGATTTCAACGAGCACGACATTCGCCACGAAGGGTACGACTACGAGGCCATCATCGAAGAACTCGAAAGCCAGGGTCATAAAGTGCACTTCAACAGACCTCACTCGCTTGCCAGAAGTGAGTGGGACGCCTACCTGATGGACAAGTACATCGCGAGTCGTCAGCAGCACCGTAATGCGTGGGCGGATAGACCGTCCAACGAAATTCAAAAGGGAAAATTGCTGAAAATTATAAAAGACTTCAGCGGAAAGTGCATCATTTCGTAAGGTAAACCAAGTTAGCGAAATTTTATATCCAGCACACATTGTTATTTATTTTTTTAATTTGACTGAAGTGTTTGGAAATCTTGTGTGGCTTGTAATTTGTGGAAATAAATAGTTTTATATTTAAACTATTCTAATATTAATTTGTTTTCACTCGAGGAAAGTTCACTGATTGCCTAACTATAATTCTGTCGTAGAAAGGTCGAAGGCAGAATTGTTCTTTTAAGGTGCAGCTGGGTGTGGGGCGAGTAATTTAAGATAAGACACCACTGCTCACAGGGCTCTTGGCGGAGGATTGGCTACCCCAAAGTTTGTAAATTAATGTAGACTTGACAAAATCCCAAACCTGGTTGGCAAAATTGCAAAAATAATTTGGCTTTTAAAAAATAATAAAATTAAGAAATTTTACTTTAAAAAAAAGCCAAATGTTTCCCAAATTTGTTAAATGGGTTTGTGATTTTGTCAAGACAACAGGTATTTTATAGCATTCTTATGACCTGAGTAGGCATGAAAAGTTTTTGGGGAGTAATAACTGAGAGCGTCATTACTTTACGAGCGTCATGGCCAAGTGTCCTGATTTATTGAAAATATTGATTGTTGAAAATCTTGGCTGATTGGCAATTCGAGCTTTTAAGGTCCAGTAGATGGCACTCCTGACTTCGGACCGAGAGATCGTTAGTTCGAATCGGGATTCTATGTTTGTTTGAAATCATCCTCATTTTTGATGAAATAAATTTTGTTGAGGCAAATTGAATTTTCTGAGTTTGACGAAATATTTAATCGGAGTATTTAACAGGCGTCTGTTTCGTCAAAAATGGCAAGAAAGTTTTTTCAAAAACAATCATGTATTTTCAACAATGCTTGTCATGCCAATTTTGTAGTTATATAGTTGTAGTATACTGACCAATTTATTCAAATTTACAATTAAATATCATCAACTATAGCTTGAGACATTGTTGATTGTTTATACAGTTTCGGCATTTGTGAATAAATGGTTTTCAATCTGTAAACAAATTAAAAACAAACATAAGAAGAACAAAGAATATTTATACCCAATTGGTTATTACACACATAGAATATTTTTTTAATCAAAAATACTATTTAATGCTATGAAAATCTAAAAACCAAAATGGGATTTCAAAAATTCACAGTTGGCACCATGGGGTCCAATTTCTTGATTATAATCTGATATAAATGTGGGACCAATATTTCTATATGTGCGACTTTCTTTGGAGTACTTGGGCCAGGAGACAGCCGGTCGTCTAAGAAAATAGAAAAGAAACGTTAGTTAAGTGTGTAAAAGTAAAAAAACAATTGAATGGAGTTTATTAAAATTATATTTACTAAATAAGACACCTAGAAAAAATGTCATTATTTACACTATCAACATTTTTAACTCTCAACGGCCAGTTATTGTACTGAAGATAACGATTCTTTATTCAGTAATAATGGACACAAAATATAATGTACAGGGTACATAAATGATTGATGGAGATTAAAAAACACTTTTCATTTAGACCACATTCATAAGACATACAAAGATGGTTGATGCATTGAACAATTGTAGTATGTACCTGAAACTTGATGATTGTACGCATTGTTTTACCAATTAATCATTTAGGCTAGCTCTGCTTTTTTTATTTAGATGTCTTTGATACAAGTACTCAACTAAACGAAAAGTTTCTTAATTTTTAATGAGTAAAGCTGCAACTACTGAAGAAGCAGTTAAGGTGTATGTACACACTTGAATATTTATTTTTCAATTTTAGTTTCAAAAATCAAGTTTTTTCATGTATGAAAACTATTTAATATTCATGATGACACATAACAAACTCTGAATAAAGTCAAAGGCTAATAGGATTATTAGAATTTTATTAGCTAATTAGCAAGTTTTTTAAAACATGATTACGTAAGTTGTAATTGTTCTAGAAGAGTAATTATTGTCGGAAATTTCTCGTAGCAACATTTTTAATGTTATGAACCTCCAAAAAGTTTGTAGAATGTACAGTGCTTTTTTTTACCCTGGAATTCCAAAAAAATCCATCCCACTTTTATTTCAAAATTCTACCAAAAACTAATTTTTTAAGGAATATTTATGATTTAGGTCCATAACACTTCACAACAAATATAAAGTTGCATGGAAAAAAAATTACCCCAAAAGTTTATGGAAACTTGAGTTATTATGTTTGGAATGAAATGACATATGGTAAAAGTACAATTCTTCAGAAATTGAGTTGGAAGCTTACAAAATATATGCCCATCGCAAACAGGACCCTAGAATTTTGGGAATATTTATACAATGTTGGTATCATTGAAAAGATAATAAATAGTGGAACAATACAGAGCAAAAAAATATATTGCAATTTTTGGTCTATTCCCACCTTTTCTAGTGTGTATGTACACCTTATTATGTTATCCTTATATTATCCACCTAATATTATATCGAAGTTAAGTAATGTATATTATTTTTTTCTTAGCAAATATCAAGACCATGTTTTATGTAAGATGTGGTAGATCCAGACTTTTGTTGGATATAATTGGCAATGACTATCTCTGTTTTTTAGTTCTAGCATCTGGCAATGTTGTATCTTAGGATTTGTAACTCAACAAAGTACAGACAGCTCTCGTTATCTCGAACTCGAAGGGAAGTGTATAAAAATTCGAGATATCAAAAATTCGAGTTATCGAAAATCCTATAAAAAAGCTGTTTTGCTAAAAAATAAATACTAGTATACTTACACGACTTTATTTAACATATCTATCCAAAATAATTTGGTGAATATTTCTATTTTTTTCGAAATCAATTATATTTTCCAAATGCACGATTGCTTGAAATGTCTCTGATGTTTTCATTTCCGGCCTCGATTCAATGAATGCACGCATAGTTTTTATGAAATATAGAGCATCTTACAAAGTTATCTTTGGAGGAGGTTAGCATTCTTCATTATCATTCTTCTTCTGAGAGCGATCTCTCATCAAATGCGGCTATAGAGAAGTGCATTGCATTATCGTTTTGTCGGTATTATTCGCAGCGACAAATCAACACCACACGAAAGCCTAAACAAAATTGAGAAGGGGTCGAGTGCCGTCTTCATATTTTAAGTGAGTTGATTTCTGTACGGTCGGTAATGTTCCAAGAAAGTGACTGGCGACATTCAAACAAAAGGGTGAGGCACAGGAAGGAATACATTGTACGTATACCCTTTCAATAACGCAGAATAAGAAAGAGAACCGATAAAGAAGAACGTGGTAATTACATATATGCTAAAGGTTCTTCAAAATCTGTAGGTTTGAGAGGAAAACAAAATTTTGAGCTGTGAGGAAACTTCGAGATATCGAAAATAACGACGAAAAACTTCGAATTAAAGAGATAAAATTATATTAAATAAGTAATGAAGGTGCAAGGAAATTGATATTTTTCGAGATATCGAAAAATTCGAGTTATCGAAGTTCGAGTTATCGAGAGTCTACTGTATAAATGTGTTCTTAAGTTTTCCAAGGATATGTATCATTTAATATAGTTATGTCTTTCTCATACTCTCCCACTTCATTTTCAACTTTATGACAAATAACTTTATGACCCTAAACTTTAAATAGCCCCAAACAACACACAAAACATTATATATAACACATTCTCACCCATTTTTCACAAAGTTACTCCAAATGTCAACGATTTGTGTGCTCAAGAAATATTCCGATGTCTGGTAATCTGAGTTGTAGATGGGTCTTCCGAACACAAACTTCGGTAAGTCGAAAAGCGTTACGCCCATCCACTTGGCCCACGGGGAA
Source organism: Troglohyphantes excavatus (assembly GCA_963932185.1). Taxonomy (NCBI): domain Eukaryota; kingdom Metazoa; phylum Arthropoda; class Arachnida; order Araneae; family Linyphiidae; genus Troglohyphantes; species Troglohyphantes excavatus. Next base: position 34,699,233 of record OZ010677.1, on the reverse strand, counting down.
TTGCTCGGCCGATGAGTAAAGTAGTAGAAATACACACTTTTTTCTTGCTCAGCACACTTCTCAGCGTAGTACACTGTGGGGCAGAGGAAAGCCAAGTCGCCCAAAGCAGTGTAAGTCTGAGTTCTGATGCCATAGTCACAGTCATCTGTCATGCTTTCAGGAAGATAGTAGTCCTGTATTGCTTTTGGTTCTGGAAAAGCCGCAGATGCTTTTTCAATGAATTCTCTTCCAAATGTCCTGTTAACATGAGAATTCTTCTCGCCAAAGAAGCCAAAGTAGTCTTCATATCCCAATGTTGTCAACTATAATAGTAACATAAAAATTAAATGAGGAATTAAGTACATATAGTAGCAGGTGTACAAGTATGAAATGCAGATTTCAGACAACAGATGGTGCACCAATGCAGTTTGAGCTATAAAGATTTGACACTGTGCCATTTTGTTGTGTTATCAATAAATGTCAGACTTGCACGAGTGATAAATTGTATAACTGTGTGTATAGTGTTGTGTTGTGTGTTTAATATGTCAAAATTTATACCGAACACAGAGCATTCGCGGACAGCATTAATTTTTTTTGTTTTCATTTAAAGAAAACTGCTGCTGAATCACACCAATTACTTCGAAAAGCTTATGGTGAACATGCTCTATTGCAATATACGTGTAAACGATGGTTTCGGCGTTTCAAAAGTGGTGACTTCGATGTTGCAGACAAGGAACATGGAAAACTGACCAAAGGGGGCGTGGTCTATTATGAGCTGTTAAAACCTGGGGAAATGGTTCATACCAACAACGTTACGAACAACAATTGACCAATTTGAACCCTTTGCTGCTTGAAAAAAGGCCAGAATACCGAAAGCGGCAACACAGAGTAATTTTTCTTTATACATTGCTGCATCACATACGGCAAAAACGCAGCACGTTGGAATCACTCAGCTCGGAAGTTATATCCTATGCGGCTTACTCACCAGACTTGGCTCCTTCCGATTACCACTTGTTTGCATCGATGGGTCACGCACTTGCTCAGTAGCGCTTTGGTTTGTACGAAGATGTGAAAAAATGGCTCCTTGAATGGTTCGCAGTAAAAAGGGGAAAATTTTTACTGGGGTGGTATTCACAAATTGTCCGAAAGATGGGGAAAATGTTTAACAATCAATGGAACATACTTTGAATAAAGCACTTTTTTACATTCTTCCAAATTTAACGTTTTTTTTTTTTTTTTTTTTTTGAAAAAAAAAATCCGCATTTCATACTTGTACACCTGGTAAAGGTGAGTAGGCCTACATTGAAAAAAGAGAAGTTACAGCATTAGCATTTCGAATTTAGGTTTTTGTGCACTTTTTAACACCCTTTCAGTCGAAATTTGGAAATATTTGCTTTAAAATAGTTTCCTTTAAAATTGGATGATCTGTGGTAATAAAGATTACTTATACAAAATTTTAGAAAAATTCTGTAACAAATAATAGTAAAATTTCATTTAGCGGTTTAAATAAAAATATTTCTTAGTTTTAACTTACTAGAGAAGATCCTACGTCTTTATTGTTTCCGATAAGCAGATCGGTGCACCGGAAGTCCCCATTTATTATCGAAACTCGAGGATTCTCGCCAAATATTTCGTCTCCAAACTGAGGAAGTAGCCGATAACCTGCAGTTGGTTCAAGCTCATACTCAGCCTTGCTTATTCTCTCGCTATCGATGCCTGAAAATGAAGAATCGTCATCGTCAGTAAGACTATATTATGCACCAACGTTTATAAATTCCAAAGACTGATTATCAGAGGTTAAAAATAATGACCCTGGTTAAAAATTACCTTAATATATTGTTTTAGAAAAAAGTGGGTTTGAATGTGAGGAAGGCTAGAAAAGTTTCATGTAAAACGCCATTGTATAAAAATATAGAATAGGGATCGGTCTCTAACAAAAGCTTCACCAACAGAATAAAGATAAACAATATGTCCTATCTGGCTCCGGGGCAGATGAATCAGCAGGTGCACTTTCAAAAAATTTGCTTACAGACATAGACATACTCGTTTTATCTTTGTGTACATTGCATCGTAAAGGAGCGATGACATACTCAAATTTAAGTAATCGTACTTTCGCAACAATGAGCAGAATTTTTTAATATTGCCAATCTCAGCTTCTGTTCAAGCCATCTTAACAAAGCTACCTGTCAAACTTAAAATATTTGTTCAGAAGATGGTTTTCCAGGTTATTTAATGTCGATTGCTAAAATGAGTTATTACAACTCATTTATTTTATTTCGCATTCTTTTGGCACACCTTTTAAATATTTATTCTGCTTATAACTTCTTCACGTCGCCCTGATAGTACAATGGATAAGACATTGGATTGCGATCCCTGAGGGCGTGGGTTCAATTCCCGGTAAGTCTTAGTTGTAATTGTCGATATTTATTGAAAGGGATTTATGAAGGTAGCCTGTGTAGGCTGACCTCTGCTCTTTTTATTCATTTTTACACATTTTGAATACATGTGTTTTTCAAAATTGAAACTTATGTATTCGTAGCCATGACAAGCATCGAATGTAATAATACCTGTTTTTAACAATATAGTCTTTCAGAAAATGGGTGCTGCTTCAATATTCCATGTCATTTGATATATGAGAATTAAGTACGGATTAAGCAAATATGCGAACTACTCCAAATATATTACCTTTCAAGCATTGAACTACTTCTTTAGGGTGTGCGTCGATCGTAAAACTATCATTAGCGCATCCAACGTAATTTGCGAGCTGCTGGCTGAGTGCAAGATTTTGCTTATTGTTGTCGCTTCTCCTGGATGCTGGAGACGATGTTTGCATTATTTGTCTGGCGTAGAGCCCTTTGGCTAACGGCGAAATGGAAAATATTCCCACGTCCTCCGCTCCTGCTCCTTCTCCGGCGACTGTGATTTTGGAAACGTCTCCTCCAAACGCTCCGATGTATTTGTTCACCCATTTTAGTCCTTCTAGAACGTCCCAAACACCTGAATAAAGAAATTAAAAAAATATTTTAAAAGACTTTTATTTTTAGTCAAAGAAAAGTAAGGATTTATTCTTTTCAACAATGTTATACAATTTATATGCGATTTTGATCTATTCGAGCTTTAAAGCCCTTAGCCCCCCCCCCCACATCAACACCTTAATTAGTTTACAAATTTATAATAACCCAATATTAGCTTCAATAATTGAAGATGGATGAAGGAGGTATGCAATTAAAAAAATGGGTTATTGTTATAGATGAATGAGGTATGTAAGTATGTAATTAAAAAATATATTACTGTTGTAATGGGGGAAGTATGCAATTAAAAAATGTGTTACTGTTATAGATAAAGGAGGAATGTAATTAAAATTGTATTACTGTTGTAGATGAAATAGGTATGTAATTTAAAAATTAGTGTTATAGATGAAAGAGGTATGTAATTGAAAACATCTGTTACTGTTATAGATGAAAGAGGTATATAATTGAAAAATGAGTGTTATAAATGAAGGTTGTATGTAAATAAAAAAATGTTTTACTGTTATAGATGAAAGAGGTATGTAATTGAAAAATTAGTGTAATAGATAAAGGAGATATGTAGCTAAAAAATGTTGTTACTGTTATAGATGAAACAGGTAAGTAATTGAAAAATTAGTGTTATAGATGAAGGATGTATGTGTTGACCAGTTTTTGACACTGACAGCAGCACAGTAGATAACAGAGATACTAATACCGTAAAGAAGGTGTGTGACCACAACCAAAGACGAAACAAAAACTTGAAGTTCAAGTATCTCCCAAGATACCATTTGTAACATACCTCCTCCTTCCACTTATCCCTTCCATTATACGACGCATTCAAAGAAAATTTTAAACTTACAGTGTACAGTTATTAATATAAAAATAATACATTAATAAATAAAAATAATACATTAATAAATAAAAATAATACATTAATAAATAAAAATAATACATTAATAAATAAAAATAATACATTAATAAATAAAAATAATACATTAATAAATAAAAATAATACATTAATAAATAAAAATAATACATTAATAAATAAAAATAATACATTAATAAATAAAAATAATACATTAATAAATAAAAATAATACATTAATAAATAAAAATAATACATTAATAAATAAAAATAATACATTAATAAATAAAAATAATACATTAATAAATAAAAATAATACATTAATAAATAAAAATAATACATTAATAAATAAAAATAATACATTAATAAATAAAAATAATACATTAATAAATAAAAATAATACATTAATAAATAAAAATAATACATTAATAAATAAAAATAATACATTAATAAATAAAAATAATACATTAATAAATAAAAATGAACTTAAAAAATGATAAAAAGATTTAAGCATACTGGCTTGAACATACAAATACGCAAAGAGTTTAAATTTCTATGGTATATGAAAGTAACTTAAGAGACAAATGGTTTAAGAAAAACCAATGAATTATTTTATTTTATATTTTAAACATGTGTCGCTTACCAGCATTTCCGGGAGCGTCGAGTGAATTCGAAGTCAGAAATCCAAAATATCCCAATCTATAGTTGACTGTGACCACAATTATATCTCCCAGAGCAGCCAAACGCGCTCCATTAAAATCCGGGTCTATTATAGACCCGTATCTGTGTCCACCCCCAGGCATCCAGTACATCACAGCCTTCTTGTTGCTTGGACTCGCGTCGGCGGGAGTCCAAATGTTCAAGTAGAGACAGTCCTCGCTCTTGTGCGTCGAGTTGATGTACCATGGAAACGGCTTTTCGGTGTGCTGTAGGCAAGCTGGGGGGCTGTTGAAGGCTTCCAACTTTGTCGGGTAGTTTTGGATTGGTTGAGTTTTTTGGAAACGAAGTGGTCCCACGGGGGGCTGAGCATAAGGGACCCCTAGGTATTGATTTGCTGTCTTTGTTTGGAACTGAACTGTTTGACCGATGATGTCGCTGTTGTTTATTTTTGCAGTTGGAACAGCACGAACATTTTGGACAAATCCAGCAAGTATTCCACATGCAATCACTAGTTTTAAAGCTTCCATAATTCTCCTACAAAAAAAGAAATTTACAAGACACAAATTTTAAAAATAGATATTAAAAAATTAGTAAAATGTACTCATTTTTGGGTACATTTGATGTTTATCATGGCTCCGAATGTTTAAGTTTCAATTTTGACATGTATTTAAAATTGAGTACAATGAGTAAAAATGAATTAAAAAAACAGATGCTTGCCTACATAGGGCAGGGTCATTCCATGTCCAATCAACACAAGAAAATGCATTGTTTTCCCTCACCATCTGTGATTTTTATGACAATTTGTGAACTTGTTATTCCTACTAAGAATGTAAAAAATGCAAAATTTTAACCTCCTACGCATATTAGTGTTTTAGTTATTTGCATTTCAAAATGGCTAAAAACATACAATCTGCCTTCCGATGGCTGCATTTAAATTACCATAACTTCTGTACTAATTAACATATAGAAATAACATTGGTGTCGTTTTAAAGCTCTTTAAATGAATTTTCTATTGATGTGCAATACATGTAAGTTTGGTAAAAACATTTCAAGGTCGTATTATTTGACCTTTGACCTTGAATTCTCAAAAAACGAATTTCTCAATTTTCACTATATTTTTTCCCTGAATACTACAACATTTAAACTACATGCATACTAATTTTCAAAGTGGTATGATAATAAGATCACACACACACAAAAATTAGATACAAAAATATGCAATATATTGGGGTCATTCCATGTTATGAGTTGTCAAATCATCACAGGAAAATGCATTTTTTTATCGCACCATCTCCGAGTTTTATAAAATTTGGTGAACTTGTTATACCTACTAAGAGATGGATATATTAAAGTAAGATTGAAGTCTAGACAACTTGCGTCACACTTTAAAACCGAAGCAGAATATCGTTAATAGTCAAGTCACCCATCAAATAATGTTCAGTTGTTTGCATTGTGGTTATAGTTCAAGGTCTGGAAATCATAAGAATTTATACTACCATTTTTAGTTTTAAGTGATTACTCTTGTTGATCTTTAGTTTGAATTGATAACTCTTGTCAATTGATAACTCTTGCAGCTGGATTTATAATTATATGTACTTTGTTCTATATGATAAGGACATTTGGTGTGAAGTTCGTACTCTGGTCGTAGCTTCTTTGTTATCTCTAACAATATAAGTAAATGATTTTATTTTTATAAAGGAGCCTATATTAAAAACATGAACCAATATTAAATATAAAGTTTCCACAGTCTCAAATTCTAATACATTCTTCTCACTCTATAATGCATTACAACATTATTCAATTTTTGCGTATCATCGGTAAACTTCGTGGTCTGAGTGGAACCTCTGCATATTGTTTGCTGTGAAAATGCTTTTGCATGGTAAATAATATAAACGAAAGACAACTTTTCCGCACTATTACATTATATTAATTACATTTTGATTTTTTTCATTCCACTATAACTAAAACTAGATAAATTGTTCTTGCATTATATATTATGACAATGTAAGTTTTGCGATGTAACAGTACGATAGCAATGTGACAGAAAACATTTTTGCTACTTCATTCAAACTTCAAACAATGTGATATCACACTTTAAAAGCTAATAAATATTATATAGTGATATTTTCACTCTTCAAATTTTAGCAGGAAACTTTGACAAACGTACTTAAATATAATTTTTTTTAAAAATAATACTGAAGAATGGCTATTTATTTACTATTAAAGGATGTCATACTATCAATTTGAAATACTCTCTGAAAAGCGTAAAATTTAAATAATCGAATTAAAAATTATATTTATGTACACTCCCAGCAGTCTTACTGAACATTTAATGCATGGGAATTGACTACTGCTTTTCTTTTCATATTTCTTTTTTTTTTTCGATATTTCTGCTTTTTTTGTACGTAAAACTTTTTTAAGCAGCTGCATGTTTTGCAGCATATTTTGCAAAAAAAATGGCGCATCAGACAGCACAGTTGACACAATTTTTCTCTCGTTTGATGGGAAATTAGGCGCCGATGTGTATGTAAAACCTAGCAATTAAACAAAGCATTTAAGTGGATTCGATGGGAGTATATTTCTTCTGTTGGTGAGCAGTCCTATTTTTGTAGTCTGCTGAAAGGACGTTCACGTAAATCACTTCCAATCAAGCTTCATAACAGCCACACCTAATTTGTTTAACTACTACTAAACACACCTTTGAAATATCGCCTATTTTGTTTTACCTAAATTCCTAACGTGAAAAATTGAAAATGTTAGTTTTGAAATGAGAAAAAACAGTTTCGACGTCTGTTTAAATACAAATATTTTTAATGTGAAATATGTCGACTAAGGTGTTGCTTTGGGTCATCATAGATTTTCAAACTTATATCAAAATATGTCGCAGAAACGTTACATATCCTATCCAGTTCACAGGTCCCGATTAAGATATTGAAGCAGGGGAAGATCGCTATCAAACGAGGGACCCATTGCTCTCAAACAGACCTTGAGCCATCAAATCGATCTTGTACTTGCATTAATATTTATCTTTTACTGGCATTAAAATTAAACTTATTATAATTAATATATTAAAAGATATTAATAAGTAATGAGTATCCCTAATATTTTGATTTTTTCCCAATATTCGAACAAAACAAGTCCATTTTTTTTAATTAATGTTTGTCATGCAATTGTTCTAAGGTAAAGTTAGTCGAATGCTATATTTGGAGTGTTAAATATTTATATAAAATTTATAATTTGGGAGCTCCTCGATGTGAGGGCTTCCCGGACCTATTCGGTAATCAGTCCCTGTCAGTCCACATTTAACTATTTTTTTCTTGAAACCCACTAACGCTCAATGCCATCATATTATAATTTTTTTTCGGGGCATTGCACCCAAATTTAAAATTAGTTTCAAATATTCCCATTTAGAATATGTTTCAAATGCAATGGTTTGAAGTATCTAGAATTTTAATTTATATCTCTTTAACATTTATTAAAATTTATTTCGAATATAAACAACAGAGATATGTACAGAAAATAATTATTTTTAAACTTCTAAAAAATGAAAATAACTATACAATTTTAAAATTTCCGGAGAGTTGTGAGTTAACTAATTCTTGCCCTAATCTGATTATATTCAGGGGAAGGTGTTGTACACACTGATCTCGTACTGGATTAGTCAAAGCAGTTTGTTGACTTGTAGCTAATTGAAAGTTAAAAAACTGTATACTACTTCCATTTCTACCTCCATATTTCGGAAATTCTTCATGCTAAAATATGCCGAAGTGCATTTGGATATTTTTTTTAAATGTTCTATTAAAACTTATTTTGAATGCCTATTCTTTGAAATTCATTGTAACCAATAATTTGTGGATAAGCAGCAAAAAGGAAATATATTTTTTGCGATACACTAAATTGATTCTATTGTATAAAATAAAATATCTAAACATATTTAACATTGCTTTAGTGGCTTAAGGATAAAAACAACCCACAAAATCACTTTGAAAAATTAGTTGGTTTACAGTATTTCTGCTTACTGTATAGATTCAACCGCTCCTATAAAAGGAAATTGGTATGATCGTTCCAGAAGTTACAGTTAGGGTTCAGTGGTTTTACCTTGGACATACAGTGATTGTGGCTTTATCTGTTGAGTTAGTTTAAAACCTGTTATTGTAGTTTATATATTTGCCTATAGAGACCTCCACTAAATTATTCTAGTTGATGAAAGCTGCAGAGGTTTACTAGCGGAAAATATTTCTAACATTTGCCTTTTTTTATTGAATTCATAAAACTCCAATGCACCACAATGTATTACATTTGGCTAACATGTGTAAGTATAGACATATAATGCATAGAACTGAATGTAAGTATTTTTCTTTTACTAATTTTCTTCTATAACCACTATATCTGTGTTTCGTGATTTAATCATAGTACAGTCTTTTAAAGAATTCTCTTGCTATAAATTCACGAATTTAAAACAAGGTTTAGACCAACCTCAAAATGGCGGACGGCTTGTTTTTGAAACATAACTGAGCGTTCTACTTTTGTCCCAGTGAAAGTGTTATACATTGGACTTGTTTAAAGTACAACACATTCTATAAAATTAATATAATCAAATAAGTTTTCTTTAAAGGCAATTATTAAATAATTTTATATTAAGCTATATAAAAAATTATATCCTCTTTATTTAAAGTAGTTAGGTTAGGCCTATACTGGAACAGATTTAATTGCTGTTAGTAGATGCACTTTGTTTATTTCAGGAAAAGGCGGGAAAATGCCACGAAGTAAATTTGGAGTAAAAATAAAATTTATTGTTAAAAGAAGATCATCAGAAAGCTGTAGAATTAATCATAGATAAAAATAATGAATGTCTATGAATGGAACTGTTTTACAAATGAACATTTCAAAAACGACCTTGTTTAGAAGGCTTAAATTAAATTACAGAAGGAATCAGGATCGGAAATGTTTTGTTATAATAAAAACGATAATATTTAAAAAGGACGGGTAGAACATCAAGTTACTCTCATTTTTATTCAAATTTTATTAGCTGTAAAATTACGGTCCAAGGTACAACATAACTAGGGCCACGGTACACACAGATTTTTTACCTTGGTCCTAATATAATTTTTTTTAATTACACACAAAATCATTCTACACATTCCCAAAAACTATGTACAGTATATAAATACTTAAATTTTTATAAAACTTCTTTACTTTTCATAAAACTTCTTAATATTTCAAAATTAATAAAAAAATTAAATTTCAAAATATACACTTATACTCACACATTATAAATATACACACATAAAATGTTAATGAATTCAACACCTTCCCCATCTTATAATTTACGTATTTCTCAACAACCAATTTTTTCGTATTACAGGATGAATGAATAAAAATAGTTTTCACATAAGAATAACTTAAGTGAACCAACTATTCTTTCACAAAAAAAGTTTCTTTGTCACTTTGCATATTTTTACATGCTAACCATAGAGATTGTGATAGTGCACATTTTAGCGTGGCAAACGATGTTCCTTAAAATGACAGAAAGAATCAATTTCAATAGCGATTCCTATAACTTAAAAGAACTTCAACTTGGACAATATCTTGGTTACTTCGATAACACACAATAATATCGGTGGTTATCCCTTTCCAATCTCAAAATATTGCAGGATTACATGGTGGCCACTTTGTAAAAAACTAATACGATCTCTGTTGTACCAGGATTGGTTCTAGATAGACATTTTGATATACAGAATAAATTTTTAAAATATATTTACCAACTAAAACATTCAAAATATTTTCATTACTGATGTAAAACTGTCTAACATTCCTCTTCCGAAATTGTACATGTCATATTTTTCAAACTCACTCTTTAGCAGTCACAGTAAAAATAAATAAGAATTGATTAAAGGAAATTTCATAATTTCCAGATTGCGAAAACCCTTTGTTTGAATTATCTAGCAAAATAACTTACAGTTTGGAAGTTAGATAAAGTAGATAAGTGAAAACATGCTGATAGTTGATTTTAAATTGGGACTTTCAAATAAAATTTTCTTCGAAATCGTAGCATGAATGAGTGGAAGAAAATAAATAATGAAAGATTATAAAAAATATGACAAGACAAAAATGCATGAATATTTTATTAGCATATAAAAATTCAAACAATATCCATAACATATATTATCAGATCGAGAAATGGAATCACAAAATACCAAATTTTTTTTCAATTTTGTTAATTCGCTTAGATAATTTTTAAAGGATGGGGTTTTAAAGACCTGTACAACGTCTTCGGGTAAATGCTAAAATTAATTATGGATGTTTATTAAAATTTGTTACATTACTTTAATTATTTATCAAAAACTAAAATATATTTTACAGAGGGTAATGAATGTCAAAACGCAAATAAATGAAAATAAATGCAAAAAATACAGGATGATCCAAAAGTAACAGAAAAAGGATAAATTCAATAAATCGAAAGTATGAAGACTGCAAGATGAGGTTTTCACATCAATTTACTTAGATAATTTTTCAAGGATGGGGTTTAAAGGCATGTACAACGTTTTCGGGAAAATGCTAAAATTAATTATGCATTTTCATTTAAGCTTTTCATATTACTTTAATTGTTTATCAAAAACAAAAATATATTTTACACAGGATAATGAATGTCAAAATGAAACTAAATGAAAATAAATGCAAAAAAATACAGGATGATCCAAAAGTAACAGAAAAAGGATAAATTCAATAATTCGAAAGTTTAGAGACTGCAAGATGCCGTTTTCCCATCAATTCATTTAGATAATTTTTCAAAGATGGGGGTTTAAAGCCCAGTACAACGTCTTTGGCTAAAGTATAAAATTAATTATGTATTTCCTTTGAAACTTGTTATATTACTTTATTTATCAAAAACAAAAATATATTTTACATAGGATAATGAATGTCAAAATACAACTAAATGAAAATAAATGCAAAAAATACAGAGTGATCCAAAAAGAAAAGAAAAAAAAAGAAAAATTCAATAATTCGACAGCACAGAGACTGCAAGATATGTACAACGACTTCAAGTAAAGGCTAAAACTAATAATGCATTTCCATTTAAACTTTTTATATTACTTAAACAAAATTATATTTTACAGAGGATAATGAGTGTCAAAATGCACCTAAAGGAAAATAAATGCAAAAAATACAGGGTGATCCAAAAGTAACAGAAAAATCGATGATTTTGGATCTAAAACTTTTTTTTACGGAAATCTTTTCTCCCCATTCTTTCAATATCTTTAATATGAATTTTGATGTAATTACGCTCTTTAGTTTTAGCTACAGATACCGCTAAACAGGAAGATGTTGGCAACAAGCGCTACGCACAATAGGCAAATTGTGATGTGACGTCAGTTATGTTTTTCGTAATAAAAGTAAGAAGCGGAGTCTCGGTTTAATGAGATCCGCGCTATTCACCTAAAGCATGACTCGACTTATTTCTTCCACAATTATCCAACATATGGTAGCAGAGCGTGGTTACGTCCGTGGTTGTTACGTCCGTGGTTACTTTCGTAGTTCTTTCAATGATTCGAGCGTTTTAAACTATTACTAAACGGTGTTTCGAGAATTGTCAAGCATGTCTGAATATAAAAGTTTCGACTTCGAGAAACTGAATGAACAAAATTATCGTACGTGGGAGTTCAACATGCGACTACTGTTGTGTAAAGAGGACCTGTGGACTATTATCGACGAATCTGAAAAACAGCCAACTGCAGATGCCGACGCTAAAGAGATGCAGAGGTATCGTTCGAGGAATAACAAAGCCTTTGGATTGATTGGTTTGGCTGTGGACGACCGACTGAAGGAGCACCTCATAGAATCGAAAGATGCGGTTGCTGCGTGGAAGAAATTAAAAGAAGTTCTTGAACCGTCATCAATAGCACGGCTGGCTTCTTTGCGGAGGAAATTTCTGGAACTCAAGTACACTGGAGAATCAATGGCTGCGTTCATCAGCAAAATTGACAGAGCGGCTAAAGAAGTATGCGAAGCTGGTGGAAAGGTGGACGACTGTGATTTGGCTTCTCAAATGCTAGATAAACTTCCGGATGAATTTGAAGGTTTGGTATCTCAAATATACCAGGAGCCTAAAAAAAACTTTACCTCGGAGCTGGTAAGATCAAAGTTACTAGCCGAGTACGACCGTAGAGTATTGAAGAACGAAAGGTTCGCCAGTCAAATGAACTCTAAAGCTTTTGTTTATCGAAATGCAAATGCTGGACTCGATTATCGACCAAGTGAAGCAGCTAACTACTCGAATCGAAAAGTATCTAACCAAACGTCTCAAAGAGAATATAGAAGTTCAGTTCCTCAACATGGGAGACCAGACTGGAAACCAAGAAGAGGTATTATATGCCACAGATGTCAACGAAAGGGACATTTTTCTCGGGACTGCTTGTCAAACAGACCGGCGTCTTACTCCTCTCCAAGACAGGGGAACTCTTCCTTATTTGCGGATGTGAATTACACGCAAACCCAGGACTTGTCGGACTGGATTATAGATTCGGGAGCAACAGAGCACGTCTGTCCTCAGCGAGATTTCTTCACGGACTATGAAGATATTGAACCTATCGAAATGGGACTTGCTGAAGGTACGTCTATAGTCAAAGGCAGAAGGACAGTAAATCTAATTGCTAAATTTAGAAATGAATATAAAAATATCGAATTAAAAAATGTATTTCATGCACCTAATTTAACTAAGAATTTAATTTCAGCATCTCGAATAGATATAGCAAACTGTAGCTTGATTATTAAAGATCGAACGTGTAAAATATTTGAATCGGATGGTTTAATTTTAGTAGAAGCAAAATTTGTAAATAAGTTGTATATATTAAAAGCTAAGGTTGTTAAACGTAACTCTTGTACTAAGGATTTAAAGTACAATAAAAGTTCTAGTAATTTTGTAACAAGGTCGATGAGTCGTAAAATTGAAGCTGAAAGATTAAATAAAGATAAAGAGGTAATAATTCGCGAACTTAACCCTACATTAAAACTTGAAGAGGCTATTGTTCCGAAAAATATTAAAAGTAACTTAGAAATCGAAAAAGAAATGGTTAATAAAACGTGTGTTCCGGATAAATTAAGCTTATGGCATACAAGATTTTGTCATCAAAATATCCCTACTCTAAAGCGTTTAAGCTGTAGTAATTTAATAAGAGGCCTAGATAAACTTGAAAGATATCACTACGTGTGTTCACCGTGTTGCGAAGCAAAAGCAACTCGCGCGTCATTTCCAAAAATAGACCGTAGAATCTCAAATAGTAAGTTAGAAATTGTGCACATGGATTTATGGGCTTCACCCGTGGGTTCATTAGGTGGTTCTCATTATCTATTAATTATCGTTGACGATTATACTCGATATTCTTTCGTGTATACATTAAAATATAAGAGTGATGTATTTAAAACTTTTCTTGAATTTCAGGCGACTGTAGAACGATCAACTAATTGTAAAATAAAGTCAATTTTAAGTGACAGAGGATTAGAATTTTGTTCCAATGAATTTAGTCAAAAACTTCAAGAATTGGGCATAAGGCACAGACGAACTTGTAGTTATAGTCCAGAAATGGATGGCGTCTCGGAAAGACAAATCAGGACGTGTATTGAAGGTGTTCGTATAATATTGTGTGAAACTAATTTACCTTACTCATTATGGGCTGAATTAGCAAGAGCTTTCATTCACGCGAAAAATAGGTTCCCACATAAAAGGTTAAATGGGCAAATTCCCTATAATTTGTGGTTCGAAAGAGTATGTAACGTATCTTATCTTCGTGCCATAGGATGTGTGACATACGTGTACATTAACAAAAGGTACAGGCATAAATTAGAAGGTAAAGCGTGGAAAGGGATTTTAGTGGGTTATGCAACGTCTACTCAGGGATATCGTATATGGAATCCTAGTAACGGGAAGGTAGAAGAGACTAAACATGTACGTTTCGATGAATCGCTTAGAAACTATCAAAAATTTCAGACGGGAAGTGTAAACGTAAATATCTTTTCGAATGAACCTGAAATTGATAGCGACAATGAAAGTGTTTTCGACTCAAAAGAAATAAAAATTGACCCCGTAGTAAAAACTGGAATGAGTGAAAATGATCAACTTGAATTAAGGTTAACTTCTGCCCCAACTATCGATGAGGTTAAAAATATCCCGTGTTCATTTCTACCTCAAATTCCGACCACTTCGGCAATCGAAATACCGAAGCAGCCCGATGTTAAACATGAGGAGAAAGAAACTATTAGCGAAATTCAAACTAAAGGATCTAGTAAAGATTGGTTGCGCGAAATAAAATGTCTTAAAACTGGTAAAACTGCAGGGAAAGCGGATGTTTATTATTACCCTCCAGGTCATTTAAAAGAATCAATCAGATGTAGGAGTTTCAAAGATATTTCTCGATATTGTGATGCTAATCATTTAAGCTTTAATGAACGAGATTTTTCATTTAATGGAAATATTTTATATCTAAATGAAACGGAAAAACAAGATTTCCCAAATATTGAGGCAAATTTTTGCATAATTCCAAATAATTTTTTAGAAAGTCAAAATGTACCCCAAAAGAAAGAATGGTTAAATTCTATGATTGACGAAATTGAAACTTTAAAATCGCGTCAAGTTTTTCGGGAAGTCGAAAGGCCGAAAAATAAGAAAGTTTTAGGATCGCGGTGGGTGTACAATGCAAAAGAAAATAGTGAAGGGAAAATTGTTAGGTTTCGATCAAGGTTTGTAGCACAAGGATTTAATCAAAGGTTTGGAATAGATTACGAAAATGTTTATTCACCAGTGATTGATTTTCTATTTATAAATTATTTTATGATTGTATTGGTGGTTAGGCGAAATTGGGTATCTCACCATTTAGATGTCAAGTGTGCATATCTTTACGGGCAATTAAAGGAGGAAATATATGTAGAACCCCCCGAAGGTTTCTGCCAAAGTAAAAATACTGTTTGGTTATTGTTGAAATCATTATATGGGTTAAAGCAAAGTGGTAGAGTTTGGTTCGAAACTTTACAAGAGACTTTACAAATGTTGGGTTTTTCGAAAGCTAAACATTACGATTGTATTTATTTTTATTTTAATAGAGCAGTTATTCTATTCTATGTTGATGATATTATTGTATTTTCTGATAATGATGACACTTTACATGAAGGCAAAGGTTCCAATTCCTGTAGGTATATCAATTAAATCCATAACGGAAGAAGACGAAATGGTTGATACAACTTTGTATCGTAGCATGATAGGTAGTTTATTATTTTTG
The DNA here is from genome assembly GCA_963932185.1 of Troglohyphantes excavatus. Lineage (NCBI taxonomy): Eukaryota > Metazoa > Arthropoda > Arachnida > Araneae > Linyphiidae > Troglohyphantes > Troglohyphantes excavatus. Next base: position 34,683,452 of record OZ010677.1, on the reverse strand, counting down.
GCGATAAGAACTCGTCCTGATATATTACATGCTGTTGTCTTATTATCTCAATATTGTTCTAAACCTGGTATTCATCATTTAAAGTTGGTGCAACAGATTTTTGGTTATATTAAAGGTACGAAAGGTTATTCAATAAATTTATCGAATGCTTCTGAAGATTGTATAACGATGTATGTGGATTCGAGTTGGGCCAGTGATCAAGATGATCGCAAAAGTTTCAGCGGTGATATTTTGTTAATTGGAAATGTTCCTATTTATTGGTCGTGTTGTAAACAGAAAGTGGTAAGTTTGTCAAGTATGGAGGCTGAATATATCGCAATAGCAAATAGTTCAACGACATTAAGTTGGTTTCAAAATATTGTTAATGATTGCAATGATAATGGTATAAGTGTTTCTATAAATGTACCTATATTGTATTCTGACTCTTTAAGTGCAATTCATTTTTCAAAGAACTTAATTTGTAACAAGCGAACACGTCACATTGACATAAAATTTCATTATATAAGAGACTGTGTAAAATATAAAAATTTTTCTTTGCAATATATTCAAGGAAATATGAACTTGGCTGATGTATTCACCAAACCTCTTGCCTGTAACAAACTTTCAGAATTTTGTGAATGTATTTTTTTTTTATGTCACATCAAAGGGGGGAATGTTGGCAACAAGCGCTACGCACAATAGGCAAATTGTGATGTGACGTCAGTTATGTTTTTCGTAATAAAAGTAAGAAGCGGAGTCTCGGTTTTATGAGATCCGCGCTATTCACCTAAAGCATGACTCGACTTATTTCTTCCACAATTATCCAACATAGCCAACATCCAACATTATCCAACAAGCGCAATTTGCCTATTGTGCGTAGCGCTTGTTGCCAACATTCCCCCCTTTGATGTGACATAAAAAATAAATACATTCACAAAATTCTGAAAGTTTGTTACAGGCAAGAGGTTTGGTGAATACATCAGCCAAGTTCATATTTCCTTGAATATATTGCAAAGAAAATTTTTTATATTTTACACAGTCTCTTATATAATGAAATTTTATGTCAATGTGACGTGTTCGCTTGTTACAAATTAAGTTCTTTGAAAAATGAATTGCACTTAAAGAGTCAGAATACAATATAGGTACATTTATAGAAACACTTATACCATTATCATTGCAATCATTAACAATATTTTGAAACCAACTTAATGTCGTTGAACTATTTGCTATTGCGATATATTCAGCCTCCATACTTGACAAACTTACCACTTTCTGTTTACAACACGACCAATAAATAGGAACATTTCCAATTAACAAAATATCACCGCTGAAACTTTTGCGATCATCTTGATCACTGGCCCAACTCGAATCCACATACATCGTTATACAATCTTCAGAAGCATTCGATAAATTTATTGAATAACCTTTCGTACCTTTAATATAACCAAAAACCTGGTGCACCAACTTTAAATGATGAATACCAGGTTTAGAACAATATTGAGATAATAAGACAACAGCATGTAATATATCAGGACGAGTTCTTATCGCCAAAAATAATAAACTACCTATCATGCTACGATACAAAGTTGTATCAACCATTTCGTCTTCTTCCGTTATGGATTTAATTGATATACCTACAGGAATTGGAACCTTTGCCTTGAAAACATTTATATCAAACTTATCAATGATTTTACTTATGTATTGTTCTTGGTTTAAATAAATACAATCATTTTCATACATATACGATACACCCAAAATATTTTTAACAATTCCAAGATCTTTAATATCAAACTGAGATTTCAATAAATCTAATACTTCATGTAAAGTCTCATCATTATCAGAAAATACAATAATATCATCAACATAGAATAGAATAACTGCTCTATTAAAATAAAAATAAATACAATCGTAATGTTTAGCTTTCGAAAAACCCAACATTTGTAAAGTCTCTTGTAAAGTTTCGAACCAAACTCTACCACTTTGCTTTAACCCATATAATGATTTCAACAATAACCAAACAGTATTTTTACTTTGGCAGAAACCTTCGGGGGGTTCTACATATATTTCCTCCTTTAATTGCCCGTAAAGATATGCACACTTGACATCTAAATGGTGAGATACCCAATTTCGCCTAACCACCAATACAATCATAAAATAATTTATAAATAGAAAATCAATCACTGGTGAATAAACATTTTCGTAATCTATTCCAAACCTTTGATTAAATCCTTGTGCTACAAACCTTGATCGAAACCTAACAATTTTCCCTTCACTATTTTCTTTTGCATTGTACACCCACCGCGATCCTAAAACTTTCTTATTTTTCGGCCTTTCGACTTCCCGAAAAACTTGACGCGATTTTAAAGTTTCAATTTCGTCAATCATAGAATTTAACCATTCTTTCTTTTGGGGTACATTTTGACTTTCTAAAAAATTATTTGGAATTATGCAAAAATTCGCCTCAATATTTGGGAAATCTTGTTTTTCCGTTTCATTTAGATATAAAATATTTCCATTAAATGAAAAATCTCGTTCATTAAAGCTTAAATGATTAGCATCACAATATCGAGAAATATCTTTGAAACTCCTACATCTGATTGATTCTTTTAAATGACCTGGAGGGTAATAATAAACATCCGCTTTCCCTGCAGTTTTACCAGTTTTAAGACATTTTATTTCGCGCAACCAATCTTTACTAGATCCTTTAGTTTGAATTTCGCTAATAGTTTCTTTCTCCTCATGTTTAACATCGGGCTGCTTCGGTATTTCGATTGCCGAAGTGGTCGGAATTTGAGGTAGAAATGAACACGGGATATTTTTAACCTCATCGATAGTTGGGGCAGAAGTTAACCTTAATTCAAGTTGATCATTTTCACTCATTTCAGTTTTTACTACGGGGTCAATTTTTATTTCTTTTGAGTCGAAAACACTTTCATTGTCGCTATCAATTTCAGGTTCGTTCGAAAAGATATTTACGTTTACACTTCCCGTCTGAAATTTTTGATAGTTTCTAAGCGATTCATCGAAACGTACATGTTTAGTCTCTTCTACCTTCCCGTTACTAGGATTCCATATACGATATCCCTGAGTAGACGTTGCATAACCCACTAAAATCCCTTTCCACGCTTTACCTTCTAATTTATGCCTGTACCTTTTGTTAATGTACACGTATGTCACACATCCTATGGCACGAAGATAAGATACGTTACATACTCTTTCGAACCACAAATTATAGGGAATTTGCCCATTTAACCTTTTATGTGGGAACCTATTTTTCGCGTGAATGAAAGCTCTTGCTAATTCAGCCCATAATGAGTAAGGTAAATTAGTTTCACACAATATTATACGAACACCTTCAATACACCTCCTGATTTGTCTTTCCGAGACGCCATCCATTTCTGGACTATAACTACAAGTTCGTCTGTGCCTTATGCCCAATTCTTGAAGTTTTTGACTAAATTCATTGGAACAAAATTCTAATCCTCTGTCACTTAAAATTGACTTTATTTTACAATTAGTTGATCGTTCTACAGTCGCCTGAAATTCAAGAAAAGTTTTAAATACATCACTCTTATATTTTAATGTATACACGAAAGAATATCGAGTATAATCGTCAACGATAATTAATAGATAATGAGAACCACCTAATGAACCCACGGGTGAAGCCCATAAATCCATGTGCACAATTTCTAACTTACTATTTGAGATTCTACGGTCTATTTTTGGAAATGACGCGCGAGTTGCTTTTGCTTCGCAACACGGTGAACACACGTAGTGATATCTTTCAAGTTTATCTAGGCCTCTTATTAAATTACTACAGCTTAAACGCTTTAGAGTAGGGATATTTTGATGACAAAATCTTGTATACCATAAGCTTAATTTATCCGGAACACACGTTTTATTAACCATTTCTTTTTCGATTTCTAAGTTACTTTTAATATTTTTCGGAACAATAGCCTCTTCAAGTTTTAATGTAGGGTTAAGTTCGCGAATTATTACCTCACTATCTTTATTTAATTTTTCAGCTTCAATTTTACGACTCATCGACCTTGTTACAAAATTACTAGAACTTTTATTGTACTTTAAATCCTTAGTACAAGAGTTACGTTTAACAACCTTAGCTTTTAATATATACAACTTATTTACAAATTTTGCTTCTACTAAAATTAAACCATCCGATTCAAATATTTTACACGTTCGATCTTTAATAATCAAGCTACAGTTTGCTATATCTATTCGAGATGCTGAAATTAAATTCTTAGTTAAATTAGGTGCATGAAATACATTTTTTAATTCGATATTTTTATATTCATTTCTAAATTTAGCAATTAGATTTACTGTCCCTCTGCCTTTGACTATAGACGTACCTTCAGCAAGTCCCATTTCGATAGGTTCAATATCTTCATAGTCCGTGAAGAAATCTCGCTGAGGACAGACGTGCTCTGTTGCTCCCGAATCTATAATCCAGTGTACTTGAGTTCCAGAAATTTCCTCCGCAAAGAAGCCAGCCGTGCTATTGATGACGGTTCAAGAACTTCTTTTAATTTCTTCCACGCAGCAACCGCATCTTTCGATTCTATGAGGTGCTCCTTCAGTCGGTCGTCCACAGCCAAACCAATCAATCCAAAGGCTTTGTTATTCCTCGAACGATACCTCTGCATCTCTTTAGCGTCGGCATCTGCAGTTGGCTGTTTTTCAGATTCGTCGATAATAGTCCACAGGTCCTCTTTACACAACAGTAGTCGCATGTTGAACTCCCACGTACGATAATTTTGTTCATTCAGTTTCTCGAAGTCGAAACTTTTATATTCAGACATGCTTGACAATTCTCGAAACACCGTTTAGTAATAGTTTAAAACGCTCGAATCATTGAAAGAACTACGAAAGTAACCACGGACGTAACAACCACGGACGTAACCACGCTCTGCTACCTTATTTTAAGGCGAAGAAACGTCCTTTAATAATGAAGACAACCCCCCCCCCCCCTATGTATTAATATAATACACTACTATAATTGATTTCTTAAGCTGTCGTTAATTGAAATGCATCGCTAACTACTTACTTGCAACTATTGCACGCGCAACTAAATTGTCTAATTGCCTATCTTATTTCTAAAACCTAAAATTTCAAAAATGGATGTCTGTTTGGCAGTACAAGAAAGAACAGGATATTTTTGATTTTGGGTTTATGTAGCGTTATTTGTTTTGTTTGCACGTTCATTAAGAACTCCTGGAAGTTTATTTGCCCTTAAAGACTTCTTATTGCTGCAAATTGGCATTTTAGTGTACCGTACCACATAGGGCAAATACGTTTAAATGGAAATAACTAAACGGAAATTGATTGTGGTCAAATAGCAAAGATGGAATAAAGGAAAGGCAAGTGGAAATAGTTTACAAAATTATCACTCTTGGAAACCGTACAGAAATATTTATTCGTATAAAGTATTTAAAACATAGCGTCCTTTAATAATGAAGACAACAGTAATTACAATTTCATCAATTAATGTAAGCATTCTAAACTAAAATATAGTTATGATCGTTTGCCTGTTAAATTGAGATAGTCGTATTAAAAACTGTATTTTAGAACAGAAATGTCTTTCATTAGTTAAAATTTCCCAACTTACGAGAGATAACTTAATAAGTATAGGGTTTTATCAATGTTTAAGCAATCAAATAGGGATATTTTTTAACTTGTTTTTTTTATAAGTTATTAAAATTAAAGATATTTTAAATTTAAATAAAATAACTTAACGGGATCCCTTTAAAAGGAAATTATAAACTAGTACATACGGTTACTAGTAGGAGGGGGAGAAAATGTACTATAATTTTCATCATTTGTCGTTATTATAATCATCCTTGTGAGAAAAACGGACACTTTTGTTAGTATATTATAATTTTTGAATTTTTTTTAATAACAAATATAACAAAAAAAGTTCAGGCAATTTTTAATTTGAGGAATTTCTGAATTAATTAAAACAAACACTTTTATGATTGCCCTTAAATAATTTCCATTATAGTGTTAGATATAAAATATCGTCATAAAAATTTAATCTTTTATCGAATCCAGGTTTACTTGTGATTTAGAAAGAGCAATGTGCAAATACACAGAGAGCAATTTTTAAAAACATTTTTTTCTCAAAGGGCTCCAAACAGGTGAAAAACAAACAATTTCCGTGATAAAAATTTTGTGCAAAAGCCCCCTGATATTTTTTTATTTACTCTATATTTCATATATTGTGATAGAAATCAATTAAACTCATTTACCTTAAATTAAGCTAGCAGAATTTTTCCGTTTAGTGACCCCACAACAGCACATAGGGGACTAGTTACCAGTTGATATCTTTGCAGAAAAGTAAAATTTGAGGTATTCCAACCGATATCTAGGAAGTATCCAATAATGTAAGTGAATTTTGAGCAATATATTTATTTAAGTTTAATGTTATACAAATAAGTTTTTTATGAGAGTCACCAATATTAAGTAGTTGGAACGATAAAAAATGTATACACGATTAAATTGATGCATAATCCTCAAAGAAGTAAATTTTTCATATTTATTGCAACAGTAGACAATGACAATACGTAATTTGAAAACAGTGAATAGACGTTTATGCCAAGGATAGTGAAGACCATATATATATATATATATATATATATATATATATATATATATATATATATATATATATATATATATATATATATATATATATATATATATATATATATATATATATATATATATATATATATATATATATATAAGGTGTGCTCGTGTTTCGCTTTTTGAAAGGGGCAAGGAAAGAATTCTTTTGACGTCATTTTAGCTCCGCCTTACTATGAGTTTTTGATCATTCTCATTGGCTGTATGTTTCAAGCATTGCTACTTAGGTTCGATCCCCGTGTGTAACGACTGGTGATTTAATTTTTAATTAGCAAAATAATGTAAATATCTGTAAATAATTGTGTTCAGGTAGCTTCACTGCTAATCCGTCCTTGTTTAGTTATGTCCCCGTATTTTACTTGATTGAAATTGTAACTCATTTAATATGTCCAATACAAATGCATTGACCTGATGGTTCCTAACCGTATTTTACTTTTTCAAAATTCATGGACATGCTCTCGTGGCAGCTAATATTATTTTAATACGCTTAATTTATTAAGCAACTTTTTTGCACTTTTTACATACTAAATACAATCCTTAAAATATCATTTAAAATCTTAAAATTTAGCGAATTCTAAATAAAATTAACGATTATCACTTTCAAATAGTTCACAAAAAAACAAATAGATGGCAGCACGTCAAGAACCATTGGTTCAAATGGTTTCTGAATATTTTAATAACGAAACGACTTTGGAAATCAATTCAAATTGTTTTTTGAAGCAAATTTTAACTGTTTTCTATTAAATAAATCCATGATTAGTTAAAAACAAGAATTCTTGTTAAATTAAGTACTCCTTGAAAATAGCGACAATTACTCTTAAAACGACTGTGGAGAGCATTAGACACGCCCAGAGACAGTTGAAGGCGGAGGAAGGCGTCACTATGACGTCAAAAGAATTCTTTTCCCCGCCCTCCATCAGCATGAGCGAGTACCAGCACACCTTTTATAAATAGTATCCACTAACCTTGCGTTTATGCATACATAAGTGAACAAAGTATGTTGCCATTCTTTTATAAGTAATTTCATAATTTTTTATTATATAACATTAACATAATTTCATATATATATATATATATATATATATATATATATATATATATATATATATATATATATATATATATGTGTGTGTGTAATGATTATTATTTAGATTTGCAGTCGTTAGTTATTAGATGATAAGTTCCATGATGCAAGGATAAAACTGAGGGCCGATGATCAATTCAAACATTTATTTCTCCGGACTTCACAGCCCGACTTGCTAGCTCGAGGTTACATCGTGAAGCTGTGTATCAAGATGGAGATTATGAGAAGGAGACTGGACCGTGGACGCTTCTGATTGGTTCATCTCGGTTTTGGTTCGCCTTTTTAGGTTTGGGTTTGGGATTTAGAAGTGGCGTGGGAGGGAAAGCAGTCATATGAGGGATGCTTTTGTACTGCGAAAAGGGGGCGATATCCATAGTTAAAGAAAGTTATTTAAAGTACATTTTAAAGGGGGAAATAGTTATAAAATATATTACATATCCCTCCACGCAAAGAGTGTTACCGACCCGCAGTAGTATACTCATGCGCGAGAACAATATGATAAAATATTGAGGTGAAACAAATGGTGGCCATCCACTGAATCACATTAGGCTTTGAAATTGTTTTGACTACAAAGAAAAGTAAAATTTAAAATTATTAGGTGTCCAAAGTCCATTCTCCACACAAATTTGATATAACATTTAACTCTTAATATGTAAATATTCTTGAAATATCAACATATATCAAATAGCATATTAAATTACAAATATAGATGTGCGTGAAATATATAAAAACATTTTGTTGAACTATAAACGAAACAATTTGTTTAAACATGTGAAAATAAAAATATTAAACTAAGTTTAGATATACTGTGTGAAACTTCACAAAGTATTTTTTCATCATATGTGGCAAAAAGTATTTGTCACACATAACAAAAGTAAAATATATAGCTACACATAATGAAAATAAAATATCTGCATATAATGAAAAATAAACTATTTGTTACCTACAATGAAAAATAAACAATTTGTTACAAATAATGAAAAATTAACTAGGGAACATTGTTTATGCTGGATTTCTTTTTCTAAAATCGTTTTATGATATAATTTTTTGTTTTTATCTCCTTTGGAGATGTTTAAAACATAATATAATTTTTTGTTTTTATCTTCTTTAGAGATGTTTAAAACATAATATAATTCTTTGTTTTTATCTCCTTTAGAGATGTTTAAAACATAATATAATTATTTGTTTTTATCTCATTTAGAGATGTTTAAAACATTTTACAGTTCCACTAGAAAATAAAAACACGCAAATATTTCAAATGATATCTATCAATTATTCCTCCCAAATGAACTTCAAATTTCAATATTTACATGAAGTGTGGACATAGAACGTTAAAAAACTAATATCAAACACTTATTTAACTAAAAACTGAAGTAACTCAAAGTTAGAGTAATAAACGATAGATCCCCTAAATTTTTGCTATGTTTGTTAAGATGGAATATTGTAACCAAAGTAATATCAAAAGTTTAAGGTAATAATAAACAATATTAATAATTATGTAAACTACTGTGAATTTGAATCTAAATATAACCCTAAATATAGCATTAACCTTATTCATTTTTATTGACATTAATATGTTACGGTTATTAAACTACTACTAACCAATAGCAAATTAAAATATTTTTCCCTCGAAAAAAATACACTCAAATATTTCCTCTACAAACAGACTCACTCATACACGACATTTTGCAGGGTTATTTGCCTAACAAAAGCTATGAGGGGATTAGAGACCTATCCGTTTTGGCTATAAAGAATGACTTCATTCAATGGATGATTTAATTAGCTAGCATCTTCAGTTGGTTGGGTCAATCGATCAAAATATTAAAACCATGTTAAATTACGGTTGCAAAAATAAAGAAATTTTTAATATGAAAAATATAAGCACTATGTAACATAACCAAAACAAATGGGTGATTCCTGACCATTTTTTGACAATCTGAGAATATTTTTAAACTCAAGAGGCCTATGGCACGAGGTAGCCCAAACGTTTTAATTATATACAATGACTGTTAAAAGTAGAGTTTACCTAAAGTTCTCGCTATAGAAATGTTATTAATGTAGAATATGAATATTTAAAAGTTATTAATATTAGGGTATAATGCAATCGTGTGATTGAATAAAGTTAAACAAGTTATATCTGTACAAAATAAAAATAAGTTTCTTAAATGCAATTATGGTATAATAATAGAAATTGTGATTATCACACAATAATAGAAATTGTGATTATCTTATAATAATAGAAAATGTGAATATCATATAATATAAAAAAAAGAACATATACCAGTGAAAATACGTTTACCAAATTAATCAATTTAAATAATTCAGTTATGTAATAAAATTAAAAAATTTAATAATTTGTTAACAATATTGCAAAAATTTGCAGGATTTCATTAATAAACACTTAAAATAAAACAAGTTTAAAATTTATGAAAATAATTAACAATATTTTGCAAAATTTAAAATAATTTTCATTCATTTTATAATTTAAAAAGACTTAGGAATACAAAAATAAAATTTAAGTGATATAAAATTTCTTCAAATAAATATCTTAGAACAATAAAAACTCTCAGATAAATCTTAATTAATTCACCACTCTTCCAAACAAACCTTTTTTCACTATTAATTATTTATCAGTTTTCCGTTGCACAATTTTTTTTTCTTTTTCTTTTTGGAACACTGCTGGTTCCTCGCTGTGATATAATATTGGTCGCTCATGACTATTTTGACATCAATCGAGGAGAGTAACATATTTTTCACAGATCGTAATAATGTAAACACGCGGAACACTCGAAGATCACTTTCTTTGAACACTTCATTTCCCCCTGTACTAAGATTGTTGGAGAACTGACTCTCCTCTTTTTATTTTTTTTTCCTTCCGAGGTGTGGGTGAGTGGGGGACCGTCTCAATAGTTTTGGGTGTATTTTCAGGTCATTAGAAGTTCACAGAAGGTTGTTGGCCGGAAAAGGGATGTCTCTACTTTTATGGAAATGCGTCTGGCTGGCGGAGATTTTGAAGATCATGGTTGATGTTGATTTTGGCCTGGCTGAGTTAGCGGCACGGATTGACGTTGTCTCGGGGCTACTCCACGTTGTTGATCATTTTTCGGACTGTCGATGAAGGGGTCTCTTCAGACATTCTCCCCCGCCGTGCATCGTCATCCGATGTTTTCGCTTCCATCTCGGCATTTAAGTTGGTTTGTGGTTAGTCCTCGCTGTGGTAGTCTGCATGATCGGGATTCTCGGCGGCTGTTGTTTTCATTTCTGGCTTTGTTTATAACTTCTCGTCTGCTCTGGATTACGTTGTTTAAAATATTATGCGGTTTCCTCGTACAAGAAATCCTGTCGACTTCTGTAATAATTATTATATAGAGTTGCAGTCGTTAGTTATTAGATGATAAGTTCCATGATGCAAGGATAAAACTGAGGGCCGATGATCAATTCAAACATTTATTTCTCCGGACTTCACTTGCTAGCTCGAGGTTACATCGTGAAGCTGTGTATCAAGATGGAGATTATGAGAAGGAGACTGGACCGTGGACGCCTCTGATTGGTTCATCTCGGTTTTGGTTCGCATTTTTAGGTTTGGGTTTGGGATTTAGAAGTGGCGTGGGTGGGAAAGCAGTCATATGAGGGATGCTTTTGTACTGCGAAAAGGGGGCGATATCCATAGTTAAAGAAAGTTATTTAAAAGTACATTTTAAAGGGGGAAATAGTTATAAAATATATTACATATATATATATATATATATATATATATATATATATATATATATATATATATATATATATATATATATATATATATATATATAAATATATATATATATATATATATATATATATATATATATATATATATATATATACAAACATACATACATACATACATACATACATACATACATACATACAATATAATTTTTATTCTTAAATAAAATACTTTTTTTGTCATAAATAACCGAAGGAAATGTCAATGAATTCAAATTAAAAAATCGTTTGCGGTTTCAAATAAAAAAAAATTAATAACTTTTTCGTATACTAAATATTATAAGTTTTCTCATAAATATTTAAAAAAAGAACTTCAACAAAAATCGTTTGCATTTAAAATATGTATTTTTATTGTAATTTTTATTCTTAAATAAAGTACTTTATTTGGCATAAATAATCGAAGGAAATTTCAGTAAATTAAAAAATCGTTTGCGGTTTCAAATAAAAAAAAAACATTTTAATAACTTTTTCGTATACTAAATAATATAAGTTTTCTCATAAATATTTAAAAAAGAACTTCAACAAAATCGTTTGCATTTAAAATAATCAATGTTTGAACAAATGTAATCCTGTGATTTTTTACAGTGTTTATGCATGGAACGTTATAAGTGGAAACACAAAATCAATGTTTAAAATTCTGTATAAGAAACAAATAAAAGAAAACGTCGTTTGAAAACCAAGTAAGTTTTTTTTATTCCATATAGAATGAATTATTTATTCCATATAGTTAATTCGACATCAAATCATGCATGTCGGACATTAATAGTATTTCCACAAATAGAAGATGGAAATTTCAAAACAAATTATGTTTGATTAGAAGGAATTTCGTTTGATTTGTTATGCATTTATATTCCAATGGAAACATTTGAATTAAGTATTATTAAATTAATATTACGTGTTTTTTATAAAATACATATTTAATTACCGATTACTTTTAAAATGGAACTTTGTTCTACAATATTGTCTTTTGATAAGTTTTTAAAAATTGTTTATAAATACTTATTTCAGATTTTATATTCCAACGGAATTAATTAAAAGAGGTTTTATTAAATTGACTTTACGCAATATTTATAAAGTTACAAAATAAAATTTCAATACATGTAAAAAACAATTTTGTCCTACATAATTATTATTTTACCAATTGTTTATAAATACACCTATTTCTAATTGTATTATACAAGAAACAGAGCAAAAATTTCAGTTTTCCAGTTTTGAAGATATGTTTAAAAAATTATGAAAAAGTAAGAGTTTTTAAAAATTTGCATTTGTTTACGATGGACACTTTGCACTGCTTGGTGCTGAAATTCACATGACGTCATTTCAATTATATCAGAAACTTTACGCGCATTTGCTATTGGTTGATGAAGAACACATGGTGCGTTATTCACCAATCACAGAAGCTAATCAACCATTCGTTTTTGTTAATCCGTCAAAATTTTAATCTCGAGACCATGTCATTCATAGTGTCTATTAAAATGGTTTGTTATTCTAATTATAAGCAATTATTTACCGAAAAAGTTAAATAGTTTCAAATGCTAATTTTTTTCTGGAAAAATGATATCCAATAAATTTGTCAAATTCTGAATGTATAATCCACATTCCTATTCCCTTTCGTACAATTCTGAAGTACAATGTAGCATTCATTTTTAAATTTGAATTAGTAGATAATCGTTCAAAATTTTATTGTGATGTTTTCATAATGAATGTAACAGTGTAGAAAAATTGTGAGAGTTCGATGCTTGCACCTACCTAATTCAATATGAAACAATTCTCGATATTAAACTGTATTAGTTAATAATAATTTAATAATGAACTGTTTCTTGAATCATGTAAATAAGTTTAGTTTCAAGCAGAGAGGGGTTGAAAATGAGTAATGAGATTTTACAATAGAACAACGGAAAAAGAATAAAATTTTTATTGACAAAATTTAAAATCATTTTTAAATATAAATTTGACATTTACTATAAATGTGTTTTAAGATTTATTTACTTCGTTACATCAAATAACTATTTTTCATTCTTGAAATTTTTGTTCTAAATAACCTTGCACCTGCCTAATTAAATATGAAATTCTTTTCGATATTAAATTGTATTAAATAGTTATAACTAAATACTGAATTGTTTCTCGTATAACGTAAGTATGTTTAGTTTCAAGCAGATATTTAGATGAGTAACGAGACTTTACAATATAACAAAGGAAAATGAGTTTTAAGAGTTTTCAACTGAAACATACATAGTTATCTAAACGCTTGAAAAAAATAGTTTTAACTTACACACAGGGAAATTAATTTCACCAAATGTAAGACCATGTTTAAAAATAAATTTGACATTTACCGTAAATTTGTTTTTAGTTATTTTTGTCATGTTGCTTCAAATAAGTACTTCGTTAATAAAAATTTGTGCGAAGTAACTATTTTTTTAAGATCCATGATACTGAAGTGACTTAGGTTAATTAAATAATGAATCAGAAGGGTAGGTGCCGAAGACAGATTTGGCGAATTATCGCTCAGTCGGCCCACACCACACTACTAACGACATACACAAATTTTATATTCTGTAACCTTATCTTAGGAACAAAATTATGAAATATTTCTAACAGACGAAAATGACAACATGTGGCATTTTCAAATATTAGGCGATATAAAATAATATATGTGTATTGAAACGTCGAGAACGGCATCATCAAAAAATATGTTTAATAAAAAAATAGATTAACATTAATTTAATCTTAACTGCATTATAAAATACAATAAAAAAATATTATATTTAGATTACCGAAAAAGTTTAATTTTATAAAAGGTTGATTTTTGCACCTTGTCACGAATATGAATGAGAAAAAAGTTCTGTTGTTTTTAAAAATATGTTAAATAATTTAAAAATTCTAATCTATCTGAACGCTGTTTTAGCTGTTTGGCCATATTTTCCTCAGATCAGTCACAATTTTTTTTTAATTCTCATTTAATTCGACATACGTTCCAATCAATAAGATAACCTTCACAGATTTTAAAGACCCCATTGATGACCCTGCTGGACCAACTGGGGCATAATTAGTATCTCATGTCAATGTGGCATGTCATACATCGGTCAAACAAAAATTGCATTCATATATCGCATTAAGGAGCACCAAGCATATATTGTTAAACAAAAAATAAAGAATTCCTCCATTTCCAGGAACTCTTGGAAACATAATCATATATTTCATTTTTATAAGCCACATTTAATTTGCAAACCCAAATCTCCAGTCAAACTTGACTTCTTAGATGCGTTTCACATTTTCAGCAACATTAATTCGACTGTTAATGAAATACTTGCTGTTCCAGTATTTCCCGCTTGTTGGACACAACAGTTAACTCCAATCTATTGAGATACTTTTAGTTTTTTGGCAATCCTTTTAATTTTGAGTTTGTTTTTATTTTGTTGTGCGCACAGACTTTTCATTTCTGCTGAAGAAGGGAGATGTATCTCCCAAAACATGTCTAGATTTTATGTATTTTTATTGCGCAGTTTTAACGTTGTATTTGTATTTTAATAATCTTAACGCAAATTTTACGCCAATTACTTTATTTTATATTAAATTTTAAAATATCACAAGAACGTTTGACCCATCCTGTAATTTTTAATATTTAAAATATTCTATGTTAAAAGGTAAAATTTACTATTGGTAGCTATAGGGAAGGAGTCTCTATCTCGTGTAAAGTCTGTTAAAAGGTTCAGAAGGAACAAAAATGTTGCAGCGACATGCAGTTCGTTCACCTTTCTTTCCCTTTCAAGTAATTCCCAGAAATAGTTTCCACTTCAGTGTTTACACATAGTTCCAGCACATGTGGTTCACGCAGGGGTCGGCCAAATCATGTGAACGACACGAACTCAAAGTAACTTATTCCCAGCCATCCAGTCGCCATCTGACCATGGTTCAAAAATACGAGGCATCGTTCCCGGGTCTTTCCATCAAGATAGGCCCCGTACCGTCACCAATAGCCCCTGTGCAGCTCTAGTGCGACGTTAATTCACCAACCAACCCACCCATCCAGCCATAGTTGCAACATGCACATCTCGCGTGTTCTTCATGTAATTGCAATACCATTCATTTAACCTTTCAATGTAAATTCTTAACTTTTATAATTGTATCATTAAATATTATTTGTTTTCTAAATACTATGGCATTCATCAAATTATTCATTACCTTTATATTTAACCTTCTGATATTCACTGGAGTCAACAATAGCGTGGCCGTGCAAACAAACAAAAACGTCCCCCGCACTGTGTTAAACTTACCCATTTCTCACAAAACTGCTCCAGATGTAGATGATCTGCTTGCTCAGACGGGACTCCGTTGCTTCGTATGTTGAATTGTACACGGGCTGTACAAAAACAAACTGCACTTCGTCGAAATGTGTCGTTCTTTTCCAAGGAGCCCACGGCGGCATCAAGAAATTATAAACAGAAATAATGTTAAAAAGGTGTGCCAAAAGAATGAGCGGTAAGAAAATTGCTTCGTAGTAACTCAGTTTCAATTTAAGAAATAGTCATCAAATAATGTGGAAAACCATCTTCTGAACAAATATTTCAAGCTTGTCAGGCCGCTTTGTTAAGATAAGATGTCTTGAACAGACGCTGAGATTGGCAAACTTAAATCACACTACTCATTTTTGCGAAAGTACAAATACTTAAATTTGAGTACGTCGTCGCTCATTTACGATGCAATTGTACTCAAAGAAAAATTAGTACGTTCATGTACTCATTTTTAAGCACATTTTTCTTCACAGTGCACATGGCTAAATCCCAACATGAGGCTGAGGGACTTTCTCCCAGTACAGTCGAGTGGTGTCCCCAAGTATATCGGCAGCTAAAAGGACCCCCTCCTCATTCCCCCCTAGCTATAATTCTGTCGTTGAAAGGTCGAAGGTATAATTTTTCTTTTAAGGTGCAATTGGGTGAGGGGCGAGTAATTTAAGTTAAGACACCACTGCTCACAGGGCTCTTGGGGGAGGATTGGCTCCCCCAATGTTCGTAAATTAATGTAGACTTGACAAAATCTCAAACCTGGTTTGCAACTTTCCGAAAACATTTTTGGCTTTTAAACATAATAAAACTAAGAAATTTCACTTTACAAAAAGCCTAATGTTTCACATATTTACTAAATGGGTTGTGATTTTGTCAAGACCACAATAACATTCTTATGGCCTGAATAGGAATTTTTTTTTATTTAAGGTCCTGACCTCTCCGTTAGGATATACAGGATTTCCTCCAACAACAATACGTGGGATACAGAGAATATACACATATAATGTTTGTACAGGCCATTTGAAGTGATACACATTAGTGAAAATCGAGCAACACGCTCTGAGTTTGTTGCACATATCTTAGGTGTTAACATAAGTATTGTCTCTATGCGGGGTGCATACCCCTCACTTAAGTATATAAAAACTTATAATCTAACTTAAAATCTAACATAAAAAGTAAAAAAGAAAAGTTCTGTGAAACAAAATTTTCTTGAGAGTCCCTTATGTAAAGAATGTGTATCTTGAACCAATACGAAAAGTTTACATTGTGTAGTTTTTGAGTCCAGCATATTTTGTATATGAAACATACAATTTGATTATTTAGGTTCATTTATATTCCCATTTTTGTCATAAGTGTTGATACAACTGTCTGTAGGAATGGGTGAATAGAATTATTTAACAGTAGAGTAGGTAAATCAAGCACCGGAAAGTTTAAAGGTAAGAATGTAAACCGTAAATGTTCAAATTCTGCACAATTGTATATGTAATGTACTATGGAACCCTCTTCTTCATCGTAAGGACATATTGGATTTGCCTGGAATAATCTTGATTGGTGAGTTGGAAACGTGCCGTGCCCGGTGAGAAATTGATTAACGTAAAAGTTTGAATGGCATCTGCTCGTGCTGACCTTCGGAAATATGGAATGAGTGTGTCTGCCTTTTGTTGATGTTGACCAGTTTCTTTGCCATTGCGATATTATTTCAGATTTAAGCAGGTTTGATATTTGAATGTTAGTGAACTTAACTGGACAGTCTATTACATTTGAAGTAGTAGCTGTTTTAGCAAGGGTGTCAGCCTCTTCATTGCCGTAATCTCCTGTGTGTGCTTTGATCCAGTGTATTTTAGCGGTGATGTGTTTAAGCTGAAGTTTTTTCACAATTTTCTTTATTTCCTGTATCCAGCCTGAATAGGCATGAAAAGTTTTTGGGAAGTAAATAACCGAGAGCGTCATTACTTTACGAGTGTTTCGGCCAAGTGTCCAGATTCATTGAAAATCTTGATTATTGAAAATCTTGGCTGATTATATTGCCTCATTTCGAGCTTTTCTGGTTCAGTAGATAGCACGCCTGACTTCGGACTGAGAGATCGTTAGTTAGATTCGGGCCTCTGATATATGTTTGAAATCTTCCTCATTTTTGACGAAATAAATTTTGTCAAAATTCTGCAAAATAAATTGTTGAAGTTTGACGAAATATTTAATCGGAGTAGTTATCAGGCATCTGTTTCGTCAAAAATGACAAGAATTTTTTTTTCAATAAAATGATCTTTCTAAAAAAAAGGAAAACCGACTTTAAGAAAAATGCGCTAAAAAGTAAAAAATAATTTTTAATTTTACGAATGAGTTGAAAAAATTTAATTATTGAATATCAATTTTATACGTAGTACAACTTTTTGAAATCGGCGCCAAAATTTAGGTATGATTTTTGAAAATTGGCACCAACTTCCAAAAGTTGTATTAATTATTTTTTACTTTTTAGCGCATTTTTCTTAAAGTCGGTTTTCTTTTTTTTTAGAAAGATTATTTTATTTTTCCCTTTTTAGTTTTTAATTTTAGTTTTGAATAGGGGGCGAAGCCCCCTATTCACCAAGAAATTCTAGTAGCAACTTGTGCTCAACAATGTATATTTTAAAACAATCCCTAACAAAGCCAATAAATGCATGTTAAACGAAATGTCATTGTTGTGCAACTTCCGTTAAACAATGAAAATATTTTGAAATCGGATAACTTGTTTAAAAAAATCCGGTTAATCGACATTTCCGGATATATAACAGCCGGATAACCTATTATTATTTTGAAGATTTTGCCTAAGTGAATTTTTCTCTATCCAACAAAAAAAGAATTTTCGAAATCGGACGAAATTTTTTTTTAAACGGTCCTGTTAATTGAGAAATACGGATAGTTAAATACCGGAGAACCGGATATTTTTTTTCTAATTGCTCCCCTTTGAAACATCCTCTATCCAACAAAAAAAATTGTCCAAATATATGAAGTAGAATCGAAATCCCACGCGCACATACATAAAAAAAAAAATTAAAAAAATACATACAGGTCGAATCTATAACCTCTGGACTTGGCGCGCGTTGGCGGTTTTAATTTAAAGTTTCTGGCGGTTTTATTTTGGAGGTATTTTTTAGTTTTGGTGGGCGCGCTGGGCAGTCGGTTAAAAATAAGTATTTTCAACAATGCTTGTCATGCCAATTTTGTAGTTATCTAGTTGTAGTATACTGACCCGTCATAATTTATTCAAAGTTACAATTAAATATCATCAACTATATTTTGTGACATTGTTGATTGTTTATACAGTATCGTCATTTGTGACTAAATGGTTTTCAATCTGTAAACAAATTAAAAACAAACATAAGAAGAACAAAGAATATTTAATCCCAATTGATCATTACACACTTAGAATATTTTTTTATCAAAAATACTATTGAATTCAATTAATATCTAAAAACCAAAATGGGATTTTAAAAATTCACAGTTGGCACCATGGGGTCCGTTTTCTTGATTATCAGCTGTTATAAATGTGGGACCAATATTTCTGTATGTACGACTTTCTTTTGAGTACTTGGGCCAGGAGACAGCTGGTCGTCTAAGAAAATACAAAAGAAACATTAGTGCAGTGGACACAAAATTTAATCTACAAGGTACATAAATGATTCATGGAGAATAAAAAACTCTTTCAATTTAGACCACATTCATAAGACATACAAAGATGGTCGGAAATTACTCGTAGTATTATTCTTAATGTTATGGACTTCAATTGTTCTAGAAGAGTAATTATTGTCGGAAATTACTCTTAGTATCATTCTTAATGTTGAACATTTGTAGTATGTACATTTGTAGTATGTACTTGAAACTTAGTGGGTGTACGCATTGTTTTACCAATTAATCATTTATGCTAGCTTTGTATTTTTATTTAAATGTCTTTGATACAAGTACTCAACTTAACGAAAAGTTTCTTAATTTTCAATTAGTAAAACTGCAAATACTGAAGAGGCAGTAAGGTGCACGAACGCACTTGAATTTTTTTTTTAAATTATAGTTAGAAAAATATAGATTTTTCATGCATGAAAACACTGTAATATAATACTGATACATAAAAAACTCTGAATAAATTCAAATGCTAATAAGATAAGATTTTATTAGCTAATTAGCATGTTTTTTCAAACATGATTATGTAAATTGTAATTGTTACAAAAGAGTAATTATTGTCGTAAATTACTCGTAATATCATTCTTAATGTTATGGAGTTCAATTGTTCTAGAAGACTAATTATTGTCAGAAATTACTCGTAGTATCATTCTTAACGTTATGGACCTCAATTGTTCTAGAAGAGTAATTATTGTCGGAAATTACTCGTAGTATCATTCTTAATGTTATGGACCTCAATTGTTCTAGAAGAGTAATTATTGTCGGAAATTACTCGTAGTATAATTCTTAATGTTATGGACCTCAATTGTTCTAGAAGAGTAATTATTGTCGGAAATTACTCGTAGTATCATTCTTAATGTTATGGAACTCAATTGTTCTAGAAGAGTAATTATTGTCGGAAATTACTCGTAGTATAATTCTTAATGTTATGGACCTCAATTGTTCTAGAAGAGTAATTATTGTCGGAAATTACTCGTAGTATCATTCTTAACGTTATGGACCTCAATTGTTCTAGAAGAGTAATTATTGTCGGAAATTACTCGTAGTATCATTCTTAATGTTATGGACCTCCACAAAGTTTGTAGCATGTAAAGTGCTTTTTGAAATATTTTTTTATCCTTGAAGTCCAAAACAATCCATCCCATTTTTATTTCAAATTTCAAAATTCAAAACTCTACTAAAAAATAATTTTTTAAGGAATATTTATGATTTAGGTACATAATACCCCACAACTAATATAAAGTGGCATATAAAAATAATTAATCCAACAATAATCCAATAATAACGTTTTAGGAAGCTTGAGTTATTTTGTTTGGAATGAAACGATATATGATAAAAGTACAATTCCTCATAAATTGAGTTGGAAGCTTACAACACATATTCCCACCGCAAACAGGGCCCTAGAATTAATAAACTGGTCCCTAGAATTAATAAACTGGTCCTTAGAATTAATAAAAAAGGCCCTAGAATTTTGGAAATATTTATACAATCTTGGTATCATTGGAAAGATAATGAATAGTGGAACATAATAGAGCAAAAAAATATCTTGTAATTTTGGGTTTATTTCCACCTTTAGTAGTGTATATACCTTAAAGCATATATTTTATCGAAATTAAGAAATATATATTATTTTGTTTTATAAAACATAAAGACCATGTTTACTGTAAGATGTAGTAGACACATATTTTTGTTGTATAGAATTGACAACGACTCTGTTTTATGGTTTATAGTTCTAGCATCTGGCAATGTTTTATCTTAGAATTTGTAACTAAACAAAGTATAAATGTGTTCTTAAGTTCTCCAATGATATTTATCATTTAATTTAGTTCTGTATTTCTCATACTTACGTTCTGTACTGCAAACAACTTTATGAGCCCAAACTTTAAAGAGACCCAAACAACACAAAAAACAAAACAATTAAAAATAACACATTCTCACCCATGTTTCACAAAGTTGCTCCAGATGTCGATGATTTTTCTGCTCAAGAAAGATTCCGAATTCTGGTAATCTGAGTTGGAGATGGGTCTTCCGAACACGAACTTAGGTAAGTCGAAAAGCGTTACGCCCATCCACTTGGCCCAAAGGGAATTGCTGGGCCGATGAGAAAAGTAGTAGAAATACACACTTTTCTTCTGCTCAGCACACTTCTCAGCGTAATACACTGTGGGGCAGAGGAAAGCCAAGTCGCCTAAAGCAGTGTAAGTCTGAGTTCTGATGCCATAGTCACTGTCATCTGTCATGCTTTCAGGAAGATAGTAGTCCTGTATTGCTTTTGGTTCTGGAAATGCCTTAGATGCTTTTTCAATGACTTCTCTTCCAAATGTTCTGTTAACATGAGAATTCTTCTCGCCAAAGAAGCCAAAGTAGTCTTCATATCCCAATGTTGTCAACTATAATAGTAACAGGAAAACAAACTATTGAATTAAGTACATATAAAGGTGTGTAAGCCTACATTAAATAAAGATAAGTTAGAGCATTAGCAATTCGAATTTTGCTTTTTGCGCGCTTTTTAACACCCCTTCTGAAGATAATCCAAGAAGGTTTTATCCTCGGGAAATTGTTGTTGCTGCTATCATTACACAACACGGACTCTAATAACGCTCGCTTAATCAAATTCAAGCATACGCAAAGAAACCAGCTCGTCATATATATCTAATGTAATTTTAAGAGAGGTTACATTTTATATTAATTACAATTAAAGAAAAGTGCGCCTACGGGATTGGAGAAAACACCACCAGGTGTGTGTGTGTAGTGATTCTAATATTAGATAAGGCGGGTCGGTTCCTGCAGTTAAGTGCTACAACAGGCCAACCCGAGACAAGAGCAGAATAAATTCTAGCACAAGCCTTTTTCTGTATGTGTAGAGATGAAAATGATATGAAAATGAAAATAAAAGAAAAATACTTTACAAGATTTAATAAGATGGCACATTGAGCAGCAAGTAAATAATACGTACAGGTAGAGTCTTCAACGTGGAAGTAAGCAGGTGATACATCACATTAAACTACCGCTGAACATATTTACAAGCCGGTTTCAGCATATTTCATGAAATTCTCCTCAGAGTTGCGGGATGGGGAACAGTAATATTTCTAGAATTCATCAAGAACTTGTACGCATGAGGAGAAATTGAATGAAGCAACGTTGAAAATATCATCAGCTCAGTTGAATATCTGCGTTAAGCTATTTTCTTTTGCAGCAAATGCACTTGCTCCTCGATAAATGTTATAGTAAGAGATGAATCCAACCTATCAGGGATTTTGTCTAGCAGTGGAAGTAAGTTTTGTGTGATATGGTTGGTTGTATTTGTCTGCAGGTTTTCTAAAATCGAAGACAATTCTTTTAACAGTTAATACTATTTGGAAAGTTGATGTTGTTCCATGTGCCCAGTTTTGAAAAAGACTTTTAGCACCAGTGTTTCGAAAACAACAACAACAACGTTCCTAAAACTTCAAAATAATTAAACACATTATAAATAAAATTAACTTTTCGCGCTTCGAAAACAACCTAGTTTATATTTGTAACGATTCAGCCGTTGAATGGCGCTGGGTCTTTCTATGATGACTCATAGCTTTCTGATCGGCATCGTGCGCAGGCCTTGAGTCACAGTTAAGGTGGTATTGGATTGGCACCTCCTATTTCTGCTGCTATCATTCGTTGCTGCTATCATTACACAACACGGACTCTAATAACGCTCGCTTAATCAAATTCAAGCATACCCAAAGAAACCAACTCGTCAGGTATATCTAATCTAATTTTAAGAGAGGTTACATTTTATATTAATTACAATTAAAGGAAAGTGCGCCTACGGGATTGGCACCTCCTATTTCTGCACCTCGTGGTATAGTTCTCAAGTTTCTCTAACAAGATGGCGACTCTCCTGCGTCATCAGAACTTTACTGCGTAGTTTTCTCCGGCCATCTCGTTGGACGTGTCTCATGCGTGGGAGTTTTGTCCACGTGTTTTTCTAACACCTTCAGTCGGAATTTTAAAATATTTACGTTAAAAAGTTTCCTTTAAAATATTAAGATCTGTGGAAATAATGATTATTTCTGCTAAATTTTAGAAAATTTCTCTAACAAATAGTAGTAAAATATTATTTATCGATTTTAATAAAAATATTTTTTAGTTTTAACTTACTAGAGAAGATCCTACGTCTTTATTGTTTCCGATAAGCAGATCGGTGCACCGGAAGTCCCCATTTATTATCGAAACTCGAGGATTCTCGCCAAGTAGTTCGTCACCAAACTGAGGAAGTAGCCGAAAACCTGCAGTTGGTTCAAGTTCATGCTCAGCCTTGCTTATTCTCTTGCTATCGATGCCTGAAAAGGAAAAATCGTCATCATCAATAAGACTGAATTTTGCACCAACGTTTATAAATTCCAAAGACTGATTATCAGACGTTAAAAATAATGAGTTGCGTCCCCGGTTAAAAATTACCTTAATATATAGTTTTAGAAAAATTTGGGTTTGAATGTGAGGAAGGCTAGAAAAGTTTCATGTAAAACGTCATTGTAGAAGATTATAGAATAGGGATTGGTCTTTAACAAAAGCTTCACAAATAGAATCAAGATAAATAATATGTTCTATCCAGCTCCAGGGGAATTGATGAACCAGCAGGTACACTGGATAAAAAATGTGCTTAAAGACATAGACGTACTCGTTTTTCTTTGAGTACAATTGCATTGTAAATTAGCGATGACATACTCCAATATAGGTAACCGTACTTTCGCAACAAAGAGCAGTAAATGGTTTTCCAGGTTATTTAATGTCGGTTGCTAAAATGAGTTACAACAACTAAATTATTTTTTTCCCATTATTTTGGCACACCATTTTAACATTTATTCCGTTTATATGTTTATAACTTCTTCACGTCGCCCTGGTAGTACAACGGATAAGGCATTGGGTGGCGATCCCTGCGGACCTGGGTTCGATTCCCGGTAAGTCTTATTTGTAATTGTCGATATTTATTGAAAGTAATTTATGAAGGCAGCCTGTGTATGCTAACATTTGCTCTTTTTATTAATTTTTACCAATTTTGAGTACATGTCTTTTACAAAAATGAAACTTATGTATTCGGAGCCATGATAAGCATCGAATGCAATAAAATGAGTACATTTTACTTATTTTTGAATGCCTGTTTTTAACTGTGTAGTCTTTTAGAAAATGGACGCTACTTCAATATTCCTTGTCATTTGGTACCTGAAAATTAAATACAGGTTAAGCAAATATGCAAACTACTCCAAATTTATTACCTTTCAAGCATTGAACTACTTCTTTAGGGTGTGCGTCGATCGTAAAACTATCATTAGCGCATCCAACGTAATTTGCGAGTTGTTGGCTGAGTGCAAGATTTTGCTTATTGTTGTCGTGTCTCCTGGATGCTGGGGACGATGTTTGCATTATTTGTCTGGCGTAGAGCCCTTTGGCTAACGGCGAAATGGAAAATATTCCCACGTCCTCAGCTCCTGCTCCTTCTCCGGCGACTGTGATTTTGGAAACGTCTCCTCCAAACGCTCCGATGTATTTGTTCACCCATTTTAGTCCTTCTAGAACGTCCCAAACACCTGAATAAAGAAATTAAAAAAATATTTTAAAAGGCTTTTATTTTTAGTCAAAGAAAAGTAATGGTTATTCTTAACAAAGATGTTATACAATTTATATGCGAATTTGACCAATATGAGCTTTAAATTCACTGCAATCGTACATCAACACATTAAATTAGTTTATAAATTTGTAATAACCCAATATCAGCTTCAATAATTGAAGGTAGATAAAGGAGGTATGTAGTTAAAAAAATGTATTACTGTTGTAGATGGGGGAAGTATACAATTAAAAAAATGTGTGTACTGTTATAGATGAAGGAGGTATGTAATTAAAAAATGTGTTACTGTTATAGATGTAAGAAGTATGAAATTGAAAAATTAGTGATATAGATGAAGGAGGTATGTATTAAAAAATTAGTGTTATAGATGAAGGAGGTATGTATTAAAAAATTAGTGTTATAGATGAAGGAGGTATGTGTTGGCCAGTTTTTGACATTGACAGCAGCACAGTAGATAACAGAGATACTAGTACCATGAAGAAGGTATGTGACCACAACCAAAGACGAAACAAAATTTTGAAGGTTAAGTATATCCAAACAGTTCAGCAAAATAATACATTAATAAATAAAACTAAACTTAAAGAATGATAAATAAAAAATACTGGCTTGAGCATACAAATACGCAAATAACTAAATTTCAATGGTACCTGAAAGTAACTTAAGAGCCAAAAAAAAATTAATTTTTTTAATTAATATTTCAAACATGTTTTGCTTACCAGCATTTCCAGGAGCGTCTTGTGTATTCGAAGTCAGAAATCCAAAATATCCCAATCTATAGTTGACTGTGACCACAATTATATCTCCCAGAACAGCCAAACGTGCTCCATTAAAGTCCGGGTCTATTTTAGACCCGTATCTGTGTCCACCCCCATGCATCCAGTACATCACAGCCTTCTTGTTGCTTGGACTCGCGTCGGCGGGAGTCCAAATGTTCAAAAAGAGACAGTCCTCGCTCTTGTGCGTCGAGTTGATGTACCATGGAAACGGCTTTTCGGTGTGCTGTAGGCAAGCTGGGGGGCTGTTGAAGGCTTCGATCTTTTCCGGGTAGTTTTGGATTGGTTGAGTTTTTTGGAAACGAAGTGGTCCCACGGGGGGCTGAGCATAAGGGACCCCCAGGTATTGATTCGCTGTCTTCCTATGGAATTCAACTGTTTGACCGATGATTTCGCTCTTGTTTATTTTTACAGTTGGGAGAGCACGAACATTCTGGACAAATCCAGCAAGTATTCCACATGCAATCACTAGTTTTAAAGCTTCCATAATTCACCTACAAAAAATGAAATAAATTTACAGCATTTTAATTTATTAAAAATATATACTTAAAAATAAACAAAATTTACTCATTTTTGGTGACATTTGATGCTCATCATAGCTCCGAATATGTAAGTTTCAAGTTTGAAAAAGACATGTACTCAAAAATGAGTACAAGGAGTAAAAATGAATTAAAAGAACAGTAGCTTGCCTACATAGCCTGCCTTATTAAATCATTTTCAATAAATATCAACAAAGATTTACCGGGAATCAAAACCCATGTCTTTAAACACTACAATCCAGAGACCTATCCGTTAAACTACCAGAGCGAGTTAAAGATGGATCGGAGTTAAAGATGCTATAAACAGAAGAAACGTTAAAATCTGTGCCAAGAGAATTGGAAGCAAGATAATTGAGTTGTAATGACTCAATTTCAATTTTGTAATTTTTAAGCAATCGCCATCAAATAATGTGGAAAACCATCATCGGAACAATTATTTTAAATTTGCCTGGTCGCTTTGTTAAGAGGGCTTGAACAGAAGCTGAGATTAGCAATATCAAATCCCACTGCTCATTTTTGAGAAAGTACGGTTATTTAAACGTCAGCACGTCATCGCTCATTTACGATGCAATTATACTAAAAAAACAGAGTAGGTTCAGGTACTCATTTTAAGTACCTTTTTTACATTACAAAAGGTTGTTCGCTCGAATAAGAACTAGTGTCCTATTATACATGTATTTAGTGAAAACCCTCATTATATATAACAATATCATTTTATTCAAATGAACAGTTTTTCTTTTGTCATGTAATAAATTAATCAAATTTTTATTCTTCTGTTGTAATTTAAACCATCAATATCAATACTTATATATAAGAATGGACTGTATGTCTGTGGAATCGAACAAAACCCCTCATTTTTTGTTTTCTTCAACAATTAGGATATGCTGATTCCGAAAATCACATTAAATTTTTTTTTTGTCTGTCTGTTTGACGGAATTTAACTCAAAAACTACTGCACGGATTTTTATGAAACTTGCGCCATTTTAACAATATATTCTTAGTTTAAAATCTGCACTTTGTTCATGTGGGTATCTGCATCCTCTCAAAAGTTATAGAACTTTTTCCATTTTCCATTACATTACTCCTATGGGAAATTTACATGTGACCAAAAATATTTTTCGACAATACTGGGATAATCGATGCATTTTGATTGGCTGATGAATAAATGTCGCCAAATGATTTAACAATGACGCCAAAATGTTGTCAAATTAATTAAAAATGTCGCCAAAGATTGCCAAGTGAATTAGAAATGCCGCCAAATGTCGCCAAATGAATTAAAAATGTTGCCAAATATTGCCAAATGAATTAAAAATGTCGCCAAATGTTGCCAAATAAGCTAAATATAGAGGTCCTTTATTTAAAAATATCATCACAATGGCTAAATTAGTGTCCAAATAACAAAATTAACGTCGTTAACAAACACCTCGCCAACTGAAGGAGGAAGATAAACCAGCTCTTTCGACTGACGCCATGTGTATTCAAGTTCCGAACAACTTAACGTTATGACAATAGTGCTATTTGTTCCGGAGTGGAATATTACTATGGTGTTGAAATAGGCCACCCTGAAAGTTTAACTTAAGGTTTCCTATATTTATACCTCCATGTAGCTTATTTTTAAATTTTCACCTCAAATACATATTATTGGAATTCAAAAATAAATATTTGATAATTATTTTTTATAAGAAGTATTGTCCGTAAATATTGACCGATATGAAATTATGTTGAAAGACGGATATATATACTCCGGTCGCCAATTGGCACAAAACAAGAACTTCACCAAATACGACAAATTATTTCGATTTGGAAGAATGCAATATTTGTTCCTTGATATATTATTGCGTCGCCAATATTAAAACTAATGAATGTGAAGTTTACTACATGGTTTATTGTCACTAAATTGTTAATTTTCATACAAAAAATATAAAATTTAAAAAAAATTAAGGAATTTTTATTCTACAAAAAGAAACATTTTGCAAAAACATTAGTTTAAATAGTAGTCGCAATAGCATGTAAAGTCGTGAACATAAAAATAGATTTAGATATTTCAAAAAATACTCAAAATATATTAATAAATCTGGATTTTGATAAAGTTTATTTTTCACAGTGCACAGAGAGTCATATGCGATGGCTACGATGCCAAGACAAAATCGCGCGGCTCTTACTGCGAAAAGTGACCACGAGCAACGCCGGGCCATATTGCTAGTAGTAAATAAAATACTATAGTATCACTTGTACGAACCTAAAATATTTAAAAAAAAAAAAACTCGGTTTTGCGATATCCTGCTAGCAGTTTATGCTATATGTGACATTTACACATGAAGAGGTGAAAAGCCAAGAGATACAAATGACTTTTTAAAAGATATATAATCAAGTGTGGTTATGGATAGCTAATACATATGAATTGTTGGTGGCAAAGGAATAAAAGTACATGCATGTCATGTGCTGAGAACCAGCGGCATAAAAATCAACTACTTCAAAAATCAGATGTTTTGTTTTGACTTTGCATTGCGTTTTCACAAAATAATGATATTATCACTTGTACCCTTGGCCTCTACCCCCCCCCCCCCTTCCCCTTTGTCATATCGTGTCGTTGAAAGATCGATATATATACAATAGAGTGGATTCGAAGCTGAATCATAAACTCATTTATTGCTCGAATTAGAAAGAAAAGGAACCTCCACTTACCAGCAGAATATCAGATGATGCTTTTAAGGTATTGGGGCGGGCTAGATGGCGTACCTAAAGTGTTTGATTTCCCAAAGTAACCATGTCAAACTTAATCGCTGAAAAAATGCGTTAAATTATTTATAGAAGCAGCAGCTGCGGTTTGTGGTGCAACCGAGAGAGATGGATATACCCATCAAATAATGTTCAGTTGTTTGCATTGTGGTTATAGTTCAAGGTCTGTAGAGCATAAGAATTTTTACTGCCAACTTTAGTTTCAATTTATAACTCTTGTGAGGTATTGCAGCTGGATTTATAATTACTTGTACTTTGTTTTATATTATAAGGACATTTGGTGTAAAGTTCGTAATCTGGGCGTAGCTTCTTTGTTATCTCTAACAATATAAGTAAATGATTTTATTTTTATAAAGGAGCCTATATTAAAAACAGAACTTATATTAAATCTAAAGTTTCCCCAGTATCGAATTTTAATACATTCTTCTCACTCTATAATGCATTACACCATTATTCAATATTTGCGCATCATCGCTCAGCTTCATGGTCTGAGTGGAATCTCTAGATGTTTTTTGCTGTGAAAATGCTTTTGCTTGGTTTCTTTTTTTTCGCTATTTCTGCTTTTTTTTACGTAATTTTTTTTTAATCAGCTGTATATTTTTTAGGAAGAATGGCGTGTCAGATAGCACAGTTGACACAATTTAGGTCTCGTTTGATGGGAAATTAGGCGCCGATGTGTATGTAAAACCTTGAAATTAAACAAAGTATTTAAGTGGATTCGATGGGACTATATTCCTTCTGTTGGTGACCAGTCCTATTTTTGTAGTCTGCTGAAAGGACGTTTACGTAAAACCCTTCTAATCATGCTTCATAACAGCCACACCTAATTTTATTTTTGTGATGTTGAGACAAGAAATTTTCCAACTTAACGATCCGAAATTCCGAACTTGAACGGTTCAAAATTCCCAACTTAATGGCGTCGGTACCAGCTGAAGTGTTGCCCTCGTTATCTGATCATTGTTTAAATTATGAGGTATTGTTCCCGGGTCTTTTCTTCGAGAAAGGCCTTGAACCAAAGCGTCCTTGATGTAGTAAGTAAATACGTATCAATAACCAATCAAGGACGCTTTGCTCGAACCAACGCCAGCAATTTAATGTGCAGCTCTAGTGCGACGTTATTAACCAAATAATAAGTTGACCTAAGTTGAGCCTAAAGCAATTGAATATTTATACATATCACAGCTTCCGCTTCAGGTTCAACTTAGGTTGTGCCCGAGTATATAAGTTTTCTCATAAATATAAAAAAAGAACTTCAACAAAAATCGTTTGCATTTAAAGTAATCAAAGCATGAACAAATTTAATCCTGTGATTTTTTTACTGTGTTTATGCACAGGACGTCATAAGTGGAATACACAAAAGCCAATTTTTAAAATTCTGCACAAGAACTATATAAAAGAAAATATCGTTTGAAAACAAAATAAGTTTTTTTTATTCCATATAAAATGGATTATTTATTCCTCTTCAGTTAATTTCGACACCAGATCATGCATATTAGACAGTCATATGTAATTCCACAAATAGAACACAGATTTTCAAAACAAAATATTTGATTAGAAGGAATTTCGTTTGTTTTGTTAATCATTTATATTCCAATGTAAATTAAATAAATTTTTATTAAATTTATGTTTTTTATTAAATTTATGTTTAAATTTATTTATAAAATATATATTTAATTATCTTTAAAATGGAACTTTGTTCCACAATATTGTTATTTGATAATTTTTATTTTAAAAATGGTTTATAAATACTTATTTCAGCTTTTATATTGCAATGTAATTAATTAAAAGAGGTTTTATTAAATTAAATTAACACTAGTATATTATTTTATTTTGTTCATTATAATTATCTAAAATGCTATATAAAAAAGGAAAGCGTGTGGACGGCTTTGTACGCTTGAACACTGTAAAAAAATTACTTTAAATTAGTACCTGAACCAACTTGTTTTTCTTTGAGTAAAGTTGCATCGTAACTGAGAGATGACGTACTCATATTTAAGTAATCGTACTGTCTCAAAAATGAGCAGTGAGATTTAATATTGTTATTCTCAGCTTCTATTCAAGCCATCTTAATAAAGCAACCTGACACACTTAAAATAGTTGTTCATAAGTTGGTTTTCTACATTATTTGATCTCGATCGCTTAAATGGAAACTTAGTTATTACAATTCGATTACCTTCCTTCCCATTCTTTTGTCACAACTTTTTTAACATTTCTTCTGCTTATAACTTCTTCAAGTCGTCCTGGTATTTTAACGGATAAGGCACTAGACTTCGGTGCCTGAGGATCTGGATTCCAATCCCGGTAAATCGTGGTTGTAATTGTCGATATTTATTGAAAGTAATTTATGAAGGTAGCCTATGTACTCTCGCATCTGCTCTTTTTATTTATTTTTACTCATTTTTGAAAACATGTCTTTTTCAAAATTGAAACTTATGTATTCGAAGCTATGACTTGAGGATGGGGGCTCCAGTTGGAGCAAGCACTGCGACCGGAGGTCTATTCTACTCGGAGTTATGATAAGCATCAAATGTTATCAAAAATGACTATATTTTACTTATTTTTGAGTACCTAATTTTAACACTATTTTCAGAGGATCCTTGATTAAAATATGTTGTATTATCCGGAACTGTTGTTCTTCTGTTGTCCCTTACTAATCTAACCACTATATAAGAGTTTGGCTAGGCCCCATCTAGAGTATGCAGTACAATTCTGGTCACCTTATCTCAAAAAGGGATATTGATTTATTAGAACGGGTTCAACATAGAGCTACAAAAATGATTCAGGGTACTTCAGGAATGAATTATGAAGAAAGGCTTAGAACTCTAAATATGTATACACTCGAAGAGAGAAGGATTAGAGGGGATCTTATTCAGTTATTCAAATTTATCAAATTGGGTGATGTGGCGGGATTGGAATTTAATATTGCCTATGTGACTAGAGGTCATGGATTTAAATTTTACAAGTCACAACTTAATCGGGATGTTAGGAAGCATTATTTTTTTAATAGGGTTATTGACAAATGGAATGGTTTGCCTGAGTGTGTTGTTAATTCTTCAGGGGTGAGTGGTTTTAAAAAAACAATTGGATCGGCATTGGGGAATCGCGAGGATGATAGATTGACAGAACCAACCTTGCTGGGCCTAGAGACTGTAGTTGGTCGACATTATTTGTATTTGTATTTGTATTTGTAGACACTATTATTTCCGATCGCGCATTCTGATGCCGCTGACGACCACAGAAGGCACGTTAAGATCCAGTTTTTTGGCTGTAATAACTTTTTCTACAGCTTCTATTATACATTATCCAAATGCAGCTATGACTTCGAGCACTACACAATCATCCCGCCTTCAAAGTCCGTCAAATCGCGTGTTTTACACATACCTGTTCTCACAAAAGTTTTTACTCATGTTATAGAAACCACTTTTTCTTTTTTATATACCCCTCTCGCCCTCTGCTGGAAACATTATGACGTCATAGCTCATTTACTTAAAACCGCCATGTGGTTATAATAGTTCGTCCACTTAGTGTATATATTATAACGGTGTCATTTCTAAGCTAAATATAAATATCACTATCAGACTGGCTCTATAGTCTGTGTTTAAAAATAATGTGGCTAGTTACCGATAATTTTTTTTTATTTATTTTAGACATTAACCAATACACAAACTGTACTTCGCGTAAAGGGTCGTCAGGGGATCGTTAGTTCGAGTCAGGCCTCCGATATATGTTTGAAATCGTCCTCATTTTTGAAGAAATAAATTTTGTCAAAATTCTGCAAAATAAATTGTTGAAGTTTGACGAAATATTTAATCGGAGTATTTAGCAGGGGTGTGTTTCGTCAAAAATGAAAAAAGTTTTTTCAAAAATAAGCATGTATTTTCAACAGTGCATGTCGTGCCAATTTTGTAATAATCTAGTTGAATCTGACCCGTCATAATTTATTCATTTATAAAATTTATATATCAACAACTATAACTTGAGACATTGTTGATTGTTTATACATTATTGGCATTTGTGATTAAATGGTTTTCAATCTGTAAACAAATTAAAAACAAACATAAAGAGAACAAACAATATTTAATGTCAATTATTCATTACACACATAGAATATTTTTTTATATCAAATATACTATTTAATTCAATGAAAATCTAAAACCCGAAATGGGATTTCAAAAATTCACAATTGGCAACATGGGGTCCGTTTTCTTGATTATAATCTGATATAAATGTGGGACCAATATTTTTATATGTGCGACTTTCTTTGGAGTACTTGGGCCAGAAGACAGCTGGTCGTCTAAGAAAATAGAAACGAAA
Source organism: Troglohyphantes excavatus (assembly GCA_963932185.1). Lineage (NCBI taxonomy): Eukaryota > Metazoa > Arthropoda > Arachnida > Araneae > Linyphiidae > Troglohyphantes > Troglohyphantes excavatus. The sequence continues at coordinate 34,650,057 of OZ010677.1, read as the reverse complement.
CGTTAGTTAAGTGTGTAAAAGTAAAAAAAAAATGAATGGAGTTTATATTTACTTTAGTAAATATAAAATTGGACACCTAGAAAAAATGTCGTTATTTACACAATCAAAATTTGTAACTCTCAACAACCAGTTTTTGTACTGAAGATAACGATTCTTTATTCAGTAATAATGGACACAACATTTAATCTGCAGGGTACATAAATGATTCTTGAAGATAAAAAAAACACTTATAATTTAGACCACATTCATAAGACATAAAAAGATGGGTGATGCATTGAACATTTGTAGTATGTCTAAAACTTGGCGAGTTTCGCATTGTTTTACCAATTAGTCATTTATGCTAGCTCTGCATTTTTATTTAAATGTCTTTAATACAAGTACGCAATTAAACGAAAAGTTTCTTAATTTTCAATGAAAAAAACTGCAACTACTGAAGAGGCAGTAAGGTGTACGTACACACTTGAATATATTTTTTTAAATTATAGTTTCAAAAATCTAGTTTTTTCATGTATGAAATTAATATTCATGATGATACACAAAAAACTCTGAATAAATTCAAATGGTAATAAGATCATTAGAATTTTATTAGCTAATTAGCATGTTTTTTCAAACATGATTACGTAAATTGTAATTGTTCTAGAAGAGTAATTATTGTCGGAAATTACTCGTAGTATCATTTTTAATGTTATGGATCTCCGAAAAAATTGTAGAATGTAAAGTGATTTTTTGAATAATTTTTTACCCTTTTTAAAGACCAAAACAATCCTTCCCACTTTTATTTCATATTTCAAAATTCTACTAAAAACTAGATTTTTAACGAATATTTGTGATTTAGGTCCATAAAACTTCACAACTAATATAAAGTTGCTTTTAAAAATAATGTATCCAAAACGTTTAAGGAAACTTGAGTTATCATGTTTGGAATGAAAAGATATATGATAAAAGTACAATTTTTCAGTAATGGAGAGACAGAGAGTTGGAAGCTTACAAAACATATTCCCATCGCAAACAGGGCCCTAGTATAAAACAGGGCACTAGAATTAATAAACAGGGCCCTAGATTTTTGGAAAAATTTATACAATCTTGGTATCATTGGAAATATAATGAATAGTGGGATATTATAGATCAAAAAAATATGTTGTAATTTTTGGTTTATTCCCACCTTTTCTAGTGTGTATGTTCACCTTAAAGCATTATTTAAATCGAAATTAAAAATATATATTATTTGTTTTCTTATAAAACATAAAGACCAAGTTTACTGTAAGATGTGGTAGACCCAGACGTTTGTTGTATATAATTGACAACGACTCTTTTCTTCTTTATAGTTCTAGCGTCTGGCAATGTTTTATCTTAGGATTTTCAACTTAACAAAGTATAACTGTCTTCTTAAGTTTTCCAAGGATATTTATCATTTAATATAGTTCTGTCTTTCTCATACTTATGTTCTGCAAACAACTTTATGACCCCAAACTTTAAAGAGCCCCCAAATAAATATATATATATATATATATATATATATATATATACATATATATATATAAATATACATATATATATATATATATATATATATATATATATATATATATATATATATATTATATATATATATATATATATATATATATATATATATATATATATATATATATATATATATATATACATATACATATATATATATATATATATATATATATATACATATATATATATATATATATATATATATATATATATATATATATATATATATATACATATATATATATATATATATATATATATATATATATATATATATATATATATATATATATATATATATATATATATATATATATATATATATATATATATATATATATATATATATATATATATATATATATATATATATATATATATATATATATATATGTATATATATATATATATATATATATATATATATATATATATTTATTTACAAATAACACATTCTCACCCATTTTTCACAAAGTTGCTCCAGATGTCGATGATTTGCATGCTCAAGAAATATTCCGATGTCTGGTAATCTGAGTTGAAGACCGGTCTTCCGAACATAAACTTCGGAAAGTCGTAAAGCGTTACGCCCATCCACTTGGCCCACGGGGAATTGCTCGGCCGATGAGTAAAATAGTAAAAATACACGCTTTTCTCCTGCTCAGCACACTTCTCAGCGTAATACACTGTGGGGCAGAGGTATTCCAAGTCGCCTAAAGCAGTGTATGTCTGAGTTCTGATGCCATAGTCACTGTCATCTGCCATGCTTTCAGGAAGATAGTAGTCCTGTATTGCTTTTGGTTCTGGAAAGGCCACAGATGCTTTCTCAATGACTTCTCTTCCAAATGTCCTGTTAACATGAGAATTCTTCTCGCCAAAGAAGCCAAAGTAGTCTTCATATCTCAATGTTGTCAACTATAATAGTAACAGGAAAATAAACTAATGAATTAAGTACATATAAAGGTGTGTAAGTCTACATTAAATGAAGAGAAGTTATAGCATTATGAATTCGAATTTAGATTTTTGTGCACTTTTTAACACCCCTTCAGTCGGAATTTTGAAATATTTGCTTTAAAACAGTTTCCTTCAAAATAGGATGATCCGTGGTAATAAAAACTATTTATACAAAATTTTAGAAGATTTCTGTTACAAAAAGGAGTAAAATGTTATTTAGCGATTTTAATAAAAATATTGTTTAGTTTTAACTTACTAGAGGAGTGGCTACGTCTTTATCGTTTCCGATAAGCAGATCGGTGCAACGGAAGTCCCCATTTATTATCGAAACTCGAGGATTCTCGCCAAGTAGTTCGTCACCAAATTGAGGAAGTAGCCGAAAACCTGCAGTTGGTTTAAGGTCATACTCAGCCTTGCTTATTCTCATGCCATCGATACCTGAAATGAAAGAATCGTCATCGTCAATAAGACTGTATTTTGCACCAACGTTTATAAATTCCAAAGACTAATTATCAGACGTTAAAAATAATGAGTTGTGCCCCTGGTTAAAAAATACCTTAAAATGTTGGTTCATAAAAAAAGTGGGTTTAAATGTGAGGAGGGCTAGAAAAAATTCATGCTAAACGTCTTTTTGGAAGCTTTTTGAATGGGGATTGGTCTCTAACAAAAGCTTTACCAACAAAATGAAGATAAACAATATGTCTTATCTGGCGCCGTGGGAGTAGATGAACCCGTAACTACACTGTAAAAAAATGAAAAATGCGGACATTGGAAGTACTCATTTTCCTTTGAGTTCAATTGCATCGTAAATGAGCGATGACCGTACTCAAATTTAAGTAATCGTACTCTCGCAATAATGAGCAGTATGGTTTAACATTGCTAATCTCAGCTTCTGTTCAAGCCATCTTAACAAAGCGACCTGGCAAACTTAAAAATATTTGTTCAGAAGATGGTTTTCCATATTATTTAATGTAGATTGCTTAAATGGAAACTGAGTTATTACAACTCAATTATTTTATTTCCCGTTCTTTTGGCACACCTGTTTAACGTTTACTCTGTATATAACTCCTTCACGTCGCCCTGGTAGTGCAGCGGATAAGGCATTGGGTTGCGATCGCTGAGGACCTGGGTTCTATTCCCGGTAAGTTATATTTGTAATTGCCGATATTTATTGAAAGTGATTTTTTAAGGTAAGCCTGTGTAGGCTAGCATCTGCTCTTTTTATTAATTTTTATCTATTTTGAGTATATGTCTTTTTCAAAAATGAAACATATGTATTCGGAACCATGATAAGCATCGAATGTAATCAAAAATGAGTGCATTTGCCTTTTTGTGGAATATCTGTATTTAACAGTGTAGTCTTTTAGAAAATGGATGCTGCTTCAATATTCCATGTCATTTGATACCTGAAAATTAAATACAGGTTAAGCAAATATGCGAACTACTCCAAATATATTACCTTTCAAGCATTGAACTACTTCTTTAGGGTGTGCGTCGATCGTAAAACTATCATTAGCGCATCCAACGTATTTTGCGAGCATCTGGCTGAGTGCAAGATTTTGCTTATTGTTGTCGTATCTCCTGGTTGCTGGGGACGATGTTTGCATTATTTGTCTGGCGTAGAGCCCTTTGGCTAACGGCGAAATGGAAAATATTCCCACGTCCTCCGCTCCTGCTCCTTCTCCGGCGACTGTGATTTTGGAAACGTCTCCTCCAAACGCTCCGATGTATTTATTCACCCATTTTAGTCCTTCTAGAACGTCCCAAAGACCTAAAGAAAGAAATTTTTAAAAATATTTTAAAAGGCTTTTATTTTTAGTCAAAGAAAAGCAATGTTTTTTTTCTTTTCAGACATGTTATACAATTTATATGAGATTTTGACTTATATGTGTTTTAAAATCACAGCAATCGCATACCCACACATCAACACATTAAATTAGTTTATAAATTTATAATAACCCAATATTAGCTTCATTAATTGAAGGAGGTATTTAATTTATAAAAATGTGTTGTTGTTATAGGTGCCGGAGGTATGTAATTAAAATAAGTGTTACTGTTATAGATGGAGGAGATATGAAATTAAAAAATGTTTTATTGTTATGGATGGAGGAAATATGCAATTAAAAAATGTGTTACTGTTATAGATGGAGAGATAAGCAATTAAAAATTTTGTTACTGTTATAGGTGGAGGAGGTATGGAATTAAAAATATTGTTACTGTTATAAATGGAGAGATAAGCAATTAAAAAAATCTCTTACTGTTATAGATGGAGGAGGTATGCAATTAAAAAAACGTGTTACTGTTATAAATGGAGAGATAAGCAATTAAAAAAATCTCTTACTGTTATAGATGGAGGAGATATGCAATTAAAAATTTTGTTACTGTTATAGTTTGAGGAGATATGCAATTAAAAAAAATGTGTTACTGTTATAAATGAAAGATATATGTAATTGAAAAATTAGTGTCATAGATGAAGGAGGCATGTGTTGCCAGTTTTTGACATTGACAGCAGCACAGTAGATAACAGAGATAATAGTACCATGAATAAGGTGTGTGACTACAACCAAAGACGAAACAAAAACTTGAAGTTCAATTATCTCCCAACATACTTTTTGTAACATACCTCCTCCTTCCACTTATCCCTTTAACTGATTATATGACGCTTCAAAAAAAATTAAAACTAGCAGTGTACAGTTATTAATAACAAAATAATACATTAATAAATAAAAATAAACTTAAAAAATGATAAATAGATTTAAAAAATACTGGCATTAGCATACATTTACGCAAAGAATTAAAAATTCCATGGTACCTGAAAGTAACTTAAGGGACAAATGGTTTAAAAAAAACAATGAATTAATTTTATTTTTATATTTTATAGGATGTTCCGCCGCTTACCAGCATTTCCGGGAGCGTCTTGTGTATTCGAAGTCAGAAATCCAAAATATCCCAATCTATAGTTGACTGTGACCACAATTATATCTCCCATATCAGCTAAACGTGCTCCATTAAAATCCGGGTCTATTATAGACCCGTATCTGTGTCCACCCGCATGCATCCAGTACATCACAGCTTTCTTGTTGCTTGGACTCGCGTCGGCGGGAGTCCAAATGTTCAAGTAGAGGCAGTCCTCGCTCTTGTGCGTCGAGTTGATGTACCATGGAAACGGCTTTTCTGTATACTGTAGGCAAGCTGGGGGGCTGTTGAAGGCTTCGAACTTTGTCGGGTAGTTTTGGATTGGTTGAGTTTTTTGGAAACGAAGTGGCCCCACGGGAGGTTGGGCATAAGGGACCCCTAGATATTGATTCGCTGTCCTGCTTTGATACTGAACTGTCTGACCGATGATGTCGCTGTTGTTTATTTTTGCAGTTGGAAAAGCACGGACATTCTGGACAAATCCAGCAAGTATTCCACATGCAATCACTAGTTTTAAAGCTTCCATAATTCACCTATAAAAAATGCAATAAATTTGCAACACACACTGTTAAAAATTTATACTCAAAAATAAGTAAAATGTACTCATTTTGGGGTACATTTGATGCTTATTGTGTCTCCGAATATCTAAGTTTCAATTTTGAAGAAGACATATACTCAAAAATGAATACAATGAGTAAAAATGAATTAAAAGAGCAGATGCTTGCTTACATAGCCTGCCTTCGTAAATCACTTTAAATAAATATCAACAATTGCAACAAAGACTTACCTACCGGGAATCGAAACCAGACATTCAAACACTATAATCCAGAGTCTCATCCGTTAAACTACCAGAGCGAGTTAAAGATGCTATAAACAGAAGAGACGATAAAAAGGTGTGCCAAGAGAATGGGAAGCAAGATACTGGAGTTGTAATAACTTACTTTCCATTTAAGAAATCGACATCAAATAATGTGGAAAACCAAATTCTGAACAACTATTTAAAGTATGTGAGGTCATTTTATTAAAATGGCTTGAACAGAAGCTGATATTAGCAATATCAAATCACATTGCTTATTTTTGGGAAATTACGGTTACCTTAATTTAAGTACATTATCGCTCATTTACGATGCAGTTGTACTCAAAGAAAAAGCATTAGGTTCTGGTACTCATTTTAAGTACTTTTTTTATAGTACAAAAAGGTTGCTCGCTCGAATAAGAACTAGTGTCCTATTATACATGTATTTAGGGTAAACCCCCATTATAACAATACAATTTCCATCAAAATTAACATTTTTTTTTTAATGTTTTAATACATAAGATTTTTTGGGGGGCAATGGAATGTAAGTAAATGTCAATCATGTTCTGAGAACTAGTGGCATAAAAATCAAATATTTCAAGAATCAGCTGGTTTTTTTTACTTTAAATTCTTTTTTCACAAAATGATAATATTATCATTTGTACCCTTGGATTGTACACCCCTTCCCCTTTGTCATATCGTATCGTTGAAAGATCGATTTTTATAATAGGGTGGATTGGAAGCTGAATCATAAACTCATTTATTGCAGAATTAGAAAAAATAAAGGAACCTCTACTTACCAGGGGGAATTTCAGATGAAGTTTTTAAACTAACAGTGCTGGATGGCGGTGTTTGATTTCCTTAAGTAACCATGTTAAATGCAATCGGTGCTTTAAATTAGTCATAGGGGCAGCAGCTGCGGTTTGTTATGCAACCAAGAAAGGTGTGTATATATTAAAGTCAGATGGAAGTCTAGACAACTTGCGTCACAATTTAACACCAAAGCAGAATATCGTTAATAGTCAAGTCACACATCAAATAACGTTCAGTTGTTTGCATTGTGGTTATAGTTCAAGGTCTGTAAAGCATAAGAATGTTTACTACCATATTTAGATTTAATTGATAACTCTTGTGAGCTATTGCATCTGGATTAATAATTACTTATACCTTTGTTCTATATTTTTAGGACATTTCACATTGTGGTGTAAAGTTCATACTCAGGGCGTAGCTTCTTTTTTATCACTAACAATATAAGTAAATGATTTCATTTTTATCAAGTAGCCTATATTAAAAACATGAACCTATATTAAACCTAAAGTTTCCACAGTATCAAATTCTAATACATTCTTCTTACTCTATAATGCATTACAACATTATTCACTTTTTGCGCATCATCGCTAAACTTCATGGTCTGAGTGGAATCTCTAGATATCATTTGCTGTGAAAATGCTTTTGCTCGGTAAATAATATATACGAAAGACAACTTTTCCGCACTATTACATCATATTAATTATATTTTAATTTTTTCACTCTACCCTAATCTATAACTAAAAATAGATAAATTGTTCTTGCATCATATATTATGACAATGTAAGTTTTGCGATGTAACAGTACGATAGCTATGTGACGTGGTGAATTGAATATCATTATGACGTTATGAAATATTTGCTACTTAATTCAAACTAATTCTATTTAATCAAAGCTAATAAATATTATATAGTGATATTTTCACTCTTCAAATTTTAGAAAGGAACTTTGACAAACGTACTTAAATATAAATATAAAATATAATATTTTCAAAATAATGTTGAAGAATGGCTATTTATGAGCTAATACGGGATGTCATACTGTCAATTTGAAATGCTCGCTGAAAGCCCTCTAGAAAAAATAAAATTAAAATAATCGAATTAAAAATTAATTAATTACACTTCCGGAAGACATATTGAAAATTTCGTTCACAGGGCTTGATTACCAGTTTTTCTGCTTTTTTTTTTACGTAAAACTTTTTTTGATCAGCTGCATGTTTTATTGAGCATACTTTTCAGAAAGAATGGCGTGTCAAATAGCACAGTTGACACAATTTTAGTCTCGTTTGATGGGAAATTAGGCGCCGATGTATATGTACAACCTCGAAATTAAACAAAGCATTTACGTGGATTGAATGGGGGTATATTCCTTCTATTCCAGTCCTATTTTTATAGTCTGTTGAAATGACGTTCACGTAAAACCCTTATAATCATGCTTCATAACAGCTACATCTAATTTGTTTAACTACTACTAAATACACCTTTGAAATATCACCTATTTTGTTTTACCTAAATTCCTAAAGTGCAAAATCGAAAATGTTAATTTTGAAATGAGAAAAACACTTTCGACGTCTATTTAAAGGCAAATATTTTTAATGTGAAATATGTCGACTAAGGTGTTACTTTGGGTCATCATAAATTTTCAAACTCGTATATACTCGCGTATAAGCCGACCCCCTAATTTTAGAACGATTTTTTTGTCCAAAATCGGAAACTCGCGTATAAGTCGAGTTGTATTTTCGTACGTGAAAAATTCCGATTAAAATCGGCAAATCCTCGAAAAAAGAGTGAAATTTTAATTAAAAAAATAAATATTTAAGCCTAGAAATTAAAAGTTTAAAGAAAGTGGCTGAAGAAACGGCCTTCCTCGAAGTTCGCGATGATTCATCGGTCTTAAAAGTGTGTACCACTAGCGATGTTCTGGGGTCTTTCAAACCTCCATCGGACTTCTTAAATTAAGTCTCCCTTATTAACAAATAAAATATTTTAAACCACATACTTAAATACCAAAATGTGCAATTTCTAATCTTTAACATCGTTTTGTAAAGATTTAAAAACTTAGAAAAAGTCAAGTATTTTCTGTCAACATCGTTGACTACTGTCGCTATTAAATACGGAAGAGCATTTTTTTTATCCATCTCGGAAGGAAAAACTACTACTTTATGGATGAATATATACTTCTTATTAAAATATTTAATTTTTAATTACGAAATAAATTACTTGAAAGTAGCACTTGAATTCGCCGATTAGCAACGTCCCGATTTTACCGCTTTATAGCCAATTCCATCCAAAATACTAATAAAACAACTATTAATATCTGTACATAACATTATCAAAGAATAAAATCTGTTTTGGGGAAATAAATTTTGTTTAATTATTGCAATCGAGCAAGAAAGACATTGACTTTAAAGTGGTGTCATATTCGCTACGCACGATGTCAACTTCTTAGTCTTCCATCCAAATTTCTATTAAAGTAACGTATACTAGCTTCATAAATTCTACAAACCAATGAAATATTTATAAAAATATATACTTTTTATTTTGTTAAACTGATTATTTATGTGAGTAGTGCAATTTTGCGTTACGATTACGCCGCGATGCGCAGAACGGTCTTCAGTCGGCGCGTGACGCACATTCTCGATCTCGGAAATGTATCGGCGCGTTTTAGAAGAATCTGCTTCATTTTAACTTCTTTCCTTTTCCCATTTTAGGCAAATTATATTATAAATTTTACTGACTCGCGTAGAAGCCGACCCCCCTACTTTTTGATGAAAATTTTGACTTAAATTTCTCGGCTTATACGCGAGTATATACGGTATATCAAAATATGTCGCAGAAACGTTACATATCCTATCCAGTTCACAGGTCCCGATTAAGATATTGAAGCAGGGGAAGATCGTTTTCAAACAGGGGGCCCCATTTCTCTCAAATAGACCTTGAAACATCAAATCGAACTAATATATTTACTATTGTCATTAAAATGAAACATAATATAAGTAATATATTAAAACATATTAATAAGTAATGAGTTTTCTTAAAATTTATTATGTTTTGATTTTTCATCCAATATTTAAACAAAACAAGTAGTAGCAAACTATGTTTTTTTTATATGTATATAAAATGGGGGCCCCTCAAAAATATAAAGTGTAAGCCTGCTTCATGGGTCTATTCGGTAATCATTCCTGCCAGACCACCTAACATTCTTCTTCCGAAATTGTACAAGTCATATTTTTCAAACTCAGCCTTTAGCAGTCACAGTAAAAATAAATAAGAATTGCCTAAAGAAAATTTAATAATTTCTTTCAGATTGCGAAAACCCTTTGTTAGAATTAACTAGCAAAATAACTACAGTTTGGAAGTTAAATAAAGTATAGTTGATTTAAAGTTGGGACTTTCAAATAAAATTTTCTTCGAAATCGTAACATGAATGATTGGAAGAAAATAAATAATAAAAGATTATAAAAAAATATGACAAGACAAAAATACAAGAATATTTTATTAGTACATAGCACTTCAAACAATATCCATAACAAATATTATCAGATCGGTCAATTTGTTTTGCAATTTTGTTAATTCGCTTAGATAATTTTACGGCATACGGGTTATACGGCAATAACAGTTAAAAGTTATTTTATTCATCATATGTTATTTTAATTCAAAATGTGTAAAATATTTTGATGATATATTTTTATAGTTTTTAATCTTAAATATGTACTTTTTGTCATAAATAACCGAAGGAAATGTCAGCAAAATTCAAATTCGAATTAAAACAATCGTTTGCGGTTTCAAATAAAAAAAAAACACTCTAATCACTTTTTCGTGTACTAAATACTAAAAGTTTTTACATAAATATTTTTTTAAAAAAAACGAACTTCAACAAAAATCGTTTGCATTTAAAATGATCAAAGTTAGAACAAATTTATTCCTGTGATTTTTACTGTGTTTTTGCACGAGACGTCATAAGTGGAATACAAAAAAGCAAATGTTTAAAATGCTTTATAAGAAAATATCGTTTTAAAACCAAGTAAGTTTTTTTATTCAATATAAATTCCATTTATTCCATATATTTTTTATTGAGAAATGGATTATTTATTCCGCTACCCTTAATTTCGACATAAGATCATGCATGTCGAAAATTCATACGTTTTTCTAGAAATAGAACATGGAATTTTCAAAACAAAATGTGTTTGATTAAAAGGAATTTCGTTTGTTTTGTTAAGCATTTATATTCCAATGAAATAAACTGAATGAAGTTTTATTAAATTAATGTTACGTGTTTTTTATAAAATATGTTTTTAATTATCTTTAAAATAGAGCTTTGTTCTACAATATTGTGATTTAGAAATTTAAATTGTTGATTTTAAAAATTGTTTATAAATTCAGCTTTCATATTCCAATGGAATTAATTAAAAGAGGTTTTATTATAATAACTTTACGCAATATTTATGAAGTTAAAAATTTAAGTTTCAATACATTTAAAAAACAATTTTGTCTTACATAAATATTATTTTAGTTAGTGTTTTTAGTGTATTAATTAGTGTTTGTAAAATTTCGTATTTGTTGACGATGGACATTTTGCACTGATTGGTTCTGAAATTCACATGACGTCGTTTGAAGATATAAGTGGGATCACGCGCATTTGTTATTGGTTGAGGAAGACCATGTGGTTTGTTATTCACCAAGCACAGAACCTAATCGACCATGCGTTTTTGGCAATCCGTCAAAATTTTAATCTCGAGACCATGTTATACATAGTGTCTATTAAAAAGGTTTGTAATTTATTCCACATTATAATTGAGTAGGTGAGCGCAAGATGGGCCTAACCAAAAAATATACTTTACAAAGAAAACGAAGCTTGAATATTTTTGAAAATGTGATTTTATTTTTACTTCAAATAATTGCAGAACTGATTTAATATGTGGAGAACATATGTAATCCGTTATTGTTATTATCCATTAAAACCGCCAGTAATGTGGGATTTTTTTTATCATAATATTCTTAATGGCAAAGGCTACTTTGCATCAAGTATTTCAGCACATTTCATTTCACCATTTCAGCACATTATCGATTGTGCACTCCTCATTTTTACTTTTCTCCCTGACAACTTTTATTTTTATTCCAGATTTTGGGTGGTATAACAAAGAGCTGCATAAAATTGGCAATGACAAAATATGAGAGAATTTTTATCCACATACAGGCTAACTCTAATGTTGTTCATAATCATGGCAAATTAGGAATTGTAGGTCAAAATTCATTGAACGGCCACCATTGGCGACTTTTCTGAAAAAGCGTTATTAACAAGACTAACACGTGTGACGACAAAGGCCGGTTTCATTGTCAATAAAATAACTTCCAAATTCCTCCTGCAGGGTTGCCGAAAAGGTAACATGCAAAAAATCTCTGTCCGTACAATGCATGTCAACAATATGCCTGAATCAACAGTAGTCATAAAAATTCCTCTGTTAGGTTAATAAACACTGAGTCCACTCTGACATATCCACTCATTCCTATTGACATACATTAACACATTTACGAATGATTTTTTTAAAAGCTGAATATACAAGTGAACGGTACCAATTGGCTTATTTTCCAATATTCGCTATGCCAACCGTAATGACAAAAACTTCCCTTGCGGTTGCCTAAAAATGTTACCAGATTTGCTGAAAATCTGTGTGACCGGTCAATGTATTTTTAACCGAATGAACAACGCGCCAACCAAAAATTTAAAAATATAATCGCCAAGTAGAGAGGTTATCAATTCGACTGTTACGTATTTTTTTATGTATGTTCAACGAAGGACTTTGGATCAAATTCAGAATTCGGTTCTAATTCAGAAAAAATTCAGTTAATTCGCCGAGGGTATAAGGGATTTATGTTAAATAGGGTTGGCGGAGCTTTAGCGGAACACAGGGGGGAAACACCGTAGTATATATATATATATATATATATATATATATATATATTCTTCCTATATACTTCCTATTAAGGTTGCAAGACATTATTCATGTTGAATATGAATGCGAAAAAATTCCGTTGTTTTTGAATATATGTTATATAATTAAAACATTCTTGTATATCTAAACGCTCTAATGGTTTGGTTGTTTTGCCATATTATCCACAAATCAACCGTTAATTTTCCAAAATTCTCAGCAAATTCTACATGCATGCCATGTTTTCATCTATCAATAAGATCGCCTTCACACAACTTAAAGACCCTATTTACGACCTTAATATTTGGGACATAAATAGTATCTCATGTCAATGTGGCATATCAGACATCAGTCAATCAAAAAGAGCATTGAGATTTCTCATTAAGGAGCACCAGGCACATACTGTCAAACAAGAAATAAAGAAGTCTTCCATTACCAGGTACACTTGGGAACATAATCATATATTAAATTTTTCTAACCCACCTGTGATTTGCTAACCCAAATCTCCAGTCAAATTTGACTTCCGAAAGATGTTTTTGATTAATATTGATTCAATTCTCAATTTGCTGTTTCGTTTTTTACATTTGCTGTTTCGGCATTTCCCGCTTGGGGGCACACAATAATTAACTCCAACCGATTGAGATATTTTTTTTTGACAACACTTTCAATTTTGATATATTTCTTATATTGTTCTGTACACAGACTTTTAATTTATGCTGATGAAAGGAGATGTGTCTCCCGGAACATGTCTAGATTTTATCTATTTTTATTGCGTAGTTTTAATGCTGTATTTGTATTTTATTATTCTTAGCGAAATGTTCTATAAAACGGGTTATTTCTTATATTTTAAATTACTTGTATTGGTAATACTTACCAGATTATGTTTGTTCATTTTTTGTTATAGTATTGATTAAGGTAGCTTTATGTTTCTTTATTAAGTCGGATTTAATGTACTTATGTACTGTCTAGACTTCAATTACAATCCTCTAGAGTATAAAACTCTCATTCGTGTAAAATGAACCGGCGAGTAAAAAACAAGACCAATTGTATAAAAATTTTATAACAATTTTTGGGTTTGTTTGCCAATTCAATTCAAATAACTCAAAAAGGAAAAAAATCAGTTTTATTATTTAAAACATTAAGCAAAATGCAAGAATGTAACTCAAAATACACATTAAATAACATTTAAAATAAAAGCACACAACAATTTCTAAAATCCAAAATGAGGTTTTAAAAATTCACAGTTCGCAGTGTGAGGGCCCTGTTGCCCATTTTCTCCTGATACATAGTTAGGACCAATGTACTTAAACTTGCGATCTTTTTTGTTGTATAAAGGCCATCGAATGTTGGGTTTCCTGTTGAAACATTAAAGAATATCAATTATATAAATATTTGGAAACATACAAATTCAATTATAAATAATATACAATTGTCAAATGCAACTATTATCCCATTAGTTTACACTGATAAAAATAGGTACTGAAAAATAAGTAAAATTTACTCATTTTTTATTAGATTTGATATATAGTTATACAGGGTGGACCAAAAGTCCCTAAAACATTTTAAAGTTTAATATAAAATTAAGTAATTGGAGTAAAAGAGTGCAGTTTGGACTAAAATACTTCTTCCGGTAAAAAATTTTTTAGGCAAATAAAAATTACAGCTCCGAACTTTACACATAGATGGCGTTATACATTTAAAATATCAGAAAAACCTTAAAACACGAATATGTTGATTGAAGTTGAGTATTGTTTTGATGTGACTCGGAAGAGAACACACACGTTGAAATATGGTAGTGGATTGCAAAAATAAAATATCCGTAACGCTTGTGACAAAGTAAGTTATCTGTAAATGATTCTTTCGAGTATTCGTTATTTTTATGACACAGCGCCATCCATGGCGAAATTTTGAACTAAAAATTTTATTTGCTTCAAAAGTGATTTCATCGTTATAAGCATTTTAGTCTTTTACGAATAATTACTTGAATTTATATTAAAGTTTAAAATGTGTGAAGGACGTTTGAGACATCCTGTAGTTTGTAATATTTGAAAAATTCTATTCTAAAATCTAAAATTTATAATCTGTAGCTCAGTGGCGGCCCGTGGTCAAAAATGTTAGTGCAGCCGAAAACATGTAACTCACCCCTCACCCCCCCCCCCCCCCCCTTCGCCTTTTTCACAACCATACATGAACGGACATTCTTTAAAATTTATTACTTAAACTCAAATCAAAGTTTCCTTTCAACTTTTATGAAAGATAACATGCAAAAATAATAGAAAACACTTACTTATTTTTTGAAAATTGAATCAATCCTCCAATCAAACTTGCGAATCGGTCAATTTTAATATTAATTTAAGTAAAGAAACAACAACACACGTGCAAACTTATCGAAAACTATTTCCGTTTGGAGATATTCTTCGAAATTATCGTTTTCCTCCACCCCGCCTCGCCGATTCAGCAATGAACCAATCATTTAACCAAAACCCTAGTACAGCTAATTTGAAAAATCCTTTTGCGCTACGTTTGTGTCGCCACATCCTCCATTTTAGCGTGTTGGGGAAGTCATACTACGTAAGGTTGCCATAGCAACGATGCAGCCGATTTCGAACTTCGCTTTTTAGCTGCAATTTTGTTTGAATGGAATTTTTTCTTCTCCTGAATTTGTGCATTACGGAAACACGTTTGCTATTTATCGGAGATTTTTTTTACTTAAGAGTTGAAATTTCATCTTCATTTCCAATTCTAATCTTCGTTTAAGAAAATTAGTAAAACATATAATTTTAGTTTTAAAATATAATAAAATTAAGTGCAGCCCGGCTGTACTTGCTGTAGTGCACGAGCCGCCACTGCTGTAGCTATAGGGAAGGAGTCGTTATCTCGTGTAAATGCTGTAAAAAGGCTCTACTCTAGTACAAAAGAAACACGAAGGTGCTAAACTTACCCATTTCTCACAAAACTGCTCCAGATGTTGATGATCTGCTTGCTCAGTTGAGACTCCGTTGCTTCGTAAGTTGAATTGTACACGGGCTGTCCAAAAACAAACTGCACTTCGTCGAAATGCGTCGTTCCCATCCAAGGAGCCCACGGTGAATTGCTGGGCCGGTGACGGAAGAAATAAAAGTACACATTCTTATTCTGTTCGGTACACTTCTCCGCGTAGTACACTGTGGGGCAGAGCAGGACGGTGTCACCCAGCACGGTGTACACTTGTTGCCGGATGCGGTAGTCAGTGTCGTCGGTTAGATTCGGGGGAAGGTAGTAGTTGACTATTGCATCGGGGTCTGGAAATAACGCCACTGCTGTGCGTATTATTGATTCTCCAAATGATCTGTTAACGTGTGCATTTTTCTCGCCGTGGAAGCCGAAGTAATCTCGATATGTGAATGCCGTCAACTGTAAAAATAAATCGCCAATGTATTTACATGTTTTCATAAAAATACAAGGAAAAATATCTCTCAGCTGTACCAGGCCTTACGAACTATCCTGAGGATGTACAGCTTATTCTGAGATTGTGAAAGTTTTATATCTTGTACATAATGTATGGTATTGGATAATTGGATAAGTTCATATTTGTAACACGAAATCCCCGGAATGGATCATGTTACACATATACTGACTTTCCGCAGTGACAGAAAATATATTCGAAAGTACTGATGTGAAACTAACTCAATTAGTTCCAAGCTCAAACAGTGTGGGTCCCTCCACTCACTTTGAAGCTTAGGGATTTAGAGACCTACCTTCCTCCCAGTACAGTCGAAGGGTACCCCCAAATATTTCGGCAGGCCAACGAAAAAATCCATCCAATCGGGCGCGGTGGCATAAACGCCACAACACGCATGTAGCTCCAACCAACACATTTCCGCCACTTGGGAATCACTAGATTAGAACAGGCCCGTTGCACCAGGGGGGAAAGTCAGGACCCTCCCCACCTCCAATAATCTGGAAACCTTAATAGTTGAGATTTTTGAGTTCCCTGAAAATCCCTGAGTTGAGAAAATTTATGCCTGAAGACAATTCATATTATTAGCAAATGAAAGCGACGGAAGATTAGAAATTTCCCAACTTGTAAAATGAGACTTAAATTAGACTTCAGAACGGACACTGCATTGGAACATACGTGCAACAAATCAATACTTTCGGGAAAACTGATTAATATTACCTATAAAAACCTGACAAATGTCGATAAGTTGGAACTGCAAATTTTTAGCACTGTTGAGTTGGGAATTTCGAATCGTTAAGTTTGGTTTGGTTAATAAACATCGCACTAGAACTGTACATTGGCCTATTGACATTGGTTCGGGGTCGATCTCCAAGGAAAAACTCGGGAATAATGACTCTTATTTTTGAATCATGGTCAAATGACGAGGATAACACCTGAGTTGGTACCCCTTCCCTGCGCCGTTAAGTTGGAAATTTCGAATTGTTCAAATTGGGAAGTTCAAATCGTAAAGTTGGGAAATTAATTGTCTCAACCCCCTAAAAAATTTGTATGACGGCACAGGTTTAGAATATCCATTTTAAATTAAAATATTTGAAAGTGGACTTGCACTGTTCTTATATTCAACTTTGCAGTTGCTGCAGCTTTAGATTTTTGTACTATTGATAGAACAGAAATGAATATTTTTATAACTTATGTCAGATACGAGAATGCATGCTTTAGTTTTCAATACTAAGACTTCGATACTAATACTCATTTTGCAGTAAACGCTCCAAAAATTAGGATAGTAATGTGTACTTACACTATATGACCCTTCGTCCTTATTATTGCCAATGAGAAGATCAGTGCATCTGAAGTTATTATTTATTACCGAAACTCGAGGGTTTTCCACCAGGATTTCGTCGCCAAACTGTGGTACTAAATGAGCACCGGATTTTGGTGCGAAGTCATAGTCAGCTTTGGTGAGTACATCTGCATCAATACCTGAAAAGATGCGAAATCGATAGTAGTTATTTCAATTTGAATTGTAAGCTCAGGTGGGTGGAAATTATAAAAACAAAAAAATATGTCTGAAATGTATACAGAAAACATTTTCTTGAAAAATCGTTAATAATTGAAATATCAAATGTTAGTTTTATGCGTATTTTCTTAAAATCGGCAACAAACTTTGGAATGTTTTTTGTAATAAGGCACAAAATTCAAATATTGATATACATAAATACTTTAATAATAAAATTTGTAACAATTGTTCAAAAATTTATTTTTAAAAAAACTTTTTGTCACATCTTTCCTTAAACTTTTTTTTAAAGTTTACGTTATTTTTTAATTTATAATTGAGCACTGATTTCGCTGAAAGCAATCTATCACAAGCCAACTCATATTAATCCTTACTTTAATTTTTCCTCCATATAACAGATAATATTTTTGAGATTAGTATTCTTATTTTAATCGCCAAACCGGCGATTTCATCTCCCTCATGCAAGGTAATTTCCAATTAATAATACAATTTTCTTTTATAATATAAAAAAACATTACTTAACTTGCTGTATGTACTTATGCACTATCAAAACTACAAAAGCGATTGCTATAACAAATAAATATTAAAAAAATTAACTACTAACTACAAGTTCAAGGCCAAACGAAGTTCATCCAAATTGCTTCTCCAGTACCGATTAAAGTGCGACTTATATAATTTGGCCCCACACTGTAAAGAAAAAGGTGCTTAAAAATGAGTACCTGAACCAACTCGTTTTCTTTTATTACAATTGCATCCTAAATGAGTGATGACGTACTCAAATTTAAGCAACCGTACTTTCTCAAAAATGAGCAGTGTGATTTAATATAGCTAATCTCAGCTTCTGTTCAAGCCATCTTAACAAAGCGACAAACTTAAAATAGTTGTTCAGAAGATGGGTTTCCACATTATTTGATGCTTAAAGGGTTACTAAACTAAGTTATTACAATTCAATTATCTTACTTCTCATTCTTTTGGCACACCTTTTTAACATTTATCCTGTTTATAACTTTTCTACCAGCAACCAGTTACTAAGGTGGTGGAGAGAGCTACGGCTGTCAGATAAAATACATAAATCTAGTAATAAATAAAAATTAGTGTTACCTTGCAAGCATTTGACTACTTCCTTAGGATGCGCATCAATTGTATAGGTGTCGTTAGCGCATCCTACGTACACTGCTAGTTGTTGACTGAACATCAAATTCTGCGTGTTGTTGTCCCCTCTTCGGTAGGCTGGAGACGCGCTTTCCATGATTTGCCTGGCGTATAGACCTTTGGATAGCGGGGAAATGGACAAGAATCCGACGTTAATTGATCCAGCGCTCTCTCCAGATATGGTGATTCTTGAAACATCTCCTCCGAAAGATTCGATGTATTTGTTGACCCATCTCAATCCTTCTAAAACATCCCAAACACCTTGAAAGTAAGAGTTTTTGTTACTTGCGTGTTTAAGATTAAATATTGTAAAATTGATTTTTGAAATATACTATGTGTTCCTCAGAACCGGACGAGCCTTAGTCACATTTTTGCAACTTCACTGGAGAAGGAAAAAACTTAATCATACTCAAAATTAAAACATTGGACTTTGGATTTTACAGATCTTGCTAAATGCTTTTTAAAACGTTGAGTGAATTTTGATGGTATGGTTCGATGGAAAACTAACTTTTAAGACATGATCTGCAATAAAAGGAAAATTGCCAAATTTACAGATAGGCTTATCTGGACCTGATGTACGGATATATCGTTTACATACATTATAAAAAAATTTAAGAATTGTAAGAAATTTTTTTTAAGATTTTTAAGAACTTTGGATTTTACAGATCTTGCTAAATGCTTTTTAAAACATTGAGTGAATTTTGATGGTATCGTTCGATGGAAAACTAACTTTTAAGACATGATCTGCAATAAAAGGAAAATTGCCAAATTTACAGATAGGCTTATCTGGACCTGATGTACGGATATATCGTTTACATACATTATAAAAAAATTTAAGAATTGTAAGAAATTTTTTTTAAGATTTTTAAGAAAAAAAGTCCCAAAAGTCGCCGATAGGGAGGAATTTGGCGCTGTCTGAGCTGAAAACATGCTTGTAATTATACTAAATTCTAATAAAATGGATATTTCGATATAAACTAGGATAGTTGCACTTCATCTTATGCTAAACAGCATGTGGAAAGAAAAAGTTCGATATCTTTAGCCTCAAAAGGGTGTAAAGCGGTCGCGCACGCTTACGGTTCTCTCCAGTTTTTATTTTAGCTCAGTGGCTCAGGCAGCGCTCAATTCCCTATTACATCGACTATTGGAACTACATTTAAACCACTTGCACATGTCTTCAATATTCTTAATATGAATTTGGCGTGATTCCGTTCATTAATTTTAGCTACAGATGCATGTTAACAAGGAACTAATTTTACGGTAACATATAATAAGTTATTTAAAATATATTGAGTTTACCAGCATTTCCTGGAGCTTCAAAGGAATTCGAAGTCAGAAATCCAAAATAACCCATTCGATAGTTGACAGTCACCACAATGATGTCTCCCAGAGCAGCCAAACGAGTTCCATTATAAATCTGCAACTGCATAGAACCATACCTGTGTCCACCCCCGTACATCCAGTACATCACAGCTTTCTTGTTGCTTGGACTCGCGTCGGCGGGAGTCCAAATATTCAGATAGAGACAGTCCTCGCTCTTGTCTATCCCGCTAGCGTACCAAGGGAAAGGGCTCTTTGTGTATTGAAGGCAAGCTGGTGGGTTGGTGAAGGCTCTGTATTCTGGAGGATAGCTTTTGATTGGTTGTGGCTTCTGGAAACGTAGTGGTCCTATTGGAGGTTCGGCAAAAGGAACTCCTGCGTATTGGTGGACTTTCTTACCAGCAAATTTGATAGTTTGTCCAATGATGCGACTGTTGTTGATCTGGGCAGTTGGCATTGGCGTACCAAAGAATAAATTTGACAACCATGGAATAATAGCAACAGCGTTGTGTATGGAACAAGTGATCAACCCACACACAAGCATGAATTTCAAAACACCCATGTTACCTATACAGATGAAATAAGTTTATTAGTTTGTGAATTTATTGTATGATTATCTTTTTAACTATTATAAATACACTGTTAAAAATAGGAACTGAAAAATAAGTCAAATGTACTCATTTTCAATTACATTCGAAGCTTATCATACCTCCGAATACTTAGGTTTCATTTTTGTAAAAGGCATGTACTCAATAATGAGTAAACAAGAATAAAAAGAGCAGCAGCCTGCCTATATAGGCTGCCTTCATAAATAACTTTCAATATCGACAATTACAACCAAGACTTACCAACCCATGTCCCCTAGGAATTGAAACCATATCCTCAGACACCGCTGTCCAGTGTATTATCCGTTGTATTACCAGGGCGACGCGAAGAAGTTATAAACAGAACTAATGTTAAAATAATTGGGAAGTAAGATAATATAATTGTAATAACTCAGTTTCCATCTAAGCAATCGACATCAAATAATATGGAAAACCAACTTCTGAACAACTATTTTAAGTTTGTCAGGTCGATTTGTTGAGATAGTGGGAACAGAAGCCAAGATTAACAATATTAAATCATACTGCTCATTCTTGAGAAAGTGCGATTACTTAAATTTGATTACGTCATCGCTCACTTACGATGCAAGTGTACTCAAAGCAAAATGAGTAGTTTCAGATACTCATTTTTAAGTACTTTTTTTACTGTGTATTATATATGAGGTTCAAACATCCGAAACGGGTTTTTTTTTCATATTAAGACGATTCGTAAGAAAATACAAATTTTTTTTCTGAAATGCATTAGCTCATGCTCCGATTCCAATCTTTGCGTGTTAATTTTAACCCTTTCAGGCCGAAATTCATTTTTCAATTGAAGCCGTGATAGTAATAGTCAAAGTCAGACTTACACTACTTTTTACTTATATACATTTATAGTATCAATATTTATTAATATTTATAGTATCAATATGTATTAATATTTATAGTATCAATATGTATTAATATTTATAGTATCAATATGTATTAATATTTATAGTATCAATATGTATTAATATTTATAGTATCAATATTTATTAATATTTATAGTATCAATATTTATTAATATTTATAGTATCAATATTTATTAATATTTATAGTATCAATATTTATTAATATTTATAGTATCAATGTTTATTAATATTTATAGTATCAATATTTATTAATATTTATAGTATCAATATTTATTAATATTTATAGTATCAATATTTATTAATATTTATAGTATCAATATTTATTAATATTTATAGTATCAATATTTATTAATATTTATAGTATCAATATTTATTAATATTTATAGTATCAATATTTATTAATATTTATAGTATCAATATTTATTAATATTTATAGTATCAATATTTATTAATATTTATAGTATCAATATTTATTAATATTTATAGTATCAATATTTATTAATATTTATAGTATCAATATTTATTAATATTTATAGTATCAATATTTATTAATATTTATAGTATCAATATTTATAGTATCAATATATATATTACACTTATAGTATCAATATTTATAGTATCAATATTTATTAATATTTATAGTATCAATATTTATCGTATCAATATATATATTACACTTATAGTATCAATATTTATAGTATCAATATTTATTAATATTTATCGTATCAATATATATATTACACTTATAGTATCAACAATATTTTCTTTGATTTCCGAAAACAACACTCGGAAAAGTAGTGCAAGTCTGACTTTGAGTTACACCACTATTACTCATATTATTATGGTGCCAATTGGCGCCACTGAACCTGGATGGGTTAATTGAACAAAAGTGAGTTCAATAATTTTTCATTTGAATTCCTCAATTCCAAAACGCATCTGGACCACTTTGTAGAACAAACCCCATCACATTTTTAAATCACATATTTTTTCGTTTCACATTTTATTTCTGTACCTGTTAATTAAGTAAAGTAAGTTTTTTAATATGTTAAATAACAGATTACAGGTGCAGAAATAGAACGCAATACGGAAAAAAACGTGATTTGAAAATGCGATGGGATTAAAAAGTAGATAAGATGCGTTTTGGAAATGGGTGACTCGCTTATTTCAGGTATATTGGACAAAACACTTTTTAAACGTTTTCTACTCGTATATCCAAAATTGTAAAAAACTAAAAATTTAAATTAGTTTAATAAAATTCAAAATATCTAACGTGTCCATGAAATAATAAATAATTAAAATTGATCGTTTTTACATTAAAATCACTCGATAAAAGATATATTTATTAAACATTAAATCAAAAAATTTATTGGTGTCTACTGTTACAACCATAATTTTTTATTATAGTTATTAAAATTTCAGACGAGAACTGATTTTCTGTTTAATATTCTGATATAGAACGAGAATTTTTGTTAAAGCATGTGCGAAGGGACCTTTCGGTAAAGCGATACTTTTTTTTTATAACAACCGCTATTGA
Organism: Troglohyphantes excavatus; assembly: GCA_963932185.1. Lineage (NCBI taxonomy): Eukaryota > Metazoa > Arthropoda > Arachnida > Araneae > Linyphiidae > Troglohyphantes > Troglohyphantes excavatus. The sequence goes on along the minus strand of OZ010677.1, from coordinate 34,626,678 downwards.
AAGTTCCGGTTGGTTTATTAGCTTGCATGGAATAGTTTTTATTAGCTTGCATGGAATAGTTTTTATTAGCTTGCATGGAATAGTTTTTATTAGCTTGTATGGAATAGTTTTCTTTCGCTATAACGATCATCTCGTACCTGTCCACTGAAAAGTAATTGTAAAGAGTTCCCTGTTAAAAATATGTTCTCACATTTGGCGAAAGTTTCGTTAAATATCAACCGATTAAATTTTTCGACAAAAATGAGAAGTTATTGGTCAAAAATACAAAATATCTCGTTGTTTGGAATAAAAAAATAATTTATTTTTTATTTTTGACGAAAACTTTAATCGGAGCCACTGAGCTATAAAAATATAACTAGAAGCACTGGAGCAAGGACTAAGCGTCGCCGACCCATTTACTTCTTTTTGAGCGAAGATGGAAAAAATAGTCCTTTCGCATAGGTTTGCGTAGATTTAAAAACGCATTTCTGGCTTTCAAAGTTACATTAAATGTCACACATTTAATGTTTTTCCATACTTACTTACAAGAAAAAGAAGACAAATGGCACTAGAAAAAGCAGTTTTAAACGTTTCTGTGACGTCACGTGAAACACCCGCATCGCCAAGGACGAATGTTTTCTCCCTCCACAACAAGGAGATGTGGAGGGTTTAGATTTTAATATGAGTGATAGAACGAGAGGTCATGGGTTTAAGTTAAACAAATCCCATTTTAATCGGGAAGGGAGAAAACACTATTTCTATAATAGGGTAATAGACAAATGGAACAACTTGCCAGTGAATATTGTTAATTGTAAAGGAGTAACGGATTTTAAGAAGAAGTTAGATATGCATTGGGGGATAGTTAAGAGGTACTAGATGGACCAACCTTGTTGGGCCTTGAGCCTGTTGTTGGTCGTCAATATTTGTATTTCTTCCGCGCTGCTCGATAAAGTGCATTGTCGATCAATGGGAGTCTTCGCTCCAGTGTTTATAGTTATATTCTAGCTCAGTGATCGGTGCATATTAGACGAAACCTTTATCGTCTTTGTAACTGTAAAATCTGCAATTAGATATGGCATTATAGAAGCATTTTTGATTTGCTCGGTGTCTTCAATCAAATTTTCAAATACCTGTTTAAAATTAAGAATAATTGAATTGCTTACTTAAGGATAATAATATTGCAATTTGAATCCAGCATCCAAAATTTATTTCTGAAAAAAAAATATCATTAAATTATTCATAAAAAACACAACATTTTAGATAAACAATCATAATTATAATTTCTTTAATCATAGAAAACCTATTCAAAATAAAAAAAATATTGAAAGTTTAACACAATAAAGTTCACATGCGTGATATTCCGTTCTAAAATCTCCAGTTTTTCCAGAAATGCATTCAAATTTCTCTTTAAAAATATTTAAGATTTAAAAAAAAAATGAAACATTTGTACTGCAAGAAGTATTTTAACTTTAAAAAAACGAAGTATTTTAACTTTCCGAAATGATCCATGCAATGAAAAGAAGTTCAAAATATCAGCAGTTTTAAATAACGCCACCAAAGTTTCAAATGCTGCAATTACATTTTAATATTGAAATAAATTTTACCACGAAAATTATTAAAAACGAAAAATATATTTTTTAACATATCTATTACTTTAATAAATCTTTACATATATAAATATTCTATTTAAGTAAATATTTATAAACTATACCTGGCATTTGATTGGAATTGGTAGACAATTTTACCAAATCTTGTAGTTCCCAGCATACAAAGAAACTGCCATGTTTTTTCTTTCAAATAAATTCCCTCTATGGATATATAATGTCATACAAAAAAGCGATTCAGTAATTAGGTTATCTTTGTCACGATCGGATGAGTTCCATAAATCCTTGAATAATTTGGTCATCCTTGAACGAACTCGCTTAACTAACTCGTATTTACTTATACACTATTCTCAAATAGTTACGGAAACGACAAAAAAACGCATCTGAGCCAGAGAGTTGTTATATTAAATAGAGAGCGCCTTCAATACCAGACTCTCGTAAGGCCGCGGTGTCAACATTGAAAAGAAAAACCCACATCACGTGGTTATAGCGCTGCCACATTTGGCGTTCAGACATCTGCAGGAGTTTCAAATTTGGTGCACTTTCTTCTTTTTTGGTGATAAGGAGTTCTGTCCGTATTCCTGCCAAGTAATATTGGCGCATGAATGAATTGGTATTTCCACATATCACGTGGTTTCAATGATGCACACATGGAAATCAGCATTTTTATTCCTCTATTTGTATCATTACTCTATGATCTGAACTAGTTGTTTATGTAGATGACATCCTTTTGACATCATTCAGTAATTGTTTACAACTTAGCATATATATTAAGGAACAAATTCATTCAGAAGGAAGTATTTAATTTAAAAATAAGTAATATTTGTTTGTTTAAAATCAGTGGTATAGCCAGAGATAGAGTTACCGAATCTGAACCTTTTCCGAAATATATTCGTACAATTAGTTAAAAATAATGCTATTTTGAAATAGCACCCTCCTGCGTCGATACATTTATGGAGGCGGTGTTTACAGACCTGGAAGGCATCCTGGAAAGCCTTCTCCGGGAGGTCCTTCAGAGTCGACGTAACATGCGCCTGGATGTTTTCAATCGGGTCCCAATGTTTCCTTTTCAGAGCTCCTTTTAAGCGAGGAAACAAAACAAAGTCTGGGGGAGCCAGATCAGGACTGTAGGGAGGCTGGGGAACCAGTGGGGTATGGGTCCTGGCCAGGAAATCATTGACAACGAAGGCGCTGTGGCTTGGCGCGTTCATGATGAAGTTTCCATGCGTCCTTGATGTCAGTTCGGCAGTGCGATACCCTATTTTTCAGCCTTTTGAGCACTTCCAAGTAAAAAGGTGCGTTCACAGTGGTCCCGGTAGGTGCGAATTCGTGTTGGACAATGCTTTTGACATCAAAGAAGACAAATGAGCATTGTTTTGATCCTGGACTTGATCATGCCTCCTTGAACGACTTGTGCCATCTGTGAACTTGTGATTTGGACAAGCTATCACTCCCAAAGGCCTGCTGAATTAATAGAAACGTTTCGGTGGCGGGCTTTTCAAGTTTAACGCAAAATTTTATATCATAGCGTTGCTCCATCGATCGCGCCGTGTTACATTAAGATCAAAACGTGCTTCACAAAAACGCATGTCCTGACCTTTTGACAGCTCGGATCCGAGTGAGAATGAGTTCGTTATGAAGCTAATAATCCCCTCCACCTAACCCAGCAGGTTAGAGGGAACTGCGGTGTATAGTCGTGTCTGGAAAAAAATAGTCGCATTACTTATGGAACGCACCTTGTATAGCTAACTACCTTCTCATTTTGCGCAAAATAAAATTAATTAATAGTTTAAAATTAAATATTTATCCTTTACTTCTCACTCTACCCCCTCTCTCCCTCTTCCTAAGCTAAAATTGTTTCAATAATTAATACAATTCGAATGATCATTAATGTAATTTAAATAAAGTTTTAATTTTTAATTTTAAACACAGCACTACAATAATTAATAATTTTGATTAACTAGTTGTATTTAATTGACTTACTAAAACCTAATATTTTGTATCTAGTTAATGATATAATATTTTTTATAAATATTATACTAATGAAAAGTTGATTTGGGGATGTTTTCTCCGAAACTTTATCTTGATTACGTTACGCCATTTTTAAAAGGTGTAAAACCTTAAATATATGTTTAAAGGTAGATTTAGGTACGTGCATGGATAAAATATGAATTTTATTTTGTATTCATTTAAAAATCATATAAATGTTTTATATGTTACCAATATTTCCTATATATTAATAAGATCAGCATTTGTCAGTTTTCTGCTAGTACTTTGAATTTTTTTGCATTTTCTCTTGAGTAGACATTATACAAGCAAAGAAGAATATATTCTTAATGAAATCGTTGTAAGAAAATGAAAATTATTTCGAAAACCTTTATATTAACCTATAATAAAAAAGTACTAATTTAATTACTATTTTATTTGAATAGTGATTACAAGATTATTAAATATTTTTTGGTTATATTACTATTAAACTCCGTTCAGTGGTCTCCGTGTGATCGACGGTAATCTAAAATAAGAACAATCGATAAACTACACTCGAATACATACAAAACACTTCAATGAAAATATTATCAACTCATACTAAACTCAATAATAAAATTTATTTTATTCATTAATCACATTCGTAAAAATGCTGTTTAAATTGCCTAATCAACTACACTAAACATATGTTATTTTATTAAAAAATTATAACCATACTTCCATAATATTATTGAAAAGTTAAGTTCTTATTTTTGGTTAAAAGAGAAGTTATTCATTCCAATTAGAGTTACTGAATAGTTATATAACCAGAAATTTTATTTTGGTCATAAATAAATAAAACTCGGGATGACCATTTTGGAATATACAATGAATAATACGTTACTTTTACAAAATAATTTGTTGTCATGGTAACTTTAATCATAAAATAAATTAGATTATGTTTTATTTTTGTAAATACCAAAAGAAAACAATAGAATATGCAAACATTTAAATTAACGAGATAAAAAAAATTGGTTCCGTCTAATATGTCTCTAATAAATCTTTAGAAAAATTCTGTTGTTTCTAAGGAAAATTAACATTCCACGAAACCTTTATTTTTTCAGTTATATTTCTGAACAAAAAAATAATAAGGTGAGATATTAAATATTAAAATACACATTATCAAACTTACGTTTTTATCTTGTTCTTCGTTTAAAAAAATTACTTCATTTAAAGGAGAACATTTTAACAAAAAATTACATTTTTGATTGATTTAATTTAAGTCTAGCAGTCGATTTGTTGGATTATATATAAAAAAAAACTTGTGATAGTTTGATGCATGAAAACTCTGATATTATAACTAGAAAAGTCGAAAATTATTTACCAATATTCCTGGGTTTTGTATAGAAAAGAAACCTTTTAATACATGTTTCAATTAAAAAACGTTCTGACTTTTCAATGTTTTTACAAAGTGGGAAAATTGGGTATTTGATTTATTAATGCTAAAGAATAGGAAATTCGTAATAATTTAACGATCTTTGGCAAAAGTGAAATTATTCTATATGAATTTCGAAGCTTATAAATAACTAGAGAATTGCAACATATTTAACACTGTTTATATGTTAATATAATAAAGTTATATTTCTACTTTTTTAAAACAAAATATCAAAAAGAACTAATTTCTAAATAAAATGGACGCCGTTTCTTCTTTCATTAGAAGGTATAAAGGAAAAATTAAATAAAAAATGTGTATACAAAAGAAACCTTTTAATACATGTTTCAATGAAAAATGGACGCCTTTTCTTGTTTCATTAGAAGGTATGAATGAAAAATGAAATAAAAAATCAGTGTAATCGGCAAGTGTAAACAGAATGAATGTAAACACATTATTTTCATTTTCAAAAGAAATAATGCAATAAATATAGTAACTAAATCAACAGGCAATAGTTTTTTTTTTATATTAATTTAGAGAAGTTTTGTAGCGGTGAACTAGATGAAATTTATAGTTTAGATATATATAGTATAAAATGAACTTGAAAACATATGTTGTAAATGCCTAATATTTACCTTATATATAACAATCAAAACGTCTCCAGTTGCTAAATTAATTTTTATCATTTAACGAAAGTTTGCATATCATACCTTTCTAGATACCTATTTATCAAGCCTAGTATAAGGAAATAAAAATCCAGAAGAGCATATGAAAGCTAGTCAATAATTATTTTAATGAGCTGTGTGCACTTGGAAGCCACGAAAATTAAAAAGTGAACTGAGCTGTCCCACGGTATTTATTTGGGACAAGATTTCGAAATAAAATGCTGATTGAAATGAGATTTATAATGAGCGAAAAAACGAGGAAATGCAAATCATAAAGCATGATACGACAAACATGCGTGCAAATATTAAACAAATATATATTTATATTAGTAAGGGCAATTATAATTCATTACTGCAAGTCATAATATCGCATTTTCATAAAAGGGTTGCAAGCAGAGATTTGTAATATTAAATAGAGAGCGCCTTCAATACCAGACTCTCGTAAGGCCGCGGTGTCAACATTGAAAAGAAATACTCACATCACGTGGTTATAGCGCTGCCACATTTGGCGTTCAGACATCTGCAGGAGTTCCAAATTTGGCGCACTTTTTTCTCTTTTGGTGATAAGGAGTTCTGTCCGTAATCAACTTTTTAACTTATATGTACGTATTTACTTATTTTCAAACAATATGCACTAAATATTTCCTCTTCATTAACGAAACGAAAATATTTTATTTGTGTTCAATACTCGAAGAAGCGAAACTCTTTATATTTCTCAGGTTTTATTGTTTATATTTTCTTATTGAAGTATACAAAATAACAATTGAAAGAACTTCGCTTATGGTAATTTTTTTACATAAAAACGTAAAGCAATTATTTCAAAACTACAAAGTAAGAAAAATCTCCATAATATATCTGTTAAACTCCCTTAAATTGTGCCACTCGTTCAAAAAAAACTATATTTAAATATAAAATTAAACACAAAACTATATTACAATACTTCGATCTCGTGTAGTTCTGAAAGTCGCCAAGGCCTGCCAAGTAATATTGGCGCATGAATGAATTGGCATTTCCACATATCACGTGGTTTCAGTGATGGACACACGGAAATCAGCATTTTTATTCCTCTATTTGTATCATTACTCTATGGTTGCAAGGTGTCCGCGGAAAAACGTGATTACTCAACATATTTTATTGTACGATGAATACACATTGATTGGCCAAAATATTAATATTAATGAACTTGGTCCACGGCTAATATATCCCAAATGCTGAAGGTGCAACGAATAGTGCGTTCAGAGTTCCTTCGAGACGTTCCTTTTTTAAGATTAGGAGATCTCTAATTTGCTGCACTGTTGCCCTTCGATGGTCGCTTACAAATCTGTACAAGATTATTTTCGCTCGATAATTCTGACAGCCACAAAAAGCACGTTTCGACCCACACTGTTAAAAGTAGGTGCTCAAAAATAAGTAAAATGTACTCTTTTTGAGTACATTCGATTCTTATCATGACTCTGAATACATGTTTCAGTTTTGAAAAAGATATGTACTCAAAAATTAGTACAATAAGGAAACATGAATAAAGAAGTACAGATGTTAGCCTAGATAGGCTGCTTCTTAAATCCTTTTTCAAAAAATATCGACAATTACAACCAATATTTATTTGTAATCGAACCCAAATCCTCAGGCACAGCAGTCCAGAGCATTATTCGTTGAACTACCAGGGCAACGTAAAGAAGTTATAAACAGAAGAAATGTTAAAATAGTCGGCCAAAAGAATTGGTAGTAAGATAATTGAATTGTAATAACTCAGTTTCCATTATCAAATAATATGGAAAACCATCTTCTGAACAACTATTTTAAGTGTGTCAGGCCGCTTTGTTAAGATGGCTTATAAACGGAAGTTGAGATTAGCAATATTAAATCACACTGCTCATTTTTAAGAATGTGCGGTTACTTGAATTTGAGTATCTCATCGCTCATTTACGATGCAATTGTACTCAAAGAAAAACGAGTAGGTTTAGGTACCCATTTTTAATTACCTTTTTTTTTACAGTGCAGTTTTTCGGCTAACAGTCCAGTCTTTAAAAAACCATCACTACAGCTGCGCTTGAACATTTCACAAATGCAGAAGTTTTTCTGAAGCTCACTTCATGACATCCACAATCCTCCCACGTTCCAAAGTCCGTCAAATCGTGTTTTTTACACATGCCTGTTCACACACATATTTTTATTATCTCGTTTTCTCTTTTTTTTTAACCTTTCTCACCATCTAGCGGAAACATTGTGACGTCATAACTCATTTACTTAAAACCACCAGACGATTACAATAAGTTGGTTACTCATTGTCGATAAGCGATGTAAATTCGAAACAGTGTCGTTATAAAATAAGAAGAAATTGATAGTTAAATATCTTTATTTAATTATTTTAACAAAACTTTAAAATATTAATCGTTGATTATATTATATATATATATACTAGCTGAAATACCCGTTCTACGTACGGGAAGGAAATAAATTACAAAATTGATACAAATACAATATTTATAGCGAAATAAACAATATTCTTAATTTGTCACCCATGAGGGGAATCCACAGTATTAAAAGTACTAATTTGAATTTTATTATCAAGGTCCTGCAAAAACTGGAAAGATTGCTAGTATGAAGTTGTCTACACAATAACGTGGATATATATGCATTACTCCCGTTGATCACCATCCATATTTTAACCTTTAGTAACATCCCAAAGATTTAAACGGGAAGAACTCTTATAAATGTTAATAAAAATTATCTGAAAAAATTTTATTAGACACCTATGTCAACATTTGTCGTTAAGTTTCACAAATTGGTGAAAATATAAGAAGAAAAAAAAACGAAAAAGAATTTTAAAAGGTTCATTTGCCAAATTCAAGATTTTCATATTTTTTCTTTTTACGGTAAACCTTATCAATATGCGAGGAGGGATGGTTTCCCAGCACTTTTTTTAGATTTTGTCCCCGCACTTTTTAAATATTTAACTTTTTTAAATAAAATATAAATCATATTTTTTACTTCATTGAACTTCAAATCAATTTTTTTTAAAAAATCGTATCAATCCCCTACCCACTACTACAGAAGATTTACGCAAACCCAATCCCCCTCTGACACTTGTACCACGTGGGGGCAGAGTCTATAACAACAGTTTTCGATTCCGCCACATAACTACTCGTATAGGCATACCTTCATATAAAGAAAAGTAGGCCGCATCGATCAAGCCGATTATTAACCCATTCCGCCGCTGACCGTGACGGGAATGTCGCCCTTAACTGCAGGCTATTTCGTTCACATTACTACCAGGGGAATCGTGTTATGGGCTATAAATGACCTACCGTGGTATAGGAAAGTGAGTCTCGTCGATCAGGTCGTTTGTTAACCCATTTTACCCTCTGATCTTTATACCGCATGAAGGAAAATGTCACCCTTGGTGACAGGCAGTATACACTTCCACTCCAATAATTCTATGGAAAATCAGCCTTCGTGGATAAATGACATAACATGGAGTAGAGGAAGGTAGGCCGCGTCAATCAGATTGACCATTTATACACTCTCCCTCTGACCTTCCTACCACGTGGGGTCCAAAGTATTCATGAACCAATTATTACGGTACAGAGTGGCTTCTACCAACCAAAAAGATTATTTTTCTATGTAAGACATAAGTAACAACTCTGTCAAAATTCATCTTCCTGGGTATACAGAAAGTTAGAAAATTAGTGATGAGTCAGTGGATAAGTGGCAAGGATTTTTACTTTTGGCAGTTAGAGTTTGAATTTTTGAAAATAAACATCCTTTCTTAGTGAGCAATTTTGGCCTAAAATGCCATGCTCCATGCCAAATTTAATTTTCATAGTTGTTGTAGTACGGAATATCCCGTTATCCAATCATATTTTCACCATTTTGAAATATATTTTATAATTTTTTAACACTAATTTCGCAATTTTTATGTTATTTTTACAAATATGATCATATTTTAGTTCATTTGGCAATATTTGATTCATTTGGCGAAAATTTTTATTCATTCGGTGAAATTTTAATTTATTTGGCGATGTTTTAATTAACTTGGAGTAGGTTTTATTTATTTGGCGATATTTAGTCATCAGCCAATCAGAATGCTCCTGATTACATAATATTAAAATTTTCCATTGTTTCAATTTTATATTTTACATTGTTACATGTTCTCCATGTTAATCTTATGGGAAGGTTTCTAAAAAATCGTTATTTTGGCATTTCGAGTTCGAATTTTAAAAAATCCTTTCGTAGTGCATCTCTACGGCCCAAGATGTATCTGTGCTCCAAATTTCAGCACTCTAGGTCTTTTAGATCTGTAGATACCCAAACTAACGTCGCTACAAACATCGAAAAAGGGGTTTTATAACCCCTTAAATACGTTCGATTTGAACAAAAATAGCTTACTTTTCCTATTTAAGGTATAAGTAACAAATTTGCCAAAATTCATCTTCATAGGTATACGGTAAGTTGGAGAATTAGTGATGAGTGAATGAGTGGAGATTTCGCATTTATATATATAGATATATATATTTCACGTAGCAAAGAAATTGCACTGAAAAAAATTGCAATTGCTAATCACAATATTTAATCAAGCTCAACAGCTGTATTATTGTATTTAACATCATTATTAATTATAACAAAAGTGTATCATTTTATATTTACATGTGAGTGCAAATGCATGGAGTGTTGATAATGATAAAGATAAATCACATTTTTATATAAAGTACGATTTTATAGATTTATTTTCTAAATAAATCACGGTATTACTATTGTATCCTTGAGTTTTGCAATTTTATTTTAACAAAAAATTCTAAAGTTATGGACTTCGACCGAAAACCACATGCAATTTAGAAATGTCTTTTATGTTACCCAAAAGTTTCTAACACACGTTATGGAGAACAATGCCATAACCACGTATTATACAGTTATTACGAAATAATAGTATGATTGCTTAGTTTCGTGGCAAATTTCTTAACTCTCAAGGCCATATATATACGTCCAGTGATCTCCAGTTTTTCTAGCAGTGAACCCAATTTTTAAATTCATGAAAATACTCCATCTTACAATATTTTTTTTATTCATAGGTTTGAGGTACAGCTTATAAGATAAATTTTTGCAATTTATTTACAAATATTAAATAATATAAATTGCAATGCTCTAAGGAAATATTATTTAAATTTCCAATCAGTGAAGACAACTTTGCAATTGCAAAAATCGTTTGAGTGTCAGTAGGTCTATATATGAACGAGTTAGTTTGCAAGTGGTGTAATATATATATATATATATATATATATATATATATATATATATATAATTTTAATTTTCATTTTCATTTTTTCCATTGAAATTTTATGAAAAAGTTTTTTTTTTTAAATAAGAGCGTGCCCTTTTGTGTTTATAAATTGGTAGTAAAAAGTAAAATGTTTAGTAGTGAAAAAATTAGTTGTTTTGAATGTTTTGTGCATATTTTGACATATAAATTGGCAGTAAAAAGTAACGAATTTAGTAATTAAACAAAAGCACTTTTTTAGATTAAAGCAAATACTTTTCGAAAAATAGTTATTTTCATGTTTATCATAAAATTATACACTTGTGTAATTTTAAACAAAATAATTTAAGCGAATTTGTGGTAAAACTTTACAAATTCGCGATGAAAGTTTGCACATTTTTCATGCAAATTTGTTATGAGAATATGCAAATTTTTCATAAAAATATTTTTAAAAATGCAAATTTTTCAAGAAAATATGTACAGCCGCGGAAAAAAAAAACGAACCACCGATGATTAATTCGTTAGTTTTTATAGTAGAGCTAAACTTAATGTACCATTTTGTAGGGAATAAAGTCTACTATACATTGATATACAAAAAATTTGCATAGGGGACTATCTTCATACTCGAATCCGCACCAACTTTAAAATTTTCAATAGCAACACCTACTTTTGATAGCGCAGAAATGTTCCCCGCCCTCAAAATAATCTAAATACAAATTTTGGTTAATTTCCTACATTTATATGCAGAGATATTAGACAATATATATCGATCTTATTTGAGGGGCTACTTCCACAGTGAACAAAGTATTAGTGAGACTTCGAAATAAAGTACGCTGGTAGAAAAGTCGTAGTTAGTCGTGGTTCTTCTTTTTCCATGGTCATTCATTCCCCCACTCCCGTATACCCTTCGCCTCTATATAAGAATTTAGAATATTATGCCAACGCGATCACTGCGCTTTTAATTCTCAAAATTAGTAGATTTCTGTTAAGTTCTGCAGATTTTAAATTTGTGTATGACCCCTTAAATGATCATTTGATGCACATTATAATATTGCCAAAAAACTACAAAGAGGAAAATCATGAAATTTTAGATATGCATATAAAACGCTTTTCTGAATCCATCCCTATCAAAATATAGCATGGTTGCTATTCATAAATTTTATGAATATTAATATCCTAATTTAAATAAAATTAAAAAATATACATATAAGTAATGAAAATTAGTGTATTTTATTTGGGTTTTTTAGAAGTAACACAGATAAAAATATCAGCTTAATAAAATTATTATTTCGAAAGATATGATTAAAAGTTTAAGAAATTCATTTAACATTACGAGTTCTAAACTTTCGATATTCATAATTAAAAAACTACTTAACCAAATGACTTGCAAATTGATATTCAACGATAAATTTTGTCGTAGATTTTAAATATTGAATCAAAATTGGGTGTTGCTATTGGAAATTTTAAAGTTGGTGCGGATTTTAATATGAAGATAGTCCCCTATGCAAATTTTTTGTATAACAGTGTATAGTAGACTTTATTTCCTACAAAATGGTATATTAAGTTTAACTCTACTATAAAAATTAACGAAATAATCATCGGTGGTTCGTTTTTTTTTTTCCGCGGCTGTACATTATTTATGAGAATAAACACATTTTTCATGAAAGCTTGCAAATTTTCTATAAAAGTAAGTAATTTTTCATGTTGGCAGGTATGTGTTATATATATATTCAATAGATGTTACCAGTACTATTTCTGCACTAAGCAATGATGCAATATCTAACATTTAAACTTTCTCTTTCAAATGCGACAATGCGTATAAAGATTTCTCAAAAATTGAAAACTCCCTATTGATAAAGTATATTGGAATTCAAACAATATGTCATATTAACTTGAAAGAAAAAGTCATTTTCAAAATAGTATTTAAATCGTAATAGTAACGACAATTAATGAAAATGAAGCGGCTAAAGGAAGTTTTTTATAATTGCAAAATTGTGACGAAATCAGAAATTGCGAAGTACAACTATTTTGCTGTCGTTGCTTATTACTAACTATTTGTTACCCTCCAAGTTATACTACAGTACTAGTAAATATACCCGTTCCTCTTATTGCTACATTAAAATGTTCTGGAGAAACTAGATTTTCATGAAAAACTTGCGGAGTATATCTCTAGCATTTAAGAAATTTCAAAATAGATACACACTTTAAAAAATTGTGTGTCAGATGTAAGAGAAGTCTGATGTAACTAGCATGCCCATGCGATAATTGTCACGTGACTCCCCCCCCCCCCCCACACACACTCATATAGCCAAAATATTTTTTACAAACTACGATTCTACACAGAGATGGCAACCCTTCCAACGGCTCGTTTAAAACTGCTGGGGGAACTAATTTTTTAACGTATTTTTTTTAAAAAATACGTTAATATCATAAGACAAAAGTACTATTAGTCCCTGCTCCGGGAAATTCCCTTTTTTGTTACCTCACATTTTAAGATTCGTTGCGTGTGAGACCCACAAAAGGGATCTTTACTCCTGAAATAATTTATATCATAACTCATTTCCTTTTTAATACATCGACAGAAAATAAAGTGTGAAACTTTTATCTTAACCAATATTATTTTAAACTTGCCAAGTTTGATTGAAATCGGTCCAACAGATGCTGATATTACCACAAACAAAATTGAATTTTTTTTAAATAAGAAAAAATATAGGGATTTTTTAGTACATTTGGGATAGTACATAGGGATTTTTCATCCCAATAAAACATTGAAAAATTTTGACTTTAAAACTACTTCTTAGTAAAAACTATTGTTATATTAAGTCTTATCCAAATCGGACTTTTAGTTTCCGAGGTAATTTGTTTGTTACTGGTAAACCCAAACCGCAGAGTTATTTTTCAATACAGATTGAAGTTATATATGCATAACAATATAATGCATAAAAATAAAATTTAGAAAAAGATTTCGAATTTCAACATGCTCTTTGAGATAAGAATAACGTTTCACTTACTAAAGTCTTCTTCACTTCACTTGAATGTGATAGAAAAAAAGGGATTATCTGCAGTAGTTTAGGAAAATAGTTTAAATAGAATGCAAAAAATGTAGGTCATCCAGGTGAAATAATAAAGAATAGTTAATTTTTTTAAAAGAGACGGGAATGATCATAAAATTTAATCTCGAATTTCTGTTTCTTCACACCATTTCTTCAAAGGATATTTGGAAATCGGATAAGGTTAGTTAACTCGTTTATTCACCTGAAGTATAGTTAGAGCAAATTTACAGATAGCGATAACTAATTCATAAACCAAAGACTTTTTTTCCAGGGGATTGCAAAAGTTACATCAGATTAATCTTCAAAAATATTTAAGTTTGAGATTGGCTCTGTGAGTTTTATGATTAAATGAGACGATGTCTGTAAAATGCGCGACATTAATTTCTATTTAAATTAACAGGTTTTTGAAATATGTTGAATGATTTATGTAAGCGCAATACCCAATAATATGTTGTAAGTGGATTAATCTATATCCCCAACTCATGAAGAGTCTGGTATTCAAAGGAAAACAGCTAATTTTTATCATTAAGCTTTTATGTAACTCACTCTGTTGGCGTTATATCATCAAATGTTGAAATTCAATTATAATAGCATTAAAAATGAGTAGACTAGATCCAAAGCATGTAATATCCAAAACAATATCTAATTTATATATTCAACAACAACAAAATGAAAATGGGGGAATTTTGTTCTAAAACAATCTGGGAAATCGATATTTCCCGTATATTAAATTTTCCGTATCATATCTTATTCTATTATCATTCGTTATCGTCCTTTCAAATAATTTTTTTACTGTTGACTCTGTTTATTTAAAAAAAAATTGTGTAGTGCGGGGCACCTTTGTGGTGCCGGCCCCTAGGCCTATGTAGCCTACCTATGTCTAAATCCGGTCATGATGCTATGCAACCAGGGACTTTTTTTAAAGTGTGGCACAGGTGCCTTTTTGCTTCTGAGAGGTTTTGAAAAAATGCCACACTGACAAGAAAAAAAAATATTTTTTGCCAAAATTGTAAAATTGGTTTTGATGCATAATTTATTTAAATTTCTGTTGTAGTTATATAGTATTTATAACTCAGTTTTTTTACTATGCCACTACAGAGAATGTGATGGTATCTGTGTAGGGATTTAAAGAATAAAAGATTGATTAATCTAAAAAAGATTGAAAACGTCTAATTTAGGATGTTCCAATCGAAAGGGTGATTAAAAACATTTCTTTTACGAAATTCGACAAACCTATATGTGTAAAATTGGTTTATGTTAGTATAGTATATATTCATCCTGAAAATTTTCAGTTTAATAGCACAACGTCTTCCACTACCGCCACAACACTAAAAATTAGAAAAATTCAAATAAAACATAATATTTTGGATTTTTAATTTTCAAATGTTATATATACCAACATAAATAAAAAATTATTTTATCACATATGACATAACAGTAAAAAGCTAGAGAACAATATAGAACAAGAAAAACGTTTTTGAAAGTCTTTAACAAGTCTACTATTTGAAATTTAGGCAGTTGTTGACAATAAGATATCCGGGTTCTAACAAAGCCATCTCTTGCGTCAGAAGCTCGTGTTACAAGTCTGACACATATTTCTACTGATTGAGAATAACAGGGTAGTTTAAAAATTTTGTTTGTTTCGGTTTCACTACTGATCTCAAACTGTAACTACTGGATTGGGCAAGACATTATATTGACTTGAAGCCAATTGAAGGGATAACAACTGTTCTAAACTTTCATTGTTACCGCAATATTTCGTATATTTTTCATGTTAAAATAAGCCGACATGTATTGCTTTTGGCACAGTTTTTTTTCTTTTGAAACTCATTTTAAATGCAATCTGCTATTAAAATAGAGGCCTCCGTGGCCGAGCGGTTAAGGCGTTCAGCTGCTAATCCGAGGATTGGTGGTTCGAACCCGCGCGATGGACTTGACAAAGAATAGTAAAAAAGTAGTGATCTTGTGATCGGAGGGTTGCCGGCTTCACTACAAAAATACTAGAAAAGTCGTCCAGAACATCCGCAAAAATTAACGGCGTGTATACGGGACTGGTGCACGATAAATCTGATCGGGGTCCAAAGTCCCGCCGTCTATTGAAGGTGTTGGGTGCCAGTTCAGGTGTTTCCTCGTCATCTGACCATGGTTCTAAAATAACGAGGTGCATGTATGAATGTGTATGTGTTCCCGGGTCTTTCCTTCGAGATAAACCCCGAACCGTCGCCAATAGCCCACTGTGCAGCTCTAGTGCGACGTTAATTAACCAAACCAAACCAAGCTATTAAAATAGTAAGTCATTTGCAAGTCAAAGTCGAAGTGGTTAAAAAGCAAGAGCAAAAACTATTTGTTTGACAATATAAAAAATAATTCTATCAGAAGAACAAATAACATTTATATACATTTAATATTTCGACAATGCTGTGTAATAAAAACCACCATTAAATCACTTTAAAAAATTTGGGATACAGTATGACTGATGTCAAAGTGGCTTCAACGCTCCCGTAGAGAAAACAAATTTTGAGCCTTCCAGAAGTTACAGTTAGAGTTCAATGGATTTCACTGTCTATAATTTCCTTTAGGCGATTTTCTACGAATGCTTTGGTTAAAAGTTGATCTGAAAAAGTTTCTTTCTGCCATTCAATTGTATTTACGTAATTCTTGAAATCAAAATTAATCATGGGCACCTGGAACTTTCTAAGCATTTTTGATGATAACTTTGAAGATCGGACTTTAAGTATTCTTAGCACAGCCAGCTGTCTGATGTGCCGTCGATCGTCACAGAGCATGGCAGTTGAAATATCTTCTGGGTGGCCTAAGTCATTTAATCATTTGACTAGTATCTAGATCTTTCTATCATATTTTATTAGTGAAGTGACCATTCTTGCACTTATTTTTAATTTTGAAGTCGAACCACATCGGGGCTTACTATATTAGCATATTTAAGTTATTTGTACTAAATGTCTAGGGTGAAACAACAGCAAGAATAAGGTTAAAATATTTTAATTGAAAAATATCTTTTTTTTTCGTTACTTACGTATGATCGAAAAGAGATAAAATATTTTTTATTAAAATTGTTATGAAAATATTTTATTTTTAGAAATTCTCCATATATTAATACCAATATAAATTAATCAAAAAGTAAAAAAAAATGGATATATTACTTTTTAGCAATGTAATATGCCAGATTAATGCCAACTATCTTACATAAAAGCCATTCGGTAACACATTCAAATTCTGGGACAGTAAGTCTTAGTCTCGTTACCAAATCTTTCATTTAATATTTATTTCGTATGTGTTCAAAGGCGTAAAGTTTTCAAAATTATTGGAGGGGTAGGGGGAACTTGAGGTTATATGAAATATATGAGTAACTTTAATAAAGATTGGTATAAATGAAAAAGTGTCTAAAAGTTTTATTTTTTAAAAAAAATACTTCAAACCGATGCAAAAAAATAATCAAAACTTTTGTAAATGCCATTTATACTAGTTTTTTTATTCAACAACTTATCTTAGATTTTTAGTTTAGATGTGCATGCTTCGATGGAAACGGCAGTGCTTCCAATACTTTTCTTTTTAATAATACTATTAAAAATCTCAAATAACTCTGATTCACAATAAACTTCTATTTCCCCACCAGAATAATTTATTTGTTTTAGTCTTGAAAAAGAATTATTTAATATTTTTTTTTAAATGTGGGCTTTAAGGGAAGGGGAGTTTGAAAGAGAAGTTCCATTCATGTAATTTTAACTCTTTGTCGCACCACATTCCATGCAACTGGAAAGGATAATTTCCTGCTACAACATGTTGATGTCAGATCATAGGCTTAGATAATCTCGAAACAATTAATAAGAGACTCATCATAGTCTTAAATGGAAAAGGAACAGCATTTTTCAATCACCGCCCTTCAGTGCTAAAATTTCTGCAGCTGAAGGAACGTCGACCAAAGTTGTCGGAGCAGCAATTTACAAAAGCAGAGATTATATAAAAACATTTTTTAGAAATGATAACAAGTTTTAAGAAAGTATTATGTTTTTTAAACATTTAAAACTACTTATTTTTCTACATTTTTGTGCTGTAAAATTAAATACTTTTCGAATACAAATAAATAGAATAGAATATTATTGTTCATCTTATAAAGTAAATGCTACTTATTAATGCACATTTTGTTTGTAATATGCTCGGGTACTAGTCTAAAATGTACCTAAGTATACGGATTTAGATGTATATATACTGTATATTTAAAACTTTACATTTGCGTGAGGTAAAATGGCGGAAATGTAGGAAATATATATTTTAAAATACAAAACATTTGGTTTTTTAAAAAAAGAATATTTTTTTAAAAAAATTTGCATTATGAAAACAATTAAAACATACTTTTATGAATCGTTAGAAAATTTAATGAATTCGATAATTTCTTTTTAACTAACTTTTTATAAAATATATAATTTTAAGCTAAGTTTATTAAATTAGTTTAAAATTTGCTATTTTAAGTACAAAGTTTTTATTATCTGGGGTTCTGCTTTCTGCAGAATTTAATTTGCCCCACCAGTTAAAATTCCTTAAAATATGCTCTGAATCATTGGAAAGGATGATCAATATGAATTCCAATGGGCCGAATTACTCCGTTGTGTATTCAAGTGTTAACAGAAGTTCCATCACAATCTGTGACAATCCATTGTTTAATACTATCTCCTTTTCAGTATGGTTTAATATTGCTAATCTCAGTTGCTCTTCAAATCATCTTAGCAAAGCGATCTGACACACTTAAAATGTTTGTTGAGAAGATGGCTTTCCAAATTGTTTGATGTCGATTGCTTACATAGAAACGGAGTTATTACGACTCAATTACCTTACTTTCCATTCTTTTTAACATTTCTTCTGTTTATAGAATTTTTCTCGTCGCTCTGGTGGTACAACGGATAAGGCCCTGGACTCCGGTGCGGACGACATCAGGTAGACGGATTGGGTTCGATTTCCGGTAAGTTCTGGTTGTAATTGTTGAAATTTATTGAAAGTGATTTATGAAGGCAGCCTTTGTAGGCAAGATACTGCTTTTTTATTCATTTTACTGCTTTTAGAGTACATGTCTTTATCAAATATGAAACTTATGTATTCGGAGATCTGCCGATTCTAAACATAAGGATAGTGTAGAAATGTGTTTTTTGTATTTCATGTGTTTTAATGCCGATGGAATAACAGAAAAACTCAGAAGAGAAAATAATAACTTTTATTAGTAAATAATTATAGAGAGTACACAAATATAAATCAAAATACATTTTTCATTAAAATAAAATTCAAAATGAAGCAAAATATTCAAAATGAAGCACACTACAAATTTTAAAAATTCAAAATGAAGTTTAAAAATTTACAGTTCGCAGTATGAGGGCACTGTTACTCGCTTTCTCCTGATACATAGTTAACACCAATGTACCTGAACTTATGATTGATTACCTTTGGTATATAAAAGCCATGAGATGTCGGGTTTTCTGTTGACACATTAAAAAAATTTCAATTACATAAAAATAGGGATCAATAATAAATCATATAAAATTTTCTAATAAAACTAAATAATAAATCATATAAAACTTTCTAATAAAACTCTGCCGCCATAAATAAAAAATTCCTTACCCCAAATTTTAAAAAAAATCATGTTTAGCTTCTCCAATCTGTCCTTAAAACATGAAAAACTTGTTTTAACTGACTTATTTTAATTTTAGTCAAAACTAGTTTTAACTAGTAAAAACTGTAAAAAATGGGAACTTAATATTCATTCCATAAATTCTAGTTTTCCCTACATCTATCAGTTAATTATAGTATTGCCTAGTTAATACTGGTATTAACGAAGATACTTTGAATAAACTTGTTCTAACTAGGAAATTCGGGAATTGACTGATTTCGGGTTTTCAAGGTAACATATACAAGTTTAAAGTTCAGAGCATATCTCTATAGTTTATTCCCAAAGTACCCTAAACCAGTTTCTTAGTCCTAAGTTGAACATGTTCTAAGAAATCAATATTTTTTTAAGTTAAGGTAACCACCAAAATCGTAATGCATACTCAAGATGAGGCCTAACCAACCCTAATAATCAAAGAAGAAACTGGCCCGTTGGGGGGAGGGGGATCGAACCAACGACCTTCGCATTATTAGCACGACGCTTTTACAAACAGATCGAATGGTCTATATTTCAACAAATATTTTTTTAAAGATATGAGGCAATTTCATGGTTGTCCTGTCTCATAAATATTTTAACAAACTTCATAACTTTTCCAGGAAAAAATAAAATTTAAAATTATCTCTATAAATACTAACATTATTTCGACTTTTTTTTCATTTACTTAGAGCATACGCTCATTTATTTCTGTGGTGAATCATTTTTATTTACTCCGTGAAGAGAACAGGTATTTTCTCTAGTGTTTTAATTAATATGTTCATTTAAATCGAGCAAATGTTTACTATTATCAACATAAAATTTTTAAAAAAATAGTAATAAGTTGTTCTTTTAATTTGAATTTCGTTAAAATAAGATGTCTTACAAAATAGTCCAATTCGTCTACATTATAATAAAGCTAATAATGTATCTTACTATACAGGCATGGATAACAAAATAAAAATATTTTTGAAAATATCATGCATTTTTTTAAAAATAATGTTGAAAAATATTATTTAAAGCTTTATTTGCAATAGTAAATGTTAAAACATCGCAAGATTGCATTTTTCATTTTATAGACAGAATTTTAAAAGTAAAAAAATAATTCGATAAAAATAAAATTACATTTTTACGCCCTTTTAAAAAAAAACAGGAATTTTTCTATTTAATTAGAATATAAAACATTGCATATTTTTTAACATATTGCAAATAAAGCTTTAAATAATATTTTTTAACATTATTTTTTAAAAAATGCATAATATTTTCAAAAGTATTTTTATTTTGTTATCCATGCCTGTATAGTAAGATTACATTGTTCACTTTATAAACAAAATTTCAAAAGTAATAAATATTTCGTTAAAAGTAAAATTATATCTTTACGTCCTTTTTTAAAAAAAAACAGATATATATTTTTTTAATTTGAATATGCTATAATATTTTTATTTTATTTTTTTAAAAAGAGTGAATTTTAACCGACTGAACAGAGCGTCAACCAAAACTCCAAAATAAAACCGCCGGAAACTTTTAATTAAAACCGAAAAATCGCGCTTCAAGGAGAGAGGTTATCAGTTCGACTGTTATGTATTTTTTATGTATGTTCGCGCAGGATTTCAGTTCTAATTCAGATATTTGGACAATTTTTATTTGTTGGATAAAAGATGTTTCCCTTGGAAACCATTTGAAAAAATATACGATTATCCGGCATTTAACTATTCGGAATTCTCAATTAACCGTACCGTTTGAAAAAAAATATTGCCCGATTTCGAAAATTCTTTTTTGTTGGACAGAGAAAAATCCACTTAGGCTAAATCTGCAAAAATAATAATCGTTTATCCCGCTGTTATATATACGGAAATGTCGATTAACCGGAGTTTTTTTAAACAATTTATCTGATTTCAAAATATTGTCATTATTTAACAGAAGTTGTACAACAATGATATTTCGTTTAACCAGCATTTATTGGCATTGATAGGGATTTTTTAACAATATACGTTGTTGAGCACAAGTTGCTACTTGAATTTCTTTGTGAATAATAAGAGGGGGCGAAGCCCCCTGCTAAATTAAAAACTAAAAAGAAAAACGTTAAATAATCTTTAAAAAAAAAAAAAAAAAAAAAAAAAATTAAGGTAAATGCACTAAAAAGTAAAAAATATTTTTTTTTATTTTACGACCAGGTTGAAAAAATTGAATTGTTTAATATCAATTTTATACTTATTACAACTTTTTGAAGTTGGTACCAATTTACAAAAATCATACATAAATTTTGGAGCCGATTTCGAAAAGTTTTAATAAGTATAAAATTGATATTAAATAATTAAATTTTTTCAACATGTTCATAAAATAAAAATATATTTTTACTTTTTAGCGTATTTTTCTTAAGTCGGTTTTCCTCTTTTTAAAAAAGATTATTTTATTTATTAAAATACTCAAAAGACAAAATGACATAATTTGTCTTCTTCGTGCCATTATTTTTATCACATCTTATAAAGTGTTATTATAGATGCTTTTTTAAAAAATATGTATGAGAAAAAGGAAAATAAAATGTAGAAATTATGAGCATTAAAAACAACCATACACGTTTAACAGCTTTACATTTTTCTTCAGATATTTAAAAATCGCTCATTTAAATAGTTCTAGCGTTACTTTAATATCAGTTAAAGCTACAAACCACTTCAAACATATGAAAAAAATTTACTAAAGTTCTAAAGTATTCAAAATCAACTTTTAAAATGAAATTGAACAACAAATTAATGGTACCATTTTATTAAATATTAAACGTAACAGAATGTTGCACATTAGTCAACATAAAAAACAATACAATAAACATCACAATCACAAGAACATTTCAAATAAAAAATCACTTCAACAAATTATAAATGAAACACTAAAATCATAAATGAATATTTTTCTAATAATGAAAGAATGAACTACGCAATCTAAAAACCATAAAACGGCCTTAAGAAATTGCAGTTCGAAGCATGAGGCCCGTCGAAACTATCTTTTCCCGTCGCATCTTTCAAGCCGAGATATTTAAATGCCGGTTTCTCTCTAGAATACAGTGGCCATGGAATATCTGGTTTCCTATACAAAAAGAAAAACATATTTTAACCTGTATTGAAATATAAATAGATAAATAGACAGACAGACAGATAGATAGATTATTCAATAACATTAGGGGAGACCGTGGCAGGTTGTCACAAGGGTTGGTTATCACACATCTCAGTCGCTGTTGCCATGTAACGCATGCACAGCATCGAACTACTACAGTAGCACATAATTATGGGTTCGTATGGGTATTTTCATGTTCCTTGTGATAATTCTCTTAATTTTATTGGTGTTTTTCTGCTTTTGCAGCTGTAAATATTCATTGAACGATATAATTAACATGAAATGTAACATGTCTCTATTTTTTCAAAAAGACGATTTTTTAGTAATTTTGTAGCGAAGCTGGCAACCCACTGATCGCAAGATCACTACTTTTTTACTATTTTTTGTGAACTCCATGGCACGGGCTCAAACTAGCAATTCTATGATTACCAGTTGAAGGCCTTTATCCACTGAGCAACCGGGCCCATAATGCGAGAAGATTTAGGGGATTCTTCCCCGGTTTGTAGATTCAACGAAGGTTTCGGTTGCAGTTTAAGACAGCACCAGTTTTTGGTAAAAGCTGCGCTATTCTAGATCAAGAATTTTTTATTCAACCTAGATTGCACCCTAATATGGAATAAGTTGTTGCCAAGTAATGGTACAACGTTGAACTGAAATTTTTAACAGTGTACGCGGGCAGTAAAATTGTTTGTAAATTCCAGAAGACTTGGCAAAATCACAAACCTAGTTGGTTTGGTTTGGGTTAATTAACGTCGCACTAGAGCTGCACAGTGGGCTACAAACCTCGTTTTAAAGTGAAGCTTTTCTTTTTTTCATTTACAAACAACCCAAATGTATCACAAGTTTGTTTACCAGGTTTGTGATTTTGCCAAGTCTACGGGGAATGTACCAACATTGAGGGAAACCTTCTCCCCTGCGTTTACAGATGAAAAGCGCGAGGACATGTTTCTCAGCTTTAGAAACTTACCCATTTTTCACAAAACTACTCCAAATATCGATCATTTGTCGACTCAGCAGCACTTCGGACGACTTGTATCTGTGGGGATACAGAATGGGCTGTCCGAACACAAACTGCACTTCGTCGAAATGCGTGGAGCCCATCCAAGGGGCCCACGGGGAAACGCTGGGCCGGTGATTGAAAAAGTAGAAGTACACATTCCGTTTCTGCTCGGCACACTTGTCAGCGTAGTACACCGTGGGGCAGAGCAGCGACGTGTCACCCCCTGCTGTGTACACCTGTCGTCTGATTTGGTCTTCTGTCTGGTTGGATAGGAGGTATTGCTTCATTACAGATTCCTGGTCAGGGAAGTCCTTGGTGAGTTGGTTGAGGAATTTTTCGCCAAGGGTTCTGTTGACGTCTGGGTTTTTGTCGCCGAAGAAGCCAAATAAATTTTGGTCGAGGTACGTCGTTAGCTAGAATGAGGAAAGGCAGTTTATTAATGCTTTTGGTAGCAAAACATACAAATTGCAGAAATTCTTTGCAACCGCGTTGCAGACCGTCAGACTCATCGTTGCAAAACCGTCATTTTATTGCAATTGTTAGATGCCCGGATATCCCTTAAATGTTTTTATTTCTCCACTCACCTAAAAAAAAATCACCATAATACTTTCGTGAAAGTTGTGAAGAGGAAGGTTTTATGCCGGTTTAATGCTGAAAATTCAGCATCAAAATAATTAAAGGGAAAACGCAACTTTTTTAAAGATTTTTTACAGCCAAATTAATAACTTCAAAAAACATGCAAGTTTTAAAAAGGTATTTGGAACAACATACACATTTTATGTAGGTTTTAAACATGTTTTCAAAGAAGGTTTTGTGGTGGGTTTCTTTTTGTTGCTGGGTAGGTTAATAATTCTTTATTTTTTAATGTAATACGTTTAATAACAAGCCCAAAAAGTAGTATAAAGAATTTAAAACAGTTTAACGTTGAAATTATTAATCTGCAGGATAAAAAGCTTAAAGTTGGATAATTCTTAACAACAATCAGTATTTTAAAACTGTAAACTTTTTTTATTATACATAAACTTTGTAAATTACACACTGTTGACAAACATATGCATCAATATAATTGCATCGAATTTGGTTTGATGTTGTGTACTGCTATAGAACTTTTCTTATTTTACTTTTAGCAGTTTGAATAATCTTTCATTGGTATAATTTTCTCTGGAGTTCTAGGAAAGATCTTTTATTATTTAAACAACTCTCTCTGTTCTTCAATAATAAAAACTCTCAAACGTTAATAATTTTACATTCAGTAATATGCTTGGGCGAAATTCCGGAAGGAACAACATCGCGATTTCGATTATGTAATTTTCGATTTGACGATTAATCAATTTAACTGTCATTCTATTTTGCGATTATTCCAAAGTACACTTGCATATTTAACCAAAAATATAGATGTATCGGAATAATCGATGTATCTAAAATATCGATGTATCTAAAATATCGATGTATCTAAAATATCGATGTATCTAAAATATCGATGTATCTAAAATATCGATGTATCTAAAATATCGATGTATCTAAAATATCGATGTATCTAAAATATCGATGTATCTAAAATATCGATGTATCTAAAATATCGATTTATCGAAAAAATTTATGTATAGGAAATATAGATATATCAACAATATTTTTCCGAAAATATCGATATATTAAAAATATTAAATCGAATTAAGCGGAAAATATCGATGTTTGACTGGCGATTAATCGCGATGGCAAAATTTCAATATCACCCGAGCTTACTCATTAATGAGGTTTTACTATTCACAATCTAACAGCATTCTAGTACGTACTAATTTTCACATAATTACCAAAAAAAATCAATTTTAAACAATTATATTTAATTTTTACAATAATAAATCAATTTGAAAATATATTTTTACAAATCCATCTCTCTACAAATAATTCAACTCTTTAAAAAATCGTTTCGGTATAAAATGACGATATCGTATCACTCGTGATTCATACTCATAAAATAATCGCAACACTCACAGACTATTTTCTTTTTATTTAATGGTTCTATAAATAGAGAAAACATTATATCTAATGGCATATATAATAAAAACCTTCTAAACTAAATCGACATAAAAATTTCATTGTGGCCGTTACTATTTTCAAGACTATCTTGGTGAGGTTACACGAGTTCTAGTAACAAAAATTTTAGCTTTTACTCACTTGATAAGATCCTTCTTCTTCATTTACCCCAACGAGCATATCGGTGCATCTGAAATCTCCTTTGCTGATCGAAATCCGAGGATTTTCCTTCACAATTTCGTCGCCAAACTGAGGAACCAGACGGGAACTGGCGTTTGGCGCCAGTTCGTATTCAACTCTGCTTAATTTTTCAGCATTTATGCCTAAAAATATTTTTTTTAATTGATAAGCTCACGATTTGATAAAAAAAGATTACAAAATTCTACCTATTATATATATTTTTTTAATTTCAATGAATATCATCCATTTTTAACCGACTGAATATCGCGCCAACCAAAATTCCAAAATAAAACCGCCAGAAACTTTAAATAAAAACCGCCAAATCGCGCGCCACGGAGAGAGGTTATCAATTTGACTGTTGTGTTTTTTTATGTATGTTCGTGCAAGATTTCTGTTCTAATTCAAATATTTGGAAATTCATTTTTTGTTGGATAGGGGTATCTTACAAGGGCACTTTTTAAAAAAATATTCGGTTATTTGGACATTTGACTATCCGGAATTCTCAATTAACCAGACCGTTTTAATAAAAAGATTCAAACTCTAAGAGAAATGTGTTGATTTGTGTACAATCGTCGATTTATTAGCTTGAGTTTAAAAAAGCGATTGAAATAAAAAAAAAAGAAACATTTTAAATTTAATTTCAATATCGTGCTACTTGTTCATTTACGGGTAATATATATATCTCCTTATTAAGTAACTAAAAAAATACACGAAAGAAAAATCGCGTTGGATTTTAAAAGGTCACAATCTACAGTTATGAAGTAAATGTCTTTAAAATTGGAACATTATTTTTACCCAAAAATCAAAGTTTGAAATACGAATTTTGATGTTGCATTATGTCAAAACATATTATTTCTATCCTTGAAGTCTGACTGTGTTAATAGTTGCGAAATCAATAAATTTAAGACATTTCGTGTACATTTTAAGGCCGCGTCATCCTTCTTTGTTAAATTGTAAGATGAAACCATTAACTTCTTTTTTTTGTGACTAACTCTTTGTATACAATAATTCGTACATAAAACTTAAAATAATTAATAGAGTAACAGGCTACATCTGAAATTCGAAAAATTACATAATGGTGTATATGGGTACTTTATAACTTTGGATTCCATTTTAAAATGTAATTTAAAAAAAAAAAACGTTATTTACTAATAAAACTTAATAGAAGGTGTGACACTGAAGCAAAAGTAGCTATATCCACGCTGGGTACAGATCCAAAAGATGTTATATCCAGCTAACGGGATTTCCGATTGATTAGAATGTAGATATAGCGTGTTTTGATTCATGAACAAAAACAAGATAGCGACGCATACATTTGCAAAACCAGTTAAATCCTTCATACAATAGGACTGTGTTATGCAACAACCAGTCAACCCACATAATGTTCATTTTGAGAAGCAATTCACTACATGTTCAGTGATACAATATCGGAGTCACATGTCCAGTGTCGGCGCCACATGTCCAGTGTTGACTTTACATGTCCAGTGTCGACACTACATGGTTAGTATCGCTACTGAATATTTTTTGCATAGAAAGTGAAACTTTGGGTTCCATTTCCTTTTTAAAAAAATTTAATTTGTGGGTTAACCAGTTGTTACATAACACAATTCAATTGCAAAACAACAAGTCATGCGAAAATTATCATTTAGATTATGACTTATTCACATTTGCACTAATTTAGACTATAACTTGCACATTTTTGTTAAAACTTGCACATTTTAGTAAAAACTTGTTGTATTTATTCTTCATCTTTACAAAAATGCATGCATTATATATTTTTAATGCACTATAATACTGCATTAAAAATATATAAGTATTAACAATTATTTACGATTTACTCAAAAAATGAAAAATACATACAGCTGCTTTTACATCTGGGCTACTCAAACGCGAACTTACCTTGAAGGCATTTAACGACTTGTTTCGGATGCATGTCTATTGTAAAAGTGTCGTTTGCGCATCCAACGTACTTAGCTAACTGTTGGCTGAACACGAGATTCTGCGTGTTGTTGTCTCCTCTTTTATAGGCAGGGGACGCGCTCTCCATTATGATCCTTGAAAAGAGTCCTTTGGCCAAGGGAGTGATGGACAACAGGCCAGCGTTGATCGCTCCCGCGCTTTCTCCGCCCATGGTTATCCTGGTCACGTCCCCTCCGAAAGCTTCTATGTGTCTGTTCACCCATCTCAATCCTTCCAAAGCATCCCAGATGCCTAGAGAGCAAGGCGAACAATTTCAGTGAATTTAGATAAACAGTTATTACGTGTTGATGCTTTAGAGCGTTGATGTGGACGTTTGCTAAAGTTTCGGGAAAGGGACTTGAAAGTGAATAGCGTAATTTTATAAGGATTTGAAAAACAAACATCGTCAGGGCATTATTTTAATTAAAATAATTTGTTCTCCGTATCGTAATGTGGTAATATACGGATAACAATTTAAAAATATAAATGAGCTCTTAACCTCAAATTAACGAAAAATGCACTTATAATAAATATGGGCCCACTGTTAAAAATAAGTAATTAAAAATAAATAAAATGTACTCATTTTTGATTACATTCGATGCTTATCATAGCTCCGAATACATAAGTTTCATCTTTGAAAAAGACATGTACTCAAAAATGAGAAAATGAACAGAAAGAGCAGTTGCTTGCCTACATAGGCTGCATTCATAAATTACTTTCAATAAATTTCAACAATTACAAACAGAATATACTGGGAATCGAACCCAATCCGTCTACCTGATATCGTCCGCTCTGAAGTCCAGAACCTTATCCGTTGTACTACCAGAGCGACGTGTAGAATCTATAAACAGAAGTAATATTACAAAGGCGTTTCAAAAGAATGGTAAGATAATTGAGTAGTAATAACTCAGTTTCTATTTAAGAAATCGACATCAAATAATGTGAAAAGCCATCTTCGGAACAAATATTTAAAATTTACCAGGTCGCTTTGTTAAAATGGCTCAAACAGAAGCTGATATTAGCAATATTAAACCATACTGCTCATTTTTGCGACAGTACGATTACTTAAATTTGAGTACGTCATCGCTCATTTGCGATGCAATTGTTCTCAAACAAAAACGAGTACGTTCAACACTCATTTTTAAACACATGTTTATTACTGCGTATTTATTGATGACTTAGAGCTGGAAATGGACGTTTACTAAAATTTCAGGAAAGTGACTTGAAAATTTATAGCGACATCGTCAGGGCATTCTTCTAATTAAAATAATTGATTTTCGTTATAACAATTTAGTAATATATGAATTGCAATTTGAAAATTCAAATGAGCTATTAACCTCAAATTAACAAAAAAATATAAAATACAAAAACAATAATATAAAATATCTGTGTACCGTCATCGATTTAGTATTAGAACAATTGCATTATAGAAACAGGACGACACGGATGTTAATTTATTAACGTATTGTATTTTGTTTATATGTACGGTTCATACGACAATT
Source organism: Troglohyphantes excavatus (assembly GCA_963932185.1). Taxonomy (NCBI): domain Eukaryota; kingdom Metazoa; phylum Arthropoda; class Arachnida; order Araneae; family Linyphiidae; genus Troglohyphantes; species Troglohyphantes excavatus. Next base: position 34,597,299 of record OZ010677.1, on the reverse strand, counting down.
AAACTATCATTAAGAAACTCTTCTCACCAGCATTTCCTGGAGCCTCCAATGAGTTGGAAGTCAAAAACCCAAAATATCCAAGCCTGTAGTTGACAGTAACGACGATTATGTCTCCCAGGGCTGACACTGGCACTCCATTGTAAACTCCAGCATTGATACCTCCGTACCTGTGTCCACCACCATACATGAAATACAACACAGCCTTCGGGTTCTTCGGGTTCTTCGGACTCGCATCGGCTGGTGCCCAAATATTCACATAGAGACAGTCCTCGCTTTTGTCTTCCGAGTTGATGTACCATGGAAACGGTGACTCGGTGTACTGGAGGCAAGATGGGGGGTTTCTCACAGCCTTGAATATCCTGGTGTAGTTCTGGATAGGCACTGGCTTCTGGAAGCGCAGGTGTCCCAACGGCGGTTGGGCATAGGGAACGCCGAGAAACTGGTTGACTTCGTGTCCTAGGAACTTGACCCTCTGTCCGACGATGCGACTGTTGCCTATCTGCGCAGCCGGTGAGGCTTCGGCATTCTGGACCAGGCATAGAATTATCCCACAGACAATTGCTGCAGACAATGCTTTGAGATCTTCCATGATTGATGCCTGCTAATGATAAATATTGTTATATTGTTAACTGTAAGCAGATTATATTAATCAGCCAATGCCAAAACGGGTTCAGACCAAAAACTTGAAAATCGAGTTAGCATTGATTCCCGTTTCAAATCCATTCTGGACCAGGCATAGAATTATCCCACAGACAATTGCTCTAGACAATGCTTTGAGATCTTCCATGCTTGATGCCTGCGAAAGATAAATATTCTTATATTGTTAAGTGTAGGCTGATTAGATTAATCGGTCAATACCAAAACGGGTTCAGACCAAAAACTTGAAAATCGAGTTAGCATTGATTCCCGTTTCAAATCCCTTCAAATATCAGATAAATTCGATCGGACTCTAGCGATTGTTTTAGCGCGACAGTTAAAGTATTAAAGTATCGGCGTAGCATATGCCCCATGTTTAACCCCGGATGTCTTCCAAACGCACTGCGCTACAAATTGAGTCATTGCAGAACATATGTTACTCTAAGTCTATCAAAGTTAGTATTCAGGGAAGGCTATGAATGTACAATTATAAATTTTACGATGCATTTCTAAATACTTCCGAATATCGAAAAATTGGACTTTTGAATAAATTAGAAGTCCAAATACTCTAAATTACAATAATAATAATATGGAGAAAAAAATTAGTATGTATACGTGTAACTATTAAATAATTTAAAAAGCATAAAATTATAAAAAAAAACTTTTTATTATTATTATTAAATGTATACGTTGTGCAAGATTAAAAAAAATTATACCAAATTTTCTACTTGAGAATTTATTCTATTTTTTTTTTGTTTCTCGAGCACTGTCAGAATGAAGATAATTGGAAGAATAAAAGTTCAAAATTACTATATATATTTCTGACTACTCAGAATCTTTTTAATATTCATGCCTAATTTCCCCTTTAAGATATTTAATAAATTAACTTCTCTTTGAAAATTGTTTTTATTAAGCTTAATTTATCAACTATTTCGTCACTCTTTGATAAAATTAAATTTTAATCTTGAAACAATTTCAATCCACTTTGTTTAAGCGTGTCGGTGTTTGTTTTTTAAATAAAATTGTAAAAGTTTACAATAGAATTTAAACAGCGCAATTTTGCGTCCTAAAATTACAAAAAGATAGAAATTCAAAATCATATCTTACATTTAAATTTTATCTGAGGAAAAATAAATATTTTTTGATACGACGATAAAGTTAAAACTTTGTTTTCGCGTTCATCAAATAATTAAAGTTTTATTATGTATGAAACCGAAGGTATCGAATAGAAAATACTTCACAAAAGGAATCGCTTTAAAACCCACAGAAACTCAGATATAATATCACGTCATGGAACCTCCAGTTTTTTCAGCAATGTATAAAACTTTTAATTCATACAAATATTCATTTTTAAATTATTTTTAAATGTATTGGATTGTACATATTTTGAAGATATCTCTATAAAAATAAATAATATTTTTAAAAATTATTTTAAAAGTATATTCTGGGAAATTTATTAACCCTAAGAGTAACACTCTAGTCCTCTGAGGACCGCATGCTGTAACACCCTCAACTTCTTCGATATTATACAAAGAGTCAGTTGTGAGTTCAACGTCGCCTTCTCCGGATCAATGCGCATATATTTAATTTCATCTATCTGATATGTTTTTAAAAAATCACAAAATAATGTGTTAGTCTCATGGTTAAACTCTCTTTCAGTGTATTCAACTTTACAATTGAAGACGTGGGCGCAAGAAAAAGGCAGCTCCAATTTTCAAAATTATTCAGGAAGAACGAAAAACGTTAAACGTTTCTTGCGTCGTATAATACAAAAGGACAGCTCATTTTCCTTTATATCTATCTCTATATACATTGCTTAGAGCTGTCTGGGTCTTGCACTAATCGATAGAGGAATCTTTTATAAGGATAAGTGAAAAAGTTTAAATTAGAAAAAAGTGGAGCTGCCTTGTTCTTGCAACCATGCCTACAATTTTAAAACTCGCTTATGAACTAACCGTAAAAAATTTAATTGAAATTCATAAAAAAGTCATTTTATGGTTATTTAAATAATTTTTAAAAACTCATTTTTCATTTTAAAAGTTAACTATTTATAGTTATTTTTAAAAAGTAAATTTTTTAAAACAATATTCAAAACTAAAAAAATTTAACGAAATCTCTAACGGCTATTCTTATGCAGTTTATATGTCGTTTGGGCCTCCAAAATTCGAAAGATCCTATGTCTGAGCATAACGTGAATAATAGTTTTATAAAATCATATGTTAAGAAACTATAATATAAATGGTTTTCGGTATTTCTAATATGTATAGTTCAAGTGATCCACAGCTAAGACAGAATAAAATTACTTACTGCTACCAAAATTTCCTTTACAGAAATTTCTTGCTAAAACCGGCTGCTCCCTTCTCACCTTCCCCACTGCTTTGTTGAATTCACATGCATCCATCCTTTTTAAACACTCCGCAAATTGAAATCGGTTGCACAATCTGTTTACCATTGACTCCAAATACAAGCATTAAACCAAAGAAAAAAGATTAATGGTGTTATATTTACCAAGATTGGTGTTTTACAACTAAATAAATTGCTTCAGCTAAGACGAATAGCTGCATTTCAATTTTTGATACGTGTCTTTCTGAAAACTGCAGTAGTATACGCAATAAGAAACTAACATTGCCACTCTCTGCGAAATACAACTACTATTATTTACTGATATTGAGAAATAAAACCAAGCTACATATAAATAGCGCAACCATGTCTACTATAAACTAGATTGCAAATATTTTAAGTTATCATAACTCTAATAAAAATATTATATGCTGAAATAAAGAAAAAAAATGTAAATATATTTCTATCAACGATAGCAATCTGAATAATGCATCAATGTTATAGCTATTTTGTTGTCAAAGCTTTTACCGATTTGAGAGAAATATTGTAGGTGATATGTACAGTAGGGTGGAGCGAAAAAATTAAAATTCGATTAATGTAAAGTAATAGTGCGGAAAAGTTGCCTTTCGTATACATTATTCACCATGTAAAAGGATTTTGATAGCAAATAATATCTAGAGGTTCCCCTCGGGCCTTGAAGTTTACCAATAATAGTGAAAATTTGAATAATGTTGTAACGTAATATAGGATAAGAAAAATATATTAGAATTTAATACTGTGGCCATTTTAGCTTTAATAAAGGGTAATTGTTTTACACATAAGCAAGTTAACAAGTTCTTACAATGTTAAAAATAATCTGAGGCTCCGTCCAGAGTACGAACTTTACAACAAATGTTGAGTTTCCATACACTACAGAACAAAGGTGAAGTAAGTATTAAATTGTGAATCCAGCTTAACATTGTTCACACAAGTATCACTTAAATCTAAAGATGTTAGTAAAACATTCCTCTGTTATTCAGAACTAAAACTGTAACCACAATAAACAACTGAACATAGTTTAATGAGTTGACTTGGTTATTGACGATATTCTGCTTTGGTGTTAAATTGTGGCATAAGTTGTCTAGACTGCAATCTGACTCTAATAAATCCATCTCTCTTGCTTGCACCACAAACCGCAATTGATGCTTCTGTAACTAATTTAACGCATCGTTCCACCAATTGAGTATGACATGGGTAGTTTGCAAAATCAAACACTTCAGGTACGCCAGAAAGCACCATTTCTTTCAAAGCTTCATCTGAAATTCCCATGGTAAACGGAGGTTCAGTTGTTACCAAACTCTGCCAATATATGAGTTCATGGTAGTCCTCAGCTTCGAAGTTAAAATCTGGAATTGTAAATTTACGGAGTCCAATGGATTTCCTTGCTCTTGCAGCCAAGATCCTATGCAAAGCAAGCTCCCTGATGAATTTTCGATCATCTGTCATCATCGCTAATAGCATATTTTCTGTACTCCCAAAGAAACCATTGCGCTGAATCACAGGATCTATCACAGTTTTCATTTCAGAAGAGAGATAACGAGATTTCTTTATTGTTTCGAAGACTTGTTTGGCACCATCTTTACAGGAGTGGTGAATCTTAATACTAAACCACATTGGTGCATAAACTTTTATAACGTATTCTGCTAATGTGTATAAATTCTGTGATGGATTAACGGTTGCGATATACAAACGCAAAATTCTATTTGCAGTCGTTAACCACCTTGAGTGGTTTAATGCACCAGGTTGTCGTCTTGACAAACTTGTTGAACACTGGCCGCTAGCCACTGATTGGCAAATATCAAATAAGTATTGTTGTTCAGTACTTAAAATTGTTCTACTTATTTCTGGAAGGTTAACTTGAATTGTTTCAAATAATACAACTGGCAATTGTTTCAAATAATACAACTGGCAATTGTTCACAATTAACCAATGCTTTTCCAATAATACCAGAGAATGCACGAGGACCTGTAGTTTTACCGTCTAAGTGTTCTAGTAGATGTCGTAATGGAAGCTCGTTTGAATGAAGCTGACATATCAACCACTGTAAGGGGTTTTTAAAATAAACTTCGAGAAGCCTTATTACTCCTCCATTTCTTCCAGTATTTACGTTGGTTCCGTCACATCCGACGGCTACAATATTATCAGCAGAAATTTCGTTTTCTGTTAGATAGTCGGTTATGCTCTTGGTGATGTTTTTCGCTGAGCCACTGGATGTAGTCACATGACCAAGATACTTAGATTCAGGTTCTTGAATCAGAGTAACGTGCTCTTCAACTAATCTTTTGCAGTACTTTTTTTCATCTAAACTTGCAAGTTTTAATGTCTTGTCCTTTCTGCCATCGAAGTACAATCCACGTAGTATTGTCGGTCTTTCTGTCTCCTGTATGTTCTTCCTTTTCTTCTTTTTCTCTCGCATGATTTTGCTGCGGTCAATCACGTTTGAAGAATCTTGTTCCGTAACTAAACCCACATCTTGAAGCACAGCACTTGATATTGCTGCTGCTGCTCTGTCGGACACACCGTATCTGTCGCATTCCCTTGCCAATGTTGGTAAATAAAGTCGCATTTGTTGTGAACTATGTCGTGGCTTTGCTAGTGAATATGATGATTCATTAACTGTTGCTCTAAAAGGTGATGTGTTTGAAGTAGAAGCCATAAAAATGTCATCGTTTGTCTCCATTTCTGATGAACTCGAACTTGAGATCACTAGTGTTGTACTATCATTGCTTTTAGCATTTTTTAAAAATCGAGCATTTTCTTGTGCTTTTCGTTCGGCCTTACGTTGGAGGACTTGTGTTGCGGTTAGGTCAACAGTACTCATGACCATTCTTCTGACAGTTCTTTGCTCATGAAGAAATGCCTGTTCTTCAACAGGAACCTTACGATACTTTTCACAACAGCAAAGAGAAAATTTCACATTTACAAGCCGAAATATCGAACAATTTTTGTTTAGCTTTCTCTCTGAATGCTTTGAACTTTGCCTGGTAATGATCACTGATTTGTTTCCCTTTACATGATTTTTTTAACAGAACTTTGTATTTAGTATGATATGAACGAATCAGTTGAAGAACTCGCATGTGGGTTACTATAGGTATTGAAGCTTTGATCCACAGTTCTTCTACCTCTAATGCTACTACCTCTGAGACTTCAGTTACGGTCGGTTCTTTCGTCGTTTCATCTGGCTTTAAAACGTGCCTCACGTATAAATAATACTTTATCATGTCTTCATAGGTGGGCAAAACAATCTTACTAAACTCCTTCGGTGACCCAAACACAGGGCACTTTAATCCAGTTCTTGTTTTTCCTTTGCAAGTGGAAGTCATTTTCACAATTTATACATGGACTCGACAATACACAATTCCGAAGTTAAAATACACGAACGTAGGCACACACTCGAGTAATGTATGTTTCTTTGTCTACCATCGCTAAAATGATACATGATATGACAATGAATAACCGTCTTGTACATTTTGGACGAATTCATTTATCAAATTCGGCGTGAGGTAGAGACGAAATGCCCACGCACGCGCTGTATGAGTGAAAAGTGAATTTTTCCAAGGTCAAAGTGAACCCTCGAAGTGAATGAATATGTAAAATAAAGCTATTTTAACTTTGTTTTATTGACACCAAATGGAAACTTTCCCGATATATTATAAATTGAATTAAGGTAGAATGAAAACGTATCAACGTCACATTGTTGTAAAAAAACAACAATTTTGTATAATTCAAGGCCAGAGGGGAACCTCAAGATGAAAAGCTAGAATAAAACTATTTTAGGTCTGTCATTATGATACCAAATGACAACTTTTCCGCACTATTAATAGTTGAAATTCGAAAAAAAATATTTTTGCCTATACTTTCACTCCACCCTAATGTACAGGGACTATATATATATATATATATATATATATATATATATATATATATATATATATATATATATATATATATATATATATATATATATATATATATATATATATATATATATATATATATATATATATATATATATATATATATATATATATATATATATATATATATTTAGCGTATTGATTTTTATTCCATATGAACATAATCAAACAATATTTTTACCCGACTAATAGTTTATATTTTAAACAAGTTGCTTAATTTGAGTAGTAACAAACAAAGTAGTTAAAGAATAGTAAAAATAATGGTTCATTATGTGAAGTTAAGCAGCTAAACAATGGCCATCACACAATAATTTGTCCCGTATTATGTTGGATTGTTGGCTAGTTGCAAGTGGTTTAATGTGGTTTAAAAGCACAAATGCCAAATATGGCCAAGCTGCGTCAAACAATATAATTTTAAACCAGCATTAAAATTCTAAAAGATATACATATAAACAAAACTTAATTTAAAAAAAGAGGTAAAAATTATGTGTAGTTTAAAAAGATAAATAGTGATGAATGACGTGTATTCAGAGAGTTGTAATATTAAATAGAGAGCGCCTTCAATACCAGACTCTCGTAAGGCCGCGGTGTCAACATTGAAAAGAAAAACTCGCATAACGTGGTTATAGCGCTGCCACATTTGGCGCTCAGACATCTGCAGGAGTTTCAAATTTGGCGCACTTTCTTCTCTTTTGGTGATAAGGAGTTCTGCCCGTATTCAACTTTTTAACATACATGTACGTATTTACTTATTTTCAAACAATATGCGCTAAATATTTCCTCTTCATTAACGAAACGAAAATATTTTATTTGTGTTCAATACTCGAAGAAGCGAAACTCTTTATATTTCTCAGGTTTTATTGTTCATATTTTCTTATTGAAGTATAAAAAATAACAATTGAAAGAACTTAGCTTATGGTAATTTTTTTACATAAAAACGTAATGCAATTATTCCAAAACTACAAAGTAAGAAAAATCTCCTTAATATATCTGTTAAACTCCCTTAAATTGTACCACTCGTTCAAAAAAAACTATATTTAAATACAAAATTAAACACAAAACCATATTACAATACTTCGATCTCGTTTAGTTCTTAAAGTCGCCAAGGCCTGCCAAGTAATATTGGCGCATGAATGAATTGGCATCTCCACATATCACGTGGTTTCAATGATGGACACACGGAAATCAGCATTTTTATTCCTCTATTTGCATCATTACTCTATGGGTGTATTACGTTAGATTTAAAAAAAAAAATCAGCGTTATTGCTGTAAAACAATCTTTTCCTGGATTGTTTTTACTTCGCAGGAAAAAAAAGTTTTTTAAAGATTATTCCTTAAATCAGTTAAAAACACATTTTCTCTGATTATTATATTAAGTATAATTGGATAATGTGTTAGGAAAATATGAATAATACCTAAAAATTATTGATTTCCTTTTATGTGCGTTTTGGCAGTTTTAAAGATACCGGAAAAGAATCCTTATTAAGACCATATCTTTAAAGGGCCATTTGGCGTATTGATTTTTATTCCATTTAGTTTAACTATTGTTGTACGAGCACAATGGAAAATTAAATATATTTTTTTATAAACAGGGATAGGCAGAAATAATCATCCCCTTAAAAATTATATATTTTCAAAAGTTAATAATACATGTACTAACATTTTAGTCTCACGCATTTTACTTTATAAGTAATTTAAAAAATTATTTTAAAAAAGCTAATTAAAAAAATAATAATTAATTAAAGTTATTTATAAAGTGATTTAAAAAGATGCCAAGATGAATCAGTTAAATATATTCTATTGATAAACTTTAATTTATTAAATTTTTAGCTCACAGTATATGAATTTTCATCTTTGTACAATGATATAACTGTCAAATGTGGTTAATAACTTGTCTATTTAAGAAATTATATTGAAATATCTATTTTCCCTGTAACAAGTATCTTAAAAATGCTATATAATAAAGTTTTTTTTTATTTTTTAATCCAACATTTAGTTACCTTTAAACCAACAAGAAATGGTGTCACGCAATATTTTCTCACCTCCGTGACACAAACATCAAACTTTATTGCCCAATAATATATATGATCAAATTAATTAATGTTATCTCATCAAATTTAATTTCTCAACATTAAAAATCTGCCTTCTTTTTTACCAAAACTTTTCTTCTTTTCTATGTCGAAAATATAGATTTTGTTGCTGAAAAATAATTGAGGTTGTTGAGGAAGTCCCACCGCCATGAACTCCAAATTTTGGTAAGTAAAATAAAGCATGAGTAACTACAGGGCTGTATTTTTTTTGCAACATATAATATAACGGTAAAAATGGTGATAGTCCATCATAAAACCTGTTAAAATGTCAAAATGCTGTGTATGAATATGAATTTTCGGTTTGAGTTTTTCATTTTATACAATGGACTATCAACGTTCATTTCCCTGTATGTCAGTTATCATTTATCCCCCAGACACGTCATGTATATTAACATATGTATAAATAACTTACGTATAAATAACATATTATTATATGTATAAATAACTTACGTATAAATAACATATTAACATATGTATAAATAACTTACGCATAACTAACATATTAACATATGTATAAATAAAATACGTGTAAATAACATATTAACATATGTATAAATAACTTACGTATAAATAACATATGTATAAATAACATATGTATAAATAACATATTAAAATACGCATTAATAACATATTAACATATGTATAAATAACATATTAAAATATGTATTAATAACATATTAACATATGTATAAATAACATATTAATAACATATTAACATAGGTATAAATAACATATTAAAATATGTATTAATAACATGTTAACATATGTATAAATAATATATTAAAATATGTATTAATAACATGTTAACATATGTATAAATAAGATATTAGACTATGTATTAATAACATATTAACATAGGTATAAATAACATATTAAAATATGTATTAATAACATATTAACATATGCATAAATAATATATTAAAATATGTATTAATAACATATTAACATAAGCATAAATAAGATAACAATTTAATTTTTTTTTATTCTAATATTTTTTGGTGCAATATTAATTAAATTTAATAATCGCAAATATTAACTCCACCATTAATATTTTTTATATCTTTAAGGTCCTTGGTCGTATTTTTCCGAATTTTTATTCCATTTATTTTTAAAAATAAAAAAATTACTTCTTTTATGTGAATTTTATCCTGAATTTGTATTGTCTGGCCCGCTTGTCTCTATCTGCTAATGCTGGACTGACATGCTACCCCGACCAAGAGGATTTTTTTTAAACATCTATTTCGCAAGTAAAACCATCTATTTCGCCTAGATATAATGATGGGGTTCTTCACTGGTTTATTGTTATTAGTTACACAAATATTATTACAGACAAACTAATCAACCGATAGGAGCTTTCAGTAACGGTCGTTATTAGAAAGAGGTCGTTATATAGGAGGGTTGATAATAATCGTCTACTACACTTATTTTGTAGTTCTACATTTAAAAAGAATTTAAAACAAATTAACTTTTAAGATAAAAGCATGTAAAAATTCCTCCAAATCAAACTCAGTTTTATTATTCATTACATTTATTCATTTTACAGTAAAAGTAACATCATGTCATAAAATTTTTTGGAAGGAATGTTCTTTATACAGTGATATCGGTCCACTTTTTTAAAATCCGAAAAAAGGCCTGAAGAAGTTGCAGTGTTTGTGGTGGGGACCTGTGCCATTTCCTTTCAATCCTGATCCAGGGCCAATGTGCACAAAGTGTGGATGGGCTTTGGAATAGAGGGGCCATGGAACACTTGGTTTCCTAGAAGAATCGAAGGATTAGAAATTTAATGTTATAGAGTTGGCTTAGATAAGTATACAAATATACAGGAAATTTCAAAAATATGGGACTAACTTTAAGGTTTGGTTTGCTTTGGTTAATTAACGTCGCACTAAAGCTGCACAGTGGGCTATTGTCGACGGTTCGGGGTCTATCTCGAAGGAAAGACCCGGGAACACATACACATTCACACACACATTCATACATGCACCTCGTTATTTTAAAACCATGGTCAGATTACGAGGAAACACCTGGACTGGCAACCAACGCCTTCAATAGACGTCGGGACTTTGGACCCCGATCAGATGTATCGCGCACCAATCCCCCGTATACACACATACACGCCGTTAATTTTTGCGGATGTTCTGGACGACTTTTCTAGTATTTTGTAGCGAAGCTGGCAACCCTCCAATCACAAAATCACTACTTTTTTTACGTTTCTTTGTCAAGTCCATATAGGACTAACTTTAAGAAGTGGAAGGGCCAAAGCAAACACTTTTCATCGCATAGATTGAATCTTCATCTGAATCTGCATGATCGCAAGTGAAGACGTTACGCGTATGAAGGCTCTCTTAATTAGTTGGTTAAAAAGCGTCGCACTAGAGCTACATAGTGAGGTATTGCCGGCGGCTTATCTTTGAAAGAAAAACCCAGGAACACTGAGCTAAAATAAGAACTTTAGTGATGACTCCAAAGAAGAAAAATTTAGTTTACCATGGCGCGCGGATGAATACTGTTTAGAAGACTAAGCAAATTAAACTTTCTACCTTGGCTCTTCTGTGCAGCTGTAGTGCGACGTTTTTTCATACCAACCAATCAACTACCTTGGCTCTTGCACCGTTAGTCGTGTTGTGTCAGTGCGGTATTATTTGATTTGATTGATTAATGAATATTTTTTTCTTCTTCTTGTAAATAAAAAAGCAAGTATGGCAAAACATTAAATGGGTAACATGTGATCTCTTTTTGAATACCAGAAATGGGGTTTCAAAACAAGAATATCCGCACTCCAACCTATGTCAAACACCATTCGAGAGGATTATATATATTTTTACAGGGGCAGGGATTTTATTGTAAAAGTTTTGAAGTTCTCCAGGGTTTATTTGAGAGAAATGAGATACCCGTTTAAGAACGGGCTTCCCTTCCCAGGTAGCACAGTAATATTGGCCAATATCGGCAAAGAGAGTTTCGGCAACATTGGCCAATATTGGCGAATGTCGGATCGGCCAACGTCAAACTGTTAACCTTTTATCAATATTGGGCAATATTGCCGAACCGATATTGGCCAATATTGTAGAGCGGTATTGGCCAATATTGGGTAATGTTGAACTGGCCAATATTGTAGAGCGGTATTGGCCAATATTGGCGAATGTCGGATCGGCCAATGTCAAATGGTTAACCTTTTATCAATATTGGCAAATATTGCTCAACCGATATTGGCCAATATTGACTAACGTTAGGTCGGCTAATATTGGCGAATGTCGGGTTGGCCAATGTCAAATGGTTAACCTTTTATCAATATTGGCAAATATTGCCAAAGCAATATCTGTCAATATTAAATAAAAGGCGGCCGATTTACATTGATTGACTCGACATTAGCCGAAATCGAATATATTTGAAAGCAGCGTTTTACAATATTGATGAACAATACCATGACAATTTTTTTAAAAAAATATTTTTATAAAACATTTTGTTTCTTTTGTTTTTGATCATTTAAAGCTGTTGCATGAAAAATATTCTTTCCTCTGTGGAAAATATTGGACTATACTACTAATTTTCTTTCTCTTGGTAACATAAATTTTTTTTTATTCAAAATCTATATAATAATAAAAATATAGCAATAAAATTATAATTAAAAAATTTAATAATTAAAATTTCCTAAAATTACAAATTTATAATTCTTCAAAAGAATTTAAATTAGTTAATTTTGAACTAAGTTAACTGTAATATTATTTAAAAATATATTTACATTTACTTTTCTAAATGAAATGTATTATACATTACCATTTAAAAAAATTAAAAACACAATTCAAAATATTATCTTGTATTTCTTCATCTAATACATTAAAAAAAATTAAGACTTAATTTGTTTAAAACATATTAAAGATAATTCTTAAAAATGAGGAAAATGTAGTGAATACTTTTATATTGAAGTACTATATGTGAAAAGTATCCATTTTGAGAGTAAATTTGATCACCAAGCTATTGTAAATGTTATTTACACCGAAGTAAATTAGTTTTGAAAATGGAGAAAAAAAAATATTTTGTTAAGGTTAATGATGCTAGACTGATAAGCAAGTTTAAGAATTTTTAGTAGTCTAGTTTAATATCTTAAGACAGTTAGATATCTGCATTTAAGCAGGTTTTTGTAAACTTTTCAGCAATCTAGTTAAAATACTAAAACAAATTTCAGCTTTTTAAAAAACTTTTTAGCATTTATAAGAAATCCAAATTTAAATTCTCTTTTATGTGGCATAAAATATTTGGGCCAATTTCACTTACCTCAATTAACTATTATGACTCCCTTCTATTGTAAAAAAAGAAATCTAACGCAACAGGTATTGTGGAATAATTTGGATACTCCTTGAAGTTTGGATCACATACGTCATTTACAACACGTCAAGTGTGATTTTCTAATCTAAAATACTACTAAGTTGGTATTTGTAGTACAACAGTTGAATGCATGAAATATTCGATATAAAATAAGCATGAAATATATTGATAAAAATTAAATATGCTCCAATATATAATATAATTTGATAAGTTGCTTACTTATTATTAGCAAAATAAATTTCTAAAAATGTGTATTGTGTTTGATGTCAGTTGTTGTAAAGAAAGTAAAAATTATATTTATTTACATTGTGTTTCAATTTCAAATTATTTGCAATTTAGGAACCAAAAAAAAAAAACTAACACCTAGTAACTGAGCCAAGACATTTTCCTTTGTAGTTGAAAAGTATGAAGCTGTGTTTACAGATCGTTCTTTAATTGTAATATCGACTAATGATGCTAATGCCTCATTATGAGAAAGTTTAAGAATTTAGTTGATTTCTATGGATAATTATAAAATAAACTTAAGTCAATTAACAAAATCGAATACAAAAAAAAGACATCCATGAAAATTATTTCTACCAACATTAAAGTTTACAGCAGTTTGCTTTCACTACTGCTGTTTATTATAAAATAAATTTAAAAAAAATCTTTTTAAGTTAAAAATTAACAAATGTTCTACATTTACTTGAGTGCCTCATGCAAAAATGTTCGCTTATTTTTAACTTTTAATGTATATACATTAGTAAATATATAATAAAATTACATTTTAAAAAGTTTTTTTATATTTAATATTTTACATTTTTTAATAATAAATATTAATATAGTGAAAACCACTTCCAACTATTCCACTGAGACCACTTCTAAACAAACCTTATCAATCAATCATATAACCTTGTGACTCAATCATATAAGTGGTTAACGATTCATACTACTACCTCCATCATTAGTGCACAAGTTTTATTTTAAATATTAAATAACATTCTAAAAGTTATTAAACCACATTTTTATTTTAACACTTGCTACTTTAGTATTTCAATTTTTTAAGCAAATCTGCTTTCACACTCATTAGTCTTCACATAAAAGTTCTGATCTTTTAATTAGAGTATTGTTGCTAGCCTTGAATTGTCCACAAGGCCAACAAAGGCAGGGTGGGAAAAGGGGCTGGAGATAAATCTATCATGGCCCAAATATCCTCACATTGGTCATGGTGTGGAAATTTGGGAGAGCGAGGTGCCAGTTCGGGTGTTTGTTGACTTAGTAGTTGGTATCCGAGTGGCTCTTCAGGCTACAGGATGTGGAGTATATGTCTTGAAATGAATTTCAAGCTGAGCTCAATATTCATAAATCAGGTTTCAGAAGAGATCTCGGGGCTAATCAATGCAGCCTCTTCAACTTTATCAGTGAGCAGCTCTAGTGGAAATTCAGCTAAAATAAAATAGGAATAACACATATTAAAGGAAAGAGAAAAATACCAAATGCTAGATAACAAGTCAAAAATTACTGAATGAGGAAATCTAGCGATCATTTTCTTAATAAATCTAGTGATCAGTTTCTTAATGCTGTATATCATGTTGTTCTAATTTATTCCTCAAACTTTTTTCTAAAAAAAATAACACGACTAAAATTGTTTAAATACATGCTTGAGTGTTAACAAAATATTACATTAAATTTCAACATGGTATTAAATCGATTTTAGCAAGTACTTCAAATGCTTTGGCCAACTGCCTAGTATACTTTTTTTTATATGCCGGCTTAAAATATATTTTAAATTTGCAGAGAACTTTCAAATCATAATGGAATTAATATATTCTGTAATTAAGACACATCTGAATAACCAAATGAAGATTTAATAAATAATGCACTCAAAGATTGTGCAATATAGCGATTAAGCATATTCAATTAGTTTGGCTTGTTATCATTACCATCTTGTACACAATAACTACTAAACAGGCTAACATTACATTTTCTTATAAATTGTTATCCATAACAAATAAGGTAGGTAAGGCTTTTTTTTGACAAAATGTGGAATTCTGGAACAGTAAAATGCCTTTAACTAAATTATGTCCTAGTATATTTCTCGAATATATGGTTAAAACGTACTCTACGGTTTCCTTGATTTCCCTGCCAAATCTAGTTAACATTTTCAGCAACCCTGCAGAGAGAAAATTGAGTTCTTTCAACAAAACCGGTTGTTGCCCAGAATGTGTTAGCATTGTGAATATATCATTTTTAAAAAGTTGTCAAGGAGAACCGCACAATGCATTTGAACCAAATATTATATAAAAAGTTACTTATTTAAAAATAAATATTGGATACAGCTCCAATAGCAATTTTTAATATTTTGAAAGTATTTCCATACAGTGGATAGTAAATAAATTTTCTACCGAAAATTGTTAATATCTTAAAAAAGTTATGCAATTTCCTCAGTAATTAACAACTATATAATTACTAATTCTTTATATTGGTAAATATTCTGGGACTGGAACTGTAAGTTTGTTACTTACATGTGATCGAAAAGGGATAAAATATTTTTTATTAAAATTATTATGAAAATGAGAACAAGAAAATTATGTAATGTAACATCAGCGGACAATCGTAGGCATAATGATTATTTCCCGAAGAGGTAACCAATTTCAGTAACTTTATTTTTGAAAGTTATTAGGATTGAATTGAAGAAATTCCAAGTCTTCCCAGGAGATTGGATATTTGTGCATCACATTCTGTACGCTTAAAAAAAAAAAAAAATGTGGCTAAGGGAACTTTCAAAAAATCATTAGGGTCAATTCTTCTGGCCGCACTACATTCTAAGTGAAAAGGGTCATTTCCTGCTACAACATGTTGATGTCAGATCATTGGCAGTCGTCTAATCTCGAAACAATTAATAAGACTCGTCAAAGTTTTAAATGGAAAAGAAACAATTTTTCAATGCCCGCAAGTCAGTGCTAAAATTTCTGTAGATGAAGGAACGGCAACAAAAGTTGCCAGAAACAGTAATTTACAAGGACACAGATTTTTTAAAAGCATTTTTCAGAAATGATAACAAGTTTTAAAAAAGTATTATGTCTAATTTTACCTAACGTATGTTATAATATACCAATACGATAACATTTAAAAAAAAATTTAAACTACTTATTTTTCTATATTTTAGTGCTATAAAACAAAATATTTTCCAAATACAAATAGAATATTATTGTTAATCTTATAAAGTAAAGGCTACTTATTAATGTGTAATGTTATTAATGCACATTTTGTTTGCAATATATGCTCGGGTACTTGTCTAAGATTTACCCAAGTATACATATTTAGATGTATATGTACTTTAGATTTAAAACTTTACATTTGTATGATTGCAGAAATATATTTTTTTAAATAAAATTTTACATTATGACCAAAAAAAAACATACTTTTATTAACCATTAGAAAATTTCATGAATTAGATAAAAAAATTTAAATACATTTTTTTCGGAACATATAATTTTAAACTAAATTTATTAAATTAGTTTAAATTTGCTATTTTAAGTACCAAGATTTCATTTACTTCTGGGATTCGGCTATCTGAAAAATTTACTTTGCCCCAAGTTGAAATTTCTTAAAATGTGGGCTGTACATGCCACTGCTAGGATAAATTGTTTTGTAACTTACCTAAAACATCAGATTTGGAAATTAAATTTCCATAATTAAACATTCCTTAATAATATATCATTTAGAAAATTGCTAGGCACTTTTAGAGTGTAGAGAACTTGGTAGAAGTTACCCGAAAGAAAAGAGTTTCGACTATATTTCGAGTACAAAACAATTACATTTACTTATTTAGAGAACTATAAAAATATTCCGATCTGAATAACTTACTACAATAAAAACACAATTAATGAAATCTGTTTTTTCCTATAAATAAGTTTAAGAAAATCTAAGTTTTTTATAAACTCATACGATCATGATACAACGCTTCCAGTAGGTACTGTCAATTCCGTACAATAAACAACAAAATCTGTAAAAATGCTACACTTGACTCAACAAGTAAACAATACTTGTTGGGTGCTGGGCCTGTTGTTGGTCGTTCCCTTAATATTTGTATAATCTGTAAATAATCGGTTGACTTTTGATAAATATTTACCTGCATTTGATACTTCCTTCTTCACATCACATGCAAAGCCCGGGCTTTTAGCGCCATTTCATTTCAAAGCACGACCCACGCACGACCGAAGTAAACAACTGAAACATATTCTGCGCATGCGCACCTTGATAACTAACCAATATCAGCCGATTCAGGGGCGAAATTTTTAAAACGTGTAAAAATCTGAAGATATTACTTTAAAAATGTGGAAAATTATTCTTGCTACACAATTTTTTTGTTAACAAATGTAGTTTTTAAAACTTTTAGAAGTTTTGTCGGAACTTCAGTATTTGACATGGGAATTGCCGACCGATTTTGACCAAGATTCGCCGATTAAAACTGACAAAATCTTTAAAACGAATTAACATCTTGGGTTATCACATAAAAGTTGTGTATATTAGTTGTCTTTATCCATTTATTTGTTATAAAGTGCAAATTTATAAGTTTAAAGGTGTTATAAGAATTTGCTGAATCCTCAGCATCGGCATGGTAACATTGGGCAATATTGGCTAATGACGCAAACGAACGGTCGATATACACCAATCCACAGTGAGATTGGCCAACATTGGCCCAATATTGGGCAATATTGTTGTGCTACCTGGGTTGTTGCTTGACGTAGTAAAACTTTGTAAAAAAGTTGGTGAAATTTCTTTCATAAACTTTAATATAAATTACCTTATGTGAAAATTACTATCTTTCTGATGGGATGTTTGGTAAAATACACAGAATTGAAAGTTATAGGACATGTTTCGGGAGATTCATCTCCCTTCATCAGCAGAAATGAAAAGTCTGTGTGAACAATAAAATGAAAATAAACCCAGAATTGAAAGTGTTGCCAAAAAAAAGAACTATCTCAATCGGTTAGAGTTAACTATTGTGTACAAACAAACGGGAAATACTGGGACCGCAAACGTCTCATCAACAATCGAATCAATATTGCTAAAGATATGAAACGCATCCAGAAAGTGAAGTTCAACTGGAGTTTTGGGTTTGCAAATTAAATGGGGGTTAGAAAAATTAAATATATGATTATGTTCCCAAGAGTTCTTGGCAATGGAGGACTTCTTCATTTCTTGTTTGACAGTATGTGCTTGGTGGTCCTTAATACGAAATCTTAAGGTTATAATGACTGTTTTTTTAACTGCAAAAAATTGTTGTGACATGGCGTTGGGGGGACGGGTGTACGAAAGGATGAAAAATAACGAATAAAAATGAACGCTCTCTAAGGACTCTATGATTAATATACCTACCCATATTTCGCGAAACTCGACCATATGCCTATGACTTCCAAGCTCAACTGTACTTCATGCTTGAAGAAATTATTCGCATGCAGGATCGGCAGTCCAAAAACGAACTCTAGCTCACTGCCGTGGGCCACGCCCATCCACGGAGCCCACGGCGAATCAGAGGGCATCTCGCCGAACACGTAATAGTACACGTCCCCGCCTACATCAGCGCACTTCTCGGCATAGTACACAGTGGGACAGAGATTGGACGTATCCCCGGCCGAAGTGTACACTTGCCGACGGATGGACTTGGAGTCGTCGTCCGTGAGGTTGCTGTAGATGTATTGCCGGACCACCTCGTCCGGGAAGCTCTGGAAGATCTGCCGGATCATCTTCTCGCCTTCCTCCTTGCCGAAGAGTGGGTTGTTCTCGCCGAAGAAACCGAATGTGTCCGGATCGGCTGTTGTGATCTGTGGAGATAAGTGGGAAATGGGGTTTAGGAATTATCGCCAATGATATATCTATTAAACTATGAAGGATGATGTAATGACTATCGTTATGTCATTCGCCAAATGCAAACTTTTATGGGATTCATATCCCAAGACCGGTTTCTACTGTAATGTAATTCAGTGGCGACCACAAGGGAGCACTTCCATACAGCTCCAACTTATTCTTGTAGCGATCACACAACGAAGTGGCTGTGCTTGGATCACTGCCGGCTAGAGAAACGTATTATCGACAATAAATATAATTGCCAAGTCAAATAGGGTGTAGTTCGGTAATAGATAGGACACCATCCTACAAATAATTTTAATTCTGTTAGCATTGATCTATTAATGATTAGCATTGATCTATTAATGATTAGCATTGATATATTAATGATTAGCATTGATCTATTAATGATTAGCATTGATCTATTAATGATTAGCATTGATCTATTAATGATTAGCATTGATCTATTAATGATTAGCATTGATCTATTAATGATTAGCATTGATCTATAAATGATTCGCATTGATCTATTAATGATTAGCATTGATCTATTAATGATTAGCATTGATCTATAAATGATTAAATGAATAATAAAACATATCGTCGACTTCATTCCCAAAAATATAACTCCAAACATCGGATTCAGCAGCCATAGAAAAAGATGCTTGAGGCGAAATTCCAGTTCGGAAATCAGGTGACTCTTAAATCCAATTCCCACCTACAATCTACGCTAGGTATTACGATCACTTCTTGATTTTTAACTATTTCACATTTAGAACTGAATCGTTTGAATTTCGCTGCCAAGTAGTTTTACTACGTCTGCTTAAATCCGTGGTTTGGAGTTGTGTGTTATATGAATTAAACGGACGCCATGTTACAGAGTGCAGACGTTGAATCATTGAAAGCCATGC
The DNA here is from genome assembly GCA_963932185.1 of Troglohyphantes excavatus. Lineage (NCBI taxonomy): Eukaryota > Metazoa > Arthropoda > Arachnida > Araneae > Linyphiidae > Troglohyphantes > Troglohyphantes excavatus. Next base: position 34,577,211 of record OZ010677.1, on the reverse strand, counting down.
AATTTTATATAAAATAATTAGATAATGATAGTTGCTATGTAGATAACAACCATCATTAGTGGTTAGGAACCACTCTGCATAATTTCGTCTTCCTGGGTATACGAAAGTAAGATAATCGTTGATGAGCACTGAGCTAAAATAATAACTGGAGGGATTACTCCCAGTGGGTGAAAATGTACTTTACCTTGGCGCTTGAATGCATACTGTTCGGAAGACAGGGTTGAGAAAGCATTGTACCTTTGCTTTTGTACTGTTATAGTTGTATTGCGTTGATCTTAAATATTTGATTAATTAGTTATTTTTTATTGTAAATAAAAAACAGATTATAGCAAAACATTAAATGTGTAACAGTTCATGAAAATTTGAAAGCCAGAAATGTGGTTTTAAAACTAAGATATTTGAACTTCATCCTATGTCAAACACCATGCATAAAGAATATATTTTTCTCTTTGTCTCAAAATAACAGGGTGTAAAGCTATCGCGCACGCTTAATCTTTTCCCCAGTTCTTATTTTAGCTCAGTGATAAAACTAATGGTACTTTTAGCATGCTTTGTGGTGGATTGCAGAGATTTCTTAAACATACCAGATAGGACCCTTCATCTCGTACGTTGCCGATGAGCACTTCTTTGCACTTCATGTTCCCTTCAATGATTAACTGTTTTGGGCTTTCGGGCAACAGGTCGTCCCCAAATTGGGGGAGGAATGTGGTCATGGAGCGGGGCTTGATAGTGGAATGCACGGCGCTTATTTTATAGGCGGGGGTGTCTGAAAGAAACATACTCAATACATAATTCTGGACAAAATAACTTTTAAATATTTTGTGGTTATATAGTGAGGTGCTCCTTTTGGAATGAAATTGAAGAAGTGAGTGGAATAACGAGACAGCACCACTTTTCAAAATTATTCAGGAAGACGAAAAACGCTTTAAGACTTAAAGGTTGAAATTTTAAAATTCCGTTGCGTTTCCCATTTATAACAGTTTATGATTTTAGAAGCTATTTTTTAAATCTCTATTTTAAAAAAAAATAGTATCTAGATTATTATAAAACCATAAGATCTTGACAACAGTGCAATACATTAAAATAAATTAATATATATTTATTGCCTTAAACAACTGAAAATTGCCGATCAAAAATTGCTTTGACGAAACTACTCTTTCAGTCTATTGTACTTCAACGGGAAAACTAACGGAAAAGTTAACATTCAGAGATGTACCCGGAGATGTCTGAACAATAGACCAGTTCTTTTGCGCCTTCTAGAAAATTTAAGAGAAGGAACGAACCAATGTGATAAAAAAAATTACCGCGGGTAACAGCTAGTCTATCTATAATATATCGGGTATTGTAATTTTAAAAATAACTCACGTCTCAAGCAATGCATGACACCCGTCGCATTGTTAAAGATGGTGTTGTTCGCAAAAGAGCAGTTGAGCCCTTCCGCGATCTTCTGAGTAAAGTCCAGATTCTTCAGCTTGACGTTGTCGTTCATTAAGACAGGGGATCCGCTCTGCATGATCTGTCTCTGGAAGAGCCCTTTGGCCAGAGGAGAGACGGACAGAAGACCGACAGCGAACGATCCCGCCCCATCACCGGCAATGGTGATGCTGGTCTTGTCACCCCCGAAGGATTCGATGTTTTTGTTCACCCACTTCAAACCTTCGAGAATGTCCCATAATCCTGTTGAAGAAGAAGAGGGTTGTATTTTTAGGAGAATGATATCCCAGTTATGCGACCAATCTTTAACGAAGAGTTACAAGCACAAAATTTATTATTCATATCAACTACCACAAAATAATGAGAATGCAATTCTTAAATAAGTTTAATACTCACAGAATAAAAATATGTTGTCCTAGAAATATATGGACAACCAATGAAATAAGACTTTTTAAGTGCTGAGATGAAAAAAAATAGCATATTCCAGCAGCGGCTAGATGTGACGCAATTGTTTGACTTTGATGAGACGCGATGTTAGAGTATTTAGAATCCTTAATAGAGGATATCTACCATTCTCAAAGCGAAAGTCATAATACGATCGATTTATCCGATGTTGCATTAAGAGTCTCAAACCTCATAGGAGTGTGTCATTCACTATTTTAGAACTGAGAAATTATCTGAATAGACACACAACGAAATTTTAGGCCAGTTGCACGAATTTTTATCGAGAAACATTATAACAGTTTTGTCAATTTTCAAAGATTTCAGCAGATCTTTCACAACAAGATCATTGGGTAGTAGTTTTTACAATAAGGATTAAATTCCAACAACTGTCTGAAAGTGAAAAACTCACTCATATATACGAGCCCTTAAGAGATCCTACATGTTATTTCACATTATATTCTTAAAAACGAATAATTCGGACTCACCTATATTTCCTGGTGCGTCTTCAGTTCCACTGGTGAGGAATCCGAAAGCCCCTACTCGATAGTTAACTGTAACCACCACAACATCTCCAAGGGCGGCAAGGGACGCCCCAAAATAAGCTGCTTGTCGAATCCCGCCCAACCTGAATCCCCCACCGTGTATATAGTAGATCACCGACTTCATATTCGTCGCGTTCGCCGTCTTCGGAGTCCAAATGTTCAGGTAGAGGCAATCCTCGCTCTTGCCCGTGTTGGAATCGTACTGGGGGAAGGGGTACTTCGACGCCTGCCAACAAGATGACGGTAAATCGTAGGCCAGTATGACGGTTGGAAAAATTCTTTTGGGTACTGGCTTCTTGAAGCGGTTGTCGTAGAGAGGAGGTTCTGCGTATGGTATCCCGAGGTACTGGGAAACTGCAATGCCTTGGGATTGGACGGTTTGTCCTCGTATTTGGCTGATTCCCATATTGGCGATGGACTCGGCATTGGATATGTAGATGACTAGTAGTGTAGCTCCGTAAGAAAGCAGTATTTTGATAAACAGATCCTAGAAAATAAACAGAAGAATTAGGCTATCCGCGCAGTAGAAATTGCATTGCTTTTAATCAATTAGGCAACTAAAAAATCGCATTGCAAATTCTGTTGATTGCATCCCATTCACTGCTGCCAGGTTTCAGATTTCGCAATCACCAAAGGGAAGATTAAACATCGGTAAACTCGTATTACCCGGGGCCTTCACGATGGCCCCGTATTACCACAATCCATAAAAAATCACCAAACTCTCGATGATATTTGCTAAAACTGTTAGAGCGGTAACGAGCTAAAAGATGTATTATCTAAAGTTAACTCAAATTCAATCTGCTTCGGTGAACGGATTGAATTTGAGTTTTATAATTGTGTGCAACTAGGCAATTTAGTTGCATGTCCGATAGGTGGCTAGCCAAAGAATTCGATTCGAAATTTCCAACTCAGCAGTGCTAAATATTCCCAGTTCCAACTTATCGACATTTTTCAACTTTGTTATTGATTAGGTGATACTAAACAGTTATCTCAAAATTATTGATTAGTTGCAAGCAAGTTCCAATGCAGAGTCAGTTCTGAGGCCTAATTTAATTTTAACGTTACAAGTTATTTATATAAATATATATATATATATATATATATATATATATATATATATATTAATTTTAATGAAACAAATGTATTTCGAATGAATAAAATAGATTCGTTACATAAAATATTCAAAAGCAAAATTCAGTGATGTAAACATTGGCGCCGGAAAAAGTATGCAGTTTCCATACCCACACTCTTATCAAAATAATATGTTTTTAAAAAAAATTCCAGAAAAAAAATGTCAGAAAATAAAAACTTCATTTTTATCGTACCACACCTCTTTGAAATAAATTCCGGCGCCACTGGATATTAATATTTAACTCTCAAATATTTTAAAAACATGTTTTAAATGTTCTTCATTTTTCAGAATCATAAAAACATATTAGCTGTTTCTATTTAGAATTTAGAATAATTTTATATTAAAAATTACAAAAGAGATATCAACTTGGTAAATAAAATTTGTTTTTAAAAACCTTTTAGCATTCCGCCATACAAATATCAAAGTCACGTTCATTGGAGGAAAGATAATGTATTAGTGCCCACTTTCATAAAAATGGCAGACATGAAAGAATTTGGTTACGTTCATTGAAAAATATAGAAATATATATGTATAATAAAATTAATTAAAAAATATATTATAATCAAACCTTTCATGAGTAATTGAATTTGAAGACAAAATTCGAAAGCAAATTCTGTGATTAAAAATATCATTTTCAGAAATTTTAGACAAAACACTTTTCGAATGTTTAATCCTCAAATATCGTCTAAAATGTAACAATATAGAACGTCTGTAAAAATCAAGATTCAAGAAAACTCAGTGAAACTTGCAGAATGGAATTCCTAACTATATATGCAATTGTAAACAACGCAGAAGTGTAATTTAAAATTCAGATTTTTTCCCCTTGAAATTTCCTTGCAGTCTTATGAACCAATTTTAACTGGTTAACTGAATGCATAATATTAAGAAAAAGATAAAACAAACAAACAGAAAACGTCCATCATGGAATAATAGAGAAAACTCAGTGAAACATGTAGAATGGAATTCCTAACTAAATATATGCAATTGTAAACAACGGAGAAGTGTAATTTAAAATTAGCATATTTACCCCTTAAAATTTACTTATAATGCCATGAACCAATTTTAACTGATTAACAAAATGCATAATATTAGAGAAAACATAAAACAAACAAACAGAGAACGTCTGTTCATGTAAAAATCGAAAAAACTCAGTGAATCCTGTAGAAAATAGAAATCCTAACTAAATATATGCAACTAACTACAAACAACGGAGAAATGTAAATTAAAGTCGCATGTTTTTTTCCTTGAAATTCCTTTGCAGTCTCATGAACTAAATTTAACTGATTTACAGAATGTATAATATTAAGGAAAACATAAAACAAGCAAATAGAAAACGTTTATCATGGAATAATAGAGAAAACTAAGTGAAACATGTAGAATAGAATTCCTAACTAGATATATGCAATCGTAAACAACGGAGAAGAGTCATTTAAAGTTCACATATTTTCCCCCTAAAATTTAATTGCAGTCCCATGAACCAATTTTAACTGATTAATAGAATGCTTAATATTAGATAAAATATAAAACAAACAAAGAGATAACGTCTGTTCATGTAAAAATCGAAATAACTCAGTGAATCCTGTAGAATAGAATTCCTAACTAAATATATGCAATTGTAAACAACGGAGAAGTGTAATTTAAAATTAGCATATTTTCCCCTTAAATTTTACTTATAATGCCATGAACCAATTTTAACTGATTAACAAAATGCATAATATTAGAGAAAACATAAAACAAACAAACAGAGAACGTCTGTTCATGTAAAAATCGAAAAAATTCAGTGAATCCTGTAGAATAGAAATCCTAACTAAATATATGCAACTAACTACAAACAACGGAAAAATGTAATTTAAAGTCGCATGCTTTTTTTCCTTGAAATTTCCTTGCAGTCCCATTAACTAATTTTAACTGATTTACAGAATGCATAATATTAGAGAAAACATAAAATTCAATAGTATCTTACCATGACTATTACTGCTTCTATATAAGCATAAGCGAATTATTTCAGCATGCACATATTTTACGTTATAAACCAATCATATGTCGATAATTGAATCGTGTTGTCCGTGAAATGATACCATGAATCTGGTATAACCTTTAGAAACACATTTTTCGTTATTTATTCACCTGCATGATTCTTTTAGAACCGAGACAATAAATGAGAAACTTGTTTTTAAAAAAGGCTTTTTTTTTATAAAATTTTGTGTAGTATATTACGATTGTGAAGAAATAAGTCCACTTTCTTTACTAACAACTCTTACTGTGAAGTGGCTAAAAACTAACAATAAATTTTGGTTAAAGCATCACTCCTTTCATAAGCTTTATGATTATCAATATAACTTCAGAGTAAGAAATAATATTTTCCCTTTGTATTTTATAATATTTTTAATTTCTTTCTGTACCATCTAGAATTAAACTTCTTAAATATCGCAGACCAAAGATTGTATGCTCGGCTAAAAATTTAACATAATTTTTTTTAATAATGTGCGATTAAACTGCATTTTTTTAACAACAAATTCTTGCATACCTTAAAAATTTGACGTTGTTACGATCAATGGTATTTTCTCTGCAATGCTTTGAAGAGGGATGCTTTAGTTATAACAGCACCCTGTATATAATTACATAAATTCTAAGTACTAAAATAGAAGCACATGCCTTTTTTTTATGTCGCAATGGGCATTAAAGTATATACTATTGATCAATCATGAGATTTATCAAAATCCTTTTATATTTGTTCTGCACATCTGCAGCAATAAACAGCTGCAAATTGCTATCTTTCGAGAAAACTATACTTTTTTTATGACCGTCGCCAATAACCCACAGTGTAGCTTTAGTGGGACGTTACTTTAACCAGCTAATTTTACATTGGGCTCCCAACGCCAGATTATTAAAGCTCTTTACTTAAAAACAGCTAATTTTAGATGAATTTAAACATTTTTAATTTTAATACGCATTTTTGATTTAAATAAATATGAAATGTATTTTTTAAAAATTGCAATTGGAGTTGTATAAGTAATGTAAATTGTTAAAATACTTAAAATTGGGTAAGACATCGAATCTTAAGATAACACACAGACAACTAACTTTCCATTTTTTTATTGTTTTGTACATTGTTTGTTTCTTATAAAACACCATCACAAATTCAAAGAAAACTTAACAATATAATATTTGTACATATGGCATTTTCTACACAATAAATTGTTCACGCCAGTATCCAACTACAATTAAAATATTTAAACAAAACTGGAAAATACCTGAGACGAAACTAGTTGTGGAATGTCATAAATAATAACATTTAAAACATACACGTTCTGTGAAATTACAGTTGAGGTTTTATGCCTTAATATGGAACTATAAAAAAAAAGATGGAATGTGTGTTAAAAATACAAAAGTCAGTGTGACCGAAAAGATTGTGCTTAGCCTGTTAGCAGCCAAAAGAATCCCACTGTTTGCCGAATTCTTTATTTTCGATATGATTTCGTCGCTCATCTGTGCTTGGTATCTGTCTCTCCAGAATTCACATCGATAGTTGTCCGGTCTCGACTTCACACTCTCTGTGTCGTCCAGGACGATATATTCCGGATCCTCGTATTTGAACAGTGGCCATGTTGCTTCTCCTGGAATGTTCGGATTTCTATGGAATTTTTTTTAAAAAATTAATATACGTGAAAAATAAAACGTTAAGTAATAATTGAATTATTTAATATTGATTTTATACTTATTACAATTTTTGAAGTTGCTTCCAATTAATAAAACCATACCTAAATTTGACGTAAATTTGAAAAAGTTGCAGTAAGTATAAAATTAATATTAAATAATTCTATTTTTTTTTTTTTTCAAAATATTGTTTGCTTTTTAGCGCGTTTTCCTTAGTCGGTTTTCCTTTTTAAATAAAAAATGAGCACAAAATATTATAATTTTTTTTTTATTAAAAAAATATTTGACGTATATATAATATATAAAAATTATTTTACTATTGACTATCCATTTCTTAAAACAGTCCTAAACATGTTGTATACTCCGTTACAGTCACTAAAAGGCAAGGGTAATTGATAAATAATTAAATAGCTGGAACATAAAAGACGATGGGGGGGGGGGGGGGGGGGAGATTGTTTGTGACCTTTAAAGCACCAGAATTTTCTTTAATCGTCTGTAATTTCGTCTGTAATCGTTTGATTAATCCTTCGATTTTTTTTAAAGTAAAACGTTTGAAGCATTTAAGTATTACAGAATTAAAAATATATATTACCAAGTATTGTCGTATTTCTAATTTAAATATTTCGACATAGATCCGTTAGGCTGGTTGATGGCCGTATGATGATAGCAGCGGACTCGGCACCGACGAGGGTGCGGGTTCGTTTCAAACCACGTGTGTAGTAGTCTGTTTATCGAAATATTCACTCTCAATAATAACACTGTCACTTTTGAGAATTCTCCGATCATCAAGAATACTTTCATTATATTTAAAAATCGTTTCGTTATTGAATCACGTGACTTTTGACGAAACAAAAATCTTTACATTTTAAACGAAATTCATTTACTGAGATTCCTTTTTGGCCCTTTTCTGGGCCATCAGCTCGTGTTTGATTCTTTTAATTATATTGTCAGAATCTTTTTCTTGGGCGAGTAGATAGAATTTTTGACTCTGCAGCGCGAGTTTGACTGCAGCGGTTCCAGTCAGCTCGTCGATATTGAATTATTATATTATTAAAAATCGTTCTCATTTTTGACAAAATAAAAATCGTTAAAAAAACGACAAAATGAATGTCCTCAGTTTGACGAAATATTTCATCGGAGCATATAGCCGGCATCTGTTTCATCAAAAGTTTCGTCAACTATGATAATGCATTTTTAAAAGTGTCATATTCGTTTCATTCGTCCTCCAAAAGTATTCTAAATTGGTGCCAGACCATTAGTGCCGAATTGTATTGCCCTCGTCATTTGAACATGATTAAAATTAACTTAGTAGTGTTCACTTGTTTTTCCTTCAGGATAAATCCCAAACCGTCGCCAATTACATATCATGTACTTCTAGTACGACGTTAATTCAAATAAACAATAAACAAACCTATCCATTCCAGGTCCATAACTATAAACATAAATGTTTTTCATTTTACTGTGTAATTTGAAGGAAGCCTAAACAACCGACTTAATGGATATAATGATTAATTTATCATTAACTTTTGGAAAAGCATACTCTTGCTTACCCAGTCTTGGCGAACGATATCCACCTTGACATCATCCGGTGACTGAACAAGGTCTCTTCTGGTGTGAAATTTCCAAAGAGTGGGTTCCCGAAGACGTACTGCAGCTCGTCGAAGTGCGTCGTGCCCATCCATTCGCCCAGAGGGGACGTCGACGCACGCCTGCTGAACACATAGAAGAAGACCGGGTTCCTCAGGGAATGGAACTCGGCTTGGAAGACGGCGCCGCAGTTGATGAGGTAGTCGCCGAGCGACATGGCAATCGCCTTCGAGAAGCTGTCACTCGTACCGTTCTCCACGGTGTTGATGTACTGCTCGGCGATGTCTTTCTCGTTCTTCTGTTCGGTGAACGTGAAGATCGTGCGAACAAGGGAGAAGGCCAATGTTCTGGAAACCCTCTTCATTCTGTTAATGCCGTAACGGCCAAAGTATTGTGGGATAGAAGCTGCCAGAAAGAATGGTCCTTCCTCCTCGTTGATTCCAATGAGCATGTCGACATTCGAGAAATCTCCTTCTTGTAGCGACTTGATTGCCAGTTTTGGAAGGTAACTATCTCCAACCCGAGGAAAGAACGTTATTTTATTACCTTCCATCATTCGGCCCTCAGCGGCAGATAGAACATACGCCGGTAGATTCTTCAAGCACTGTAAAACTAACCTTGGTTCGTCCTTGAAGTTAGATTTCTTGTGGTCTGCACAGCCTACCAAGGAAGCTATGTTCAGGGATGTGTTGTAAAGTCTCATATTGTCTTCCGCGATAATTGGAATAGTGGCTGCTCCACTCTGCAAAATGACTCTTCTAAAGAGATGTTTGGTAAGTGGAGATATGAGGTGTCCCGATATACTGACTGCCCCGGCACTCTCTCCCATCAACACTATGTTGTCCGGATCACCCCCGAAGAATTTGGCGTTGTCTTTAATCCACCTCATCGCCAAAATCTGATCAAAGATTCCCATATTTCCACTAGCGTCTTCAACGAAAGCTGAAAAGAAACCCATAACGCCAACTCTGTAGTTGAAATTGGCCACGATAACGTCTCCGAACCGTGCCAAATTTGTGCCATCGTAGAGTGGCATATTTGCAGATCCATGAGTGAAGGCTCCACCATGAATGAAAACGATAATCGTTTTGAGGGCAGCATTTATTTTGGAGTAAGGTACCCACAAATTAAGAAACAAGCAATCCTCTGTCATGTTTTGAACCTCTGGCTCCCAGTAATGCATAAATGTGACATTCTGTATACACGGTGGAGGCAACGAAGACGCTTTCAACACTTCTGCCCATGGGGTCTTTGGAACAGGCTTCTTAAATCTTAGATCGTCAATTGGAGGTTCTGCATACGGCACTCCTAAAAAGGACTCTATCTGTAATCCGTGTGTCACTACAGTGACCCCTTGTAGAGGTCCAGTTGTCGTCATTATTACTCTATCCGAAACTACACATTTTTCAAAGAGGAGGAAAGCCACAGCCCATACTTGCAGAGACATCCTGAAAAAATATAACATAGATAAATACCAAAATTGCAATTAAATTGAGGGACAAACATTCGAAACATTTTTTGACGCATTGTAAGGTGTGGAAAAACTCAAATGGCTTTTCTTAAATGCATTAATTCATGTTCGTCGACTTCCAGTCATCGCAAATTAATTTCAATGAGACAAATTGTGTTTTGGACGTATAAAAAAGTTAATTTCTTTAGAAAATTCGGAGACGACGAAAATATGGACAATACCAGTTTTTAACCTTTGCTCCTCAATGGATCCTTTTTTTTGCAAGTTTTATTTATTATTATTACTAATAATAACCACCATTAAATTTTATTAATAATTTTTGTATCGTTAATATATGCAGATCAATTAAATTACTCATTTTTCATGGATATGGTGTCAATGGTACAAGAGGGATGGTTTTTAAGTCCCTCTTTAATAGCCTCTTTTTCGTAAATATTTATACTAGAGATCAAGAGATCTATTTAAAAGAACAAAACAAAATACAGAAGAGTTAAAGAAAAGGAAATGTTACTGATTATTATAAGTATTTCTGTGTATTGAAGTTTGTTACACGTATTATCTTTTGTAGTTAATGTACTTAACGTTGGTGTGGAAGTTTGTGAAATAGGTTGATGGCTCAGGTATTCTCCACATCATCTTTCCGTGGCTTTAAATTAGGAGGCAGTATTTCAAAAAGTTCTTCAAAAGTTTGTTATAACAGAAATTAGACAGGGCCTGATTACCGAATTGGATGTACCCCAAAAAATATCAATATGTATGTATTATAAAAAATATAAAGATATAATATTTTTTTATTCAACATGGTGAATCTAAAGCGCAAACTCTTCGAATTTTTTATTTGTTTGAGGGCAATAGCAGGCATTTTTCTTGCGTTGACAACATTTGCAGTTATTGATTAATGACATTAATTTACTTTTAACCAATATATTTCTACTTTTTCTCGTTTTTATGTAACTAGGAACAGTAGATCTCACTACCAAAACATATTTAATAAATACATTTTTAAAATATATATATACGTTGAAAAAAATTGAACGTTTTGTCTTAAATGCGTAACAAACAAATTTACAAAGAGATGAAATGTTTAAAAATCGAGTTAAAAGAGGGACCTCGCTAACGCTCGGCCGAATAAAATAAATTGGAAAAAGATACATACTTTTTAATATTTTAGAATAAAAAAAAAGTAAATATACGTATATTATAATTTTAAAAACTTAATTTCTTATTTACATTATTCTAAATAATATCAATTAACATCATTTCAATTAAATATCACTAAAACTTTTTTAATGTACTATATGAAGAGCAAACTTTAAAAACGAGTTTTGTCTAAAGATGTCGAAAAACAAAATTATTACCTCACTGAATTCTGCTACGAATTGTACTTTTATTAGCCAAAACACGTTTTGTCTTTAGAAATTAAGGCTAGCCGAGCACGAACGATAATTTCACTGCAACTATCACTGGGCGATAATTAACGGAATGACTATAAAACATCACTGCTGCCCGAGTATTATTTTAACTGCATTTGACTCGGGACTGCCACAATTCAGATTTCGAAATCGCCAAAGTAAAGATGAAAAATCGTCAAACTTGTATGATGACAATCCACACAAATTGTCGATGATTGGCCAAAGTTGATGTTTAGGTATCGAGCGAAAGGGTATTGTGTCCGATAGTTGCAAGTCCAATAATTGCTGAGTGAGCGGAAAGGAATTTGAGTTTTTCAATTGCTTCCAACTAAATATTTCAATTGTCAGTCCGATAGTTGCCATTGCCTAACTTGAAAAAACGGGAATCAATATACGAGTCAATGCATTTAGGAAAAGTTATTTGCGTTTTCGCGCAAATCACCTACATTTGACAGTTTTGTATACTTGCTCCTCATGCATTTCATTCATGTGCTTACTTTACCTCTTAGAATAATTTTCAATTTGATTACTTACATTTCAAATTTTCAAACTGCTAGTTTTATCCCGCACTACCTAGAAAACTTTTACTACTCATCACTAGTATCGTTTTCTTACTATAAAGTTTTATATATATGGTCTACATTTTATTTTCTATGTCCCCCCATAAATGTATATAAATAGCAATAGGCATGCTTTCACCAGGCAAAACGTTAAAAAGTTATCTGAGTAAACACATTAACTATTTGTTGACTACTATTAAATCCTAGATATAAATAAAATGGAGAACGGTCGGCACAGAGTAAACGATTAACTTTAAAAGTCGTGTATTGACACCACATTGTGAAATTTTAGATTGCAAAGAATTTGGGAGAGGAGGGAAATTTCAGTCAGCTTAGCAAAATAAGTCAAATTTCAAACGTAACCGTTTTAAGCTTTTTTTTCCGCTTATAACAGATACGGGAATTTATATTTTAATTTTGTAAAACATAGCTCCCATCTAAGGTTTTTTAAATATATTGATTGGAAAAAAAGTTATACACTGTAAAAAAAAAGATACTTAAAAATAAGTACCTGAACCTACTCGTTTTTCTTTAAGCTTAGGTGCATGAGCGATGATGTACTCAAATTTAAGTAAGCGTACTTTCTAAAAAAATTATTAGTGTGAATATATTGCTAATATCACCTTCTGTTCAATCCATTTTAACAAAGAGACCTGACAAACTTAAAATAGTTATTCAGAAGATGGTTTCCCACATTAGTTGAAGTCGAAAGCTTAAATGGAAACAGAGTTATTACAGTTCAATTATCTTACTTCCCATTCTTTTGGCACACCTTTTTAACATTTTTTCTCTTTATAACTTCTTCACGTCGCGCTGGTAGTGCATCGGATAAGGAACTAGACAGCAATGGCTTAGGATTTGGATTCGCTGTAAGTCTTGGTTGTAATTGTTGATATTTATTGTAAGTGATTTATGGAGGCAGCCTACGGTCAAGCAACTGCTCTTTTTATTCATTTTTACTCATTGTACTCATTTTTGAGTACATGTGTTTTTCAAAATTGAAACATATGTATTAGGAGCTATGATAGGCATCGAATATGTTCAAAAATGAGTACATTTTACTTATTTTTGAGTAACTTTTTTTAACAGTGTTTCTAATAAAATGCTTTCCCTGGTATTTTTCCCGATGCTATTTAGCATAAATATCAAATTTTTTATATTTCTTTTTTTTATTATTACTATAATAATAATTGAAATAATATTTATGTACGTTCAATTATTTTTGATTAATTAATATATTAATTAATATTAATTATGGCAATATTTTGGGGAATATTTTAGGCATTGCGCAATAAAATAACGAAAAATAGCGTTAAAAATTAATAAATATAGCTTACAACAATTAAAATATTTATTATTATTACAAGCTTATTATTATAACAATTAAAATAAGATTTAAATATACGTTATTTTAATTTACTTTGATTAATTAATATTAATTACGCAAATTAATTATGACAATATTTAGGCATTGAGACTTAAAGTTACTAAAATTAGTGTTAAAAGTTAATAAATATAGCTTATTACTATAATAATAATTGAAATAATATTTATGTACGTTATTTTAATTATTTTTGATTAATTAAAATAATAATTAATATTAATTACCATGAATTATTATGGCACTATTTTAGGCATTGAGCCATAAAATAACGAAAATTAGTGTTAAAAGTTAATAAATATAACTTATTATTATAATAATTTAAATAATCTTTTTGTACGTTATTTTAGTTATTTTTGATTAATAAAGATATTAATTACCACAAATTAATTATCGCAATATTTTAAGGAAATATTTTAGGCATTGAGTCATAAAATAACGAATTTCCCTTTAAATACAACACAAGCAAAAAAAATTTCACTATCTACAATATTTCCGTGACTTTTTTCAATAAACAGCATTATCAAAAGAGTTATATTTAGAACGTAATAAATTTTTAAATAAATAGATTTTAGCATTGAGACTCCTATCTCTCGACACTTTTTTTAGTTGAGTTGGGGAAAGCCGCCATGCTTTCATTTCCCCTATTGGCGACATAGAAATGTATAAGACCTAGAAGGAAGAAGGATATTGAAGCCGATGAAGCCTGCATGGGCGCGAAAATGGGTTGAGTTAGGCACATGGCTGCCAGATGGGCGACTTTTATCGCTTGCTTTTGATGCTGTTTCAATTATATTTTGACTACAGTTGGCGAGCTATTTTACGTGATCATTGGATTATAGTATACAAGTTTAGACGTTAGATACGGATTTTTTAAAGAGAAATTTAATAAATCATTAATCACATAAAATTTCCTTTTATTACGTTTTTGAAAAGTTACTAAAATGTTTAATTACGTTTTAAAATCAATTATATTATAATTTTTAATTAAGAGTTCCAGAAAAACACTATATTTGAACTAAAAAATAGTGAGTAAATTTGTTTTATTCTGGTTACATTGTAATAGGGATTACTTTTTGTATTGTATTACAAAAGTATATTTATTGATTATAACTATAAGACCGACTTATAAGGCCGAAGTTATCGTAATTATTTGTAAATTCGCTTATTGATAATTATTTAATTATGCTTACTCTAATTAATAAATGAATCTAATTAATAAAATATAGTTTAATTAACACAGTTTAATCTAATTAATAGTATAATCTAATAAATAAAGTATAATCTAATTAGTATTATAATTAATAAAGTGTAGTCTAATTAATAAAGTATATAATTTAATTAATAGTTTAATTATAAAGTTATATAATTAATACTTTAATTAATAAAGTATATAATATAATTAATAGTTTAATTAATAAAGTATATAATATAATAATTAGTTTAATTAATAAAGTATATAATATAATTAATAGTTTAATTAATAAAGTATATAATATAATTAATAGTTTAATTAATAAAGTATATAATATAATTAATAGTTTAATTAATAAAGTATATAATATAATTAATAGTTTAATTAATAAAGTATATAATATAATTAATAGTTTAATTAATAAAGCACAGTTAGTCTAATTATTAAAGAGTATTATTGCATAATAATTTTTTTATATATTTTCTTCAAATTAAAAATTTAATAACACTATTTTAAAAATTGTTAGTTTATTATTTGCTGCTTGTGTAATAAATCATAATTGAAACTCGGTCCCATATTGCTAAGTGGTACTATACATGCTAATTAGTACCAATTAAAATATAGTTTTTAAAATTTTATTACAATTAAAAAAATATTTATGTTGTTAATTATTAATTATTTTAATGTTAATTAATTTTTTATTAATTAATATTAAATTGCTTCAATTAATTATGGCAATATTTTAGGCATTGAACCATAAAATAACTAAAATTACCGTTAAAAGTTAATAAATATAGCCACTCATGTGGACGTATAAAACTTCTAAAAAATAATATTTCCCCATAAAAGCAACACAAACAACATTTTTTCTCACTATCTACAATATTTCCGTGATTTTTTGCAATAATCAGCGTTATCAAAAGAGTTGTACTTAGAGCGCAATAAATTTTTAAATAAAGCGATTTTAGCATGGAAACTCCTATCTCCCGTCCCTTTTTTGGGTTGAGTTGGCGAGAGCCGCCATACCTTCATTTCCCCTATTGGCGAAACCGGCTTTCAGCCTTCCAGCAACCCTATTAGAGTTCAGTGATTGGCGAAACCGTCTTTTAGACTTCCAGCAACCCTGTTAGAGTTCATCCACGCGCCACGGTAAAGTTCATTTCGTTCCAATAGAAGTGTTCATTCCAGTTATTATTATATTTGTACTCAGTTCCATGTCCTGGGTCGAGATTAAAATGCTGGAAAAAACATAAAACCACATTTTTCAAATCTGCCTTGGTGATTGGTGAATACGAACCACAAAGTTTTGCGCACAAATCACAGACGCGGTTTTGAAAATTATGTTTTTGTGGCCTTGTTTTTTTTTTCTAGAATTGTAATCTCGACTCAGGCTATAAAGCCGATATCGTTTACCCATAATATTGTTACTCTGCGAATTTAACTGTAACTTTCCTTTTCATCGGTCTAATTCTATTTACTGTTTACTAAAGTGTAAAATTACTATTTTCCGCCTTAATTTGCAGATTCAAGACTTATATTTATATTATTTTAATCCGTGATATAATTATTCGAAGAATCTACAAAAATGTAGTCAAATGTGTAAGTATTTGTTAAGATCTTTAACATCAAATACTTTTGGGATAGCAAACTCCAATTTTGCATTTGTCAACAAAGTGTGTATTCCTCGAAAAAGTGCTTATTCACTCTATTTCCTATTATAATATTCTATTTAAACACATTTTGTAAAAAAATGTATCAAGCCTTACCATCTACTACAATAGTTAAAGATTATCATCACTCTTTCAATTTCATATGCTTTAGTTGCACAAATTTTTACTGTTCGAATATCGTTCAAATAAGAATAAGCTACAGATGTAGTATAGGACATTTGGGCGCACAAGGTTTTTTTGGTGTGTTTTATAGAGGCGATAAATTTATAGTATGGCAACCCAACCTCCCACCCAAACTATCAATCTGGCAACCCAATGACGTCATAGCGCCGTTTAACAGCAATTTTTCGTCTTCAAAAAAAAAACCTCGCCAAATGTCCTATATTACATCTGTTCCAAAAATAATGTTTAGTATTAATTAATTGACCATTCTTCAGTTAGAATGTATTCTATTGTACACCTTATTTTTCGGCGAATCTGGTAACGGTGCCAATGCACGAGGAAGATGGGGAAGAATTGTTCGATTGGCAGCCAAAGCGTTTTTTGTTGCGATTATTGCTTTTTTAGAAAAGTCCCACAATAACCATTCTTCATTCCCCCCCCCCCCCCCCCCCATATGTAATTATATACATAATTTTTTTTTATGCCGGTTAATCTGTCGCATATGGTCATCCTTTCTAAAAATTCTTATATTTACAACGCTAACACGTTGCTTGAGGACAAAAATCGGTGTGGTTGCTAATTAAAGAACTCAATTTACATTGGCGTTTTGCGCCGGGTTGCCAGATTTGTCGAAAAATCAGGGTGACGTAAAAGACAGATTAACCATCTCCTTCGTGTACATCACTAACTAGACTTCGGAAAAGAGGGTGCATTACCTCAAGTAGCAATCAAATTTGTCCTAATGCTTAGTGAATTACATTTCTTTTAACGTTACAGGTTCTATTTCTCAAACTGGTGACTTTCAAAGGGCACTTTGCTCATCTCCATACAAAGCACATTATGTATTGAACTACATTTCTTATGCAAAATATTTTGAAAAAATTATGGGACACAAAGTAAATGCAGGGAAAAGAGCAGAATGCAGATTTCCCTTCTAAAACGGCAAGGAGGCAACGGCACATTAAAAAAAAAGTGGTGCCCTTTGAAATTGTCTAACAGGAACACTACTTAAAAATAAAACCATGTGTGGACATATTTTTTCACGGTGGTTAATTTATTCTACTTTGAACAAAATTACGGAACAGATGTAGTATAGGACATTTGGCGTTCTGGGAACGCACAAAAACAGTGACGTCATAGGGTTGCCAGATTGAAAGTCGTCACAAGAATCGGAATATACCTACAATGTCAGGTGGGGTTGCCACACTATAAATTTATCGCCCCTATAAAACACGCCAAAAAAACCTCGCACACCAAATGTCCTATACTACATCTGTTCCAAAATTACTTAATGAAGTCCAGAAGAAAGAAAAAGAGCATTGTAATCTTACCCATATCAATTATAGGCAAAATGTGCCTTGTAGATCAGGAAAATTTGATAATTAGAAAATGTAGCCAGCGGATGGAGCAGGGAAACATTCAACTCGTAACAGATTGTGGATTTGAATCTCACAACTTTGACAGTGCAGTCAGAGTTGCTAGCATTGTTTCCTGTCATCCCTCCAAAAATCATCTGCCATGTAAAAGGGACTACTGCATGTTAAATCTGTTGAGTTCCATCTCTATACTGCTCGTGTGTTGTCCTCATCATTTGACCATGGTCCGAAATTATGGGGCATTGTTTACCCGGTCTTTCCTTTCAAAATATTTTCCAAACTGTCGCATATAGCTGTTGTATAGCTCTAGTCAGGGTGGTAACATAACCGGGAAATCAGGGAATTGTCATGGAATTTTTTTATTCTGGAAATATCAGGGAAATTTTCGAAATTTCACAAAAAATCAGGGAAATTTTCAAATTTGGATCATTAAAACGGCAATTAACCTCCATTATGCACTTTATTCTGGGTAATTTAGTTGTCAATATTTCCTTTTAGTTCTGAAAAAGAATTTTTTTTTTTAAAGTTTGGTTATGCACATTTTCATATTTTCAGTTTTATTTTTGTAAAAACGTGAACCACTGCTGAGTGCATTGGACCTTGAAATTGTGAGCAACGTGTAAAGGGTTAATGAATGTGATTTATTGAAGATTGGAATAGGAAATATTAAGTATATAAAACATTTAAAATTATCTCCAAAAGAAATAGTTGGAACAATTTGCATTCTCTGCTTACAGAGAACATGATTAATTACTATTATGCCTGCCACAATTGTATAATTTGTGTATCCATAAATTATTATTTTAACTGACAATAAGTATTGCTTATAAATTTTTATTTATAATGCAGTAAATTTATTGTATTGTACCGTGGATACTTTGTTTTTATACAAAGCATATATTTCAACGTTTCTTAATGTAATTTTAAAGTCAGGGAAATTTTGTGACACCATCATGGAAGTCAGGGAAATATCAGGGAACTTTTTTTCCAGAATTTTGTTGCCACCCTGCTAGTGTAACGATTATTCAACAAACTAATTAATTTGAAATACAGCAAAAGCAAATGTTTAAGATAATAAATTTATTGAATCTATTTTTAAAAAAATCTTATAACCAATTACAAATTTCTGTGTTATGATATTTTAAAATAACTATTTTTGTTAACAAAGTAGGATCTTTATTTCAATGCATATTATTATCTTTGAATAATCCATACAAAATAACTGCAATGGCAAAAGTTGCACTCCTTCATTAAAAAAAATGCTTCTAAATAATAATCACTCATAACCTCAAAATTATACAACTAGTTATCTATTTTATTTAGCACATGCTCTTGATTAATCAATGTTCAAACTTAAGTTTAGCGATTATTTCATAGAATTTGTTATGTAAAAGTACTATCATATAAACATCATTTCCCCCCCCTTCTTTTAGACTACAAGTGCTTGCAGGTAACATTTAATAGCAAGAACATTGTATGCAGTACAAGAAATCAAAGACCTCAAGTAGCAATTTACTTATTACAAAGTATGGTTTTCGAATTCTTATTTCTAATTTAAGTATTGTAAATTATATTTCAGGTAATTTATAAAGGAAATTTATTAAAATTACTGTTAATTTGTGCTAAAATTGTTAACCTTGTAAAAACATATTTCAATTGTAATAAATTATTTATTTTGTTAGTTTCGCCATTGTATTTACACAGCTTAAGATCTTTTATTTCTAAAAAATTAAAAAACGCTTTTAAAGCTCAAAATTAATCACTGGTCACCAGAAAAAATATTCAATCTTCCGCTCAAATTCAATAGCATTCCTGTCCCAACATTCAGTGAAAGATAAATCTGATTGTTCACATAGCCCAAACACTAGCTTTATTAAATTTGAAATCAAATTGAGGAACAGAAGCAGTATAAAAACTTTTCTGGTGTTTACATTTTTTTACAACAAAAAAAGTTGCCAAAGGTTTAAATATTAGTACAGATGAATTTCATGTCATTTCAATTTGGGTCCGTAGCCCGAGGTTCCGTCGTCGGGTAGCAATCAGAAGGTTGCAATTTCACATACGACTGTTACAAGAGACTTGACATAAAGGTTAAAATGAAGTGAACTTGTGATAGGTGGGTTGCCAGATTTGTTACAAAGTAACATTACGCAGTCTAAACTTATCTTCAATTTCTACGGTGTGTATACAGGCACATTAAATCTGATCACTGTCCTGCCGCTTATTGAGGTTGCATTGGGTGTCAGTGCAGGTGTTGTCCTCGTCATCCGACAAAAATACAAAGCATAATTCCCAGATCTTTCCTTCGAAATAGTCCCTGAACTGTTGACAATAGCCCAATGTGCAGCTCCAGTGCGACGTTAATTAACTAAAACCTTAATTAAATCTAGGATTCTGCTGAATTGTACAGAAAAGTTAGCTAAAATCAAATTTGCATTTCCGGCTGAACTGACTTGAAGGTATAGCATATCCAATTATCCACGCTAAACTCAAAATCCCAACTAATAAAAAATATACTTTAAAAACATATAAAATTTACAAATAGTCAAACTTGCCTCGAAAACTCATTTACATTATTTGCCAACACAAACAATAATTATTGATTTATATATTATCAACAAACACCATTGTTCATTACACTGCATCTTGTGTTTAGCAAGCAGTATTCTAGAAACACAGCACAAAATTATATAACTTGAGACGCATACTATCAAACTTCCATTCCTCCGTTTTCAGTGATGTGCTACCGTTGCGCAAGTACCTTCACAAATACAGGGTTACACTGAAAAGATCGAATCTGTGTTACGGCACACATAATATGTATAGCATATGTCACCACAGGCTGCCATTTCTGTTAAATTATCTACACTTGGCAAATGCTCCGAAATTTGTTGAAAAAGTCTATATATTGTTTCTATACCCAAACGGGTAAGGTATACTATTAAAATATTTTATATAAAGTTAATCATGCTCGAATTACTAATTAAATTCTAATTCTAGAACCTCTGAACAAAATTCTGATACAACTTCCTCTTGTAGATTACTTAGAGGTCAACTTTAACTATGAAATACTTTTTACCCGCAATTGCAAACTATGCAAAAAAAATTATAACACACTAGACAGAGCCGGATTTACAGTTAGTGTGCCTCTACCTTGAATATGTGGTGCTGGCCCCCTAACTGCTGAATGAATGGAGATTGGAATTTTTTTTAATTGGGTTTTAACAGAACTGCCTAATAAACATTTTTAGTTAGCTATAAAATTGGGATGCACTGTTTTTTTGTAAATTTTCTGACATAGTGGTCCGTTCCGAAGCCTATTTTTAATAAGTTTCAACTTAGAAATTGACCTTTCATCACTACTTTAAATAACCATCATTAACAAATATATTCAAAATGTCACTTTCACGTTGGGAATTGACCAGTAATAATAAGTTATCTTAATTTAATTTGTCCATGATAAGTAATAATTTGACATTGCTATTGTGGCAACATAGAGTAATGGAGTAGCTTGTTTTAATAAATGATTAATTCCTCAGGAGTAGAAGTTTTAAAAGACAATTTCTGGGTTACTATATATTTTAATAAACCAACTATTCTTAACAAAGTACGATCTTTAATGCATATTACCTTTGAATAATCCACCCAAAATAACTACAATGACCAAAGTTGAGCTCCTTCATTAAAAAAAATGCTTCTAAATAATAATCACTCAACTTAATAACCTCAAAATTATGCATCTAGTTACCTATTTAGCACAAGCTCACGATTAATCGATCTTCAAACTTAAGTTTGGCAAATATATCATACAATTCACTATGCATTGAGAGATAGGATGCGTTAACAGGACCAACCTTTCCTAGGCTT
Source organism: Troglohyphantes excavatus (assembly GCA_963932185.1). Lineage (NCBI taxonomy): Eukaryota > Metazoa > Arthropoda > Arachnida > Araneae > Linyphiidae > Troglohyphantes > Troglohyphantes excavatus. Next base: position 34,555,321 of record OZ010677.1, on the reverse strand, counting down.
AGAGCATGTACTTGGTCGTTATTATTTGTATTTGTATCTTATTAACAATTTCAAATGTTTAACTGGTGTATTTTTTGGAATGTGTTCGCAAAAAATAAACTTATGAAAAAGCTATAATATTTGTAGTTTTGTCTTTTCTGTTTTCGTAGTTTTAAGTTTTCTGATGCAAGAAAAAATACTTTGATTTGGAAGAATGTGAAATCCCTTAGTGATTTCAACTTTTATACTTCTTATGATAATATCTTCTATGAGCAAAAGACAAATAATCAAGATCTGAAAAATAGCCATAAAATTGTGTCATAATGTTTTATGTTTATTTAGTTCAACGAGTGGTATTTTGGAGACGATCTTCTCCTTCATCAAAATCAATGTTATTTAGTAAATTGATTTTTAAAAGTAAACTTTGGTGAACTTATATAAAAAAAATGGGGGTACATTTATGGGCAGTTGAATTAGAGACACCTACGGCTGTGGCAAAATGGCGCATCCCAGTGAATTGAAGAGTGCCACCTGACAATTGATAAGGATGTCGTTAGAGTTTAAACTATCCATCTAAAATACAGGCACACTTAGAATGGAAGGAAACAAGCTGTCAACATATTTAGTTACATTGGTGCTCTCTAGTTTGAGTCCTGCATGCAGAAAATCAATGCCGCCAGGAACAACTGCTGTTCTTTGCAACACTTCGATGAAAAGATTCCCTAACTTGGATCAAAGGAACGTATAAACAAAACACAAGGCAGCAACCAACCAACTGGATTACAACAACATATGCTCAGTCTTACCATGAGGTACAGAAGCCATTGTCCCACTAGGGTATCTCTTTTTCAACTGCTCATTAAAGTATAATGTTTATTTGTATGGTCAACCCAAATTATTCTATAAATATTTAATTTTGTGTTTAACTGTTACATAAATACTTTTGTGCATTGCTGCTCAAGTGTGTCATTGTGTACAGTGTTTTCCTCTGAAGACACTAGGTGTATTTAATTGTTAGATTTTCAGACTTATAGCTAGAATTTTGTTTCTTTTCGGGATATTTGATAATCCTGTCTTCTGAAAGAAACCCTGGAGCACTGGATAAACCAATGAAAGCTGACTAAAAGTTAAAAATACACTTGTAGTCCGGCATTAACCAATCGGAAACCTCCTGCAATATCTCCTTAGTAACCTTGATTGAGGATAAAGTTACGGCTGACTGGACATACCCCCAGCAGTTAATGAAGTTATAAAGTGAAAATATTTATGTTATCTTCCGCAGGTCATTGAATGCTTCGGAATAAAGGACCATCGTTGGATACCTATCTTAGTGAATCAAAATATTTTCCTGGTTCATCCTAATATTAAAAGCACTCTCCTGATGTTTGGTTATTTTTAGCTATTCTAATGTTTGTTTTTTGTGGTCAGACTGATACATTTATGTATTGGATAATTTTTTATTATAGGTCTAACAATTGTTAGTTGTGTTAAAATATATTTTGACAAACAATGATTTTTTTAAAAGAAATTCTAATCCAATCTCAAAAAGTGATTTTTTTTAATAATATAGCCCTGATAATAATAATTGCATTCATAATAATTGCAATCCATATATGTTTGGAAGAGTAAAATATTTGAGATTACACAATTAGTGTTGTTGTGAGTGTAGTGTTTTTTTTGTTTCAAAAATAAGCATCCTTTAAACTGTCCGTTAAGTGATGTCCATTATAATACGGTCTGTTATGATAAATCTTTTCTCTGTATCATAAATTGAAATAATTACTTTTAACTGTTATTAAAATATTGCTCATCCCTAAACAGTATAGTAGTTATTTAATATCAATATAATATATTATATGGTTAAAAATCATAAATGGACAATGCATAGAAAAGTTGTTCTACTTTATAGAAAATCTTCGAAATTTTCAATTATAGTACAGTATTCAATTAAAAATATTGATTAATTGCTAAGCAGTTCTATAACCAAACAACTCTTTTTAGATTAACCAACTTCGATGAATTTGTAGGCAAGTTAAATGTCAGCCAAATCACCATTCCAAAGAATGTTTTTCAGGGAAATTTATCAGTACCGATTAACTGCTGTTAGCTAAATTGTTCTATGCCTCTGTAAAATCATACCATGTCGTTTCTGCTTTCAAGTATTCCCTTAGAAATTTCTTTACAAATTACGCACTACACATGAAGTCTTAAGTGACAATTGTGCATAAGTGCATTTGCTGTACTTGTGTGTGTCATTTTACTTGCTTTATCTTGGTGGATTCAAAAAAGTGTTGCCAAAAACAAAATGCTATATAATAAATTTGTAGAAAAAATAGGTGAGCACCAGTTTTTACAATACTTTTTATAAGTAAAGATGAGGCAAGTAAAAACGTCATCAAGCGGAATGAAGTACAGTAAATGTACTTATGTACTTGCACAAAACAAACTTATGTATGTTGCCAAAAACAAAATGCTATATAATAAATTTGTAGAAAAAATAGGTGAGCACCAGTTTTTACAATACTTTTTATAAGTAAAGATGAGGCAAGTAAAAACGTCATCAAGCGGAATGAAGTACAGTAAATGTACTTATGTACTTGCACACTTTTACCAGTAAAGTCTTCCCATGCTGAATTTTAAATGAAAACATAATTTGGATGCATTATTTTAAATTTCAATGGAGTAAACAATTTTACAGGAAAAATAAAGGGTATTTTAATTTTTATCCGAGAGTATAAATTTATCCTGTCACTTTATTTTTAATTATTTTGTATCCTCTTGAGTTTCTATAATAAACAAATTCCATACTCTTTTGTATTCATATGATTATGAGCTACATTCAGAGTAGCTAACAATCTTATGAAAGTCTTAACAACGTTGGATGGTGCAAGATGCCTGCCTATTCATGCAGAAGATATCAATATTTGTTTCTTATATTGCCTATTTTGATTTATGTATAAACATTTATGGGAACAGATGTTGTATAGAACACACGGCGTATTTTTTTGGCAATCAAAATGGTCGCCAAACAATGACACTAACACGTTACATTTCTCCAACAGTTTTAAGCGACTCGCATGATATGCGCTTATGTCACAGGCTCTTAATGTTTATTTATGGTACCAAAAAATTGTAGTCTCCATCTACAATTGTCTCTACTCAGAATAACAGCTAATACCCCCATCTGCCAATTTATAGCGCTAGCTTTGATTGCGCAACGCTATGTATTCCTCCTCGAGCTGTTACGCTACCTCTAGGGCTGCTAGAATGGAAGCCGTTGGAAGAATCGAAAAATAACAAGTGGGGGGGGGTAATAAACCACATTTATCCAATGGGGAAACACAAAAAAAAACATCCTATAATACATCTGTACCCATTTATGATTATTTCATCGATTTGTTGGTACAATAACTGTGTATAAATTGACAAATGATATGTTTCATGCTATGTTTTGTTTTTCATTAGGTTAATTAACTTGTATTGAGGATAATGTCGATTATTATACGACTTCAAAACCTTCCCTTGCCTGCAAAATCAGGAGATATTCGTCGATTTTTCGGAGGTCTTCGCATACCCAACGGTGGTGTCCATATTGTGGGTGGGAATGAAGGAGACGCCTTCATCGCCTTTACTACTGATGAAGATGCCCGTCTTGCAATGCGGAAAGATGGCGGTAAAATACTGGATACTCGAGTCAAGTTGTATCTTAGCAGCCGTGTAGAAATGCAGCAGGAAATTGGGCGCATCACAAAAGAAGATTCCGATGACCCTATGCAACGATCCTCTACTGGAAGGCAAAGGTCCAGTAGAAGTCCTTTCGATGAAAGGGACATCAACTATGATAGAAGCTATCGTCCCAACTCTCCAAACAGAAACAGAAGGGTCCGGTCTCCTTTTGCCAGGCGCTCAAGATCCAAGTCCCCCAGGAGACGGTCCAGATCACCAAGAAGGAGGTCAAGGTCCCCTAGAAGGAGGTCCAGGTCTCCAATGATGTCATCTGGATCCAGGAGGTCAAGGTCCCCATTACAGAGGACATCCATAGCTTCAGGTGGTCAAAGATCAACTTCTCCATACAGAAGCGATGTAGGTGGTTCTCTCTTTGGCCAAGGAAAAGATCCAGGATCAAAGGAAGATGGAAAGTTGGTGGACATTGAAAAGTTGTTTGGTCTTGCCAAAGGCAGCACTAACTGGAAAGGCCAAGACTTTGGAAGGCGAGAGGAACAGGCTCTTCTGGAGCAAAAAATTGCTGAGGCTCTGAGTGCTAGTTTGAGTTCAATTGGGAAAATGACTGGGATGTACCACAATTCCGGAAGGGTTAATGAGCCTCCAATGAACATGCAAGGAATAAGAATTGGTGAGCCTGTGGTCAACATGCAAGGAGTAAGAATTAATGAGCTTGGAATTAACATGCAAGGAGGAAGAGTTGGTGAACCTGGAATTGGCATGCAAGGAGGAAGATTTGTTCAACCTGGGCTTAGCAGTCAAGGAGGAAGAATTGGTGAGCCTAGTATTAACATGCAGGGAGGAACATTTGTTGAACCTGGGATGAACATGCAAGGAGGAAGAATCGGAGAGCCTAATATTAACATGCAAGGAAGGAGAATTGGGGAGCCTAATATCAACTTGCAAGGAGGAAGAATTGGTGAGCCTAATATCAACTTGCAAGGAGGAAGAATTGGTGAGCCTAGTATGAACATTCAAGGTGGAAGAATTGGTGAGCCTAGCATGAACATGCAAGGTGGAAGAATTGGTGATTTTGGGATTAACATGCCAGCAGGTAGAGGAGGGGAGCAGTTTACCAACCTAAATCCAAACTTGATACCTTTCCAACCTGAGTATAACAGTTCAGGTCTTCGTGAGGTGCCTATTCAAGAAGACAGTCGTTTAATTTTACCTAACATGCTGCCTCCCACAAACATGAATAGGCCTTCAAATTTTCCGCCTGGTGTCCAAACTCTTCAGTATCCACCTCCTATAAATATGCAACCTATGATGAATGTACCACCACCCATGCCAATTTCAACAATGCCGCCACCATTACCTATGACATCCATGCCACCTCCTATGTCAATTGCACCAATGCCTCCTGCTAATATGCCACCACAACCCCCAAATATAATAAATCCGAATGTTCCTTTACGAGGCTTCTTTGTCACTGTATCGGGTTTAAATCCACTTTGGAATGTTAATGAGATACAAAATATGTTAAAAGGTATTTTTATCCCCTCGAAAAATGTCAGGTGGGAAGTGGATGATAAGTGGTCCAAAACGGGTACGGCTTTTGTGAGGCTTTACAACAAAGATGATTTCATGCAGCTTCTTTCGTATCCAACGTATTCCTATAACAGCAGACTAATAACAGTAAGTGAATGCCCTGATTTTGTATTTCATAAGTACTTTGCACCAGAAGTTCCTTCCGAAGGTAGTTTGAATTCACCAAGTGGTGAGTTTTACTATAAAATTACTGGGTTACCCTACGAGGCCAACTACGATAACGTTTTAAGCTTCTTTGATGGATTAGAAGTCACAGATTTGTATATTATATATTCAAAGAGCAGCCAAGGATTTCGTATTCAAGGCAAGGCAACAGGAATAGCATTCATAGCAATTGGCAACTCCAGTGATTTTTCAAAGGCTATGTCAATGAATGGACAGCGTTTCGGAAATACAAAGAGAGTTGTCAATATAGCTAATAGCTCCAAAAAGTGTATGCTAGAAGCAAAGCAAAAGAATAATGATCTTTTAAGTCAGTCTACAATATTTATACGTGCCAACGGTTCATCAGCATTAGACGGAGGTTCATTTCAAACGCATCCGTTGTGCACATTACTTACAGGATTGCCCCAGAATGTATCAAAAACGAAAATAATAAATTTTTTCAAGAGAGGTAAATCAAATCCTGGTTTTATCCATATCACGCTCAATGAAGAACAAAAACCTAATGGCCGAGCTTTTGTTGAATTTAATAGCTTGCAAAATTTTGATGCAGCTCGCCAGTGCCATGGTCAGAAAATGGGTGATAAAATTATTTGTGTGAAGCAAATATTATATGATGAGATGGCAAAGTGTGTGAATTCTCAGCATAGGAACAATTTTGAAAACAAATCACAAAATTCACTGCATCCATATTCTCACTCGCCAAACGAAATGTTTCGAAATCAACCTGATCCTGGCAAACATTTTCCAAAGGAAGATAAATTCAGACCAACATATAACCGAGAATTGAAGCCGCTTAATTTAGAGCGAGAAATTGTTTCAGGCAGAAACATTATTCAAGTTTTTGAATATGGAAATAAATCGAAGGAGCCAATGCCTGTCCCAGACACCACATCAGATCATTCATTTGATAGACAAAAGCCATTAAAGCCTTGCATCAAGAATTATAAGAAAGATTTTCACCAAAATCACAATTCATCTGAGCCACCATTCAAAAATGATGTGCACAAGTCCGATCAGACTTTGCATAATGCAGAGTCCAGGAAACTTGAATCATCATCCAGAAATGAGGTACATAAATCCACTCAATCTGCACACAGTGAAGAATCTAGGAAACCTGAATTATCATCTAGAAATGAGGTACAAAAATCCAATCAATCTGTACATAGTGGAGAGTCCAGGAAACCTGAATCATCTAGAAATGAGGTACAGAAATCCAATCAATCTGTGCACAGTGGAGAGTCCAGGAAACCTGAATCATCTAGAAATGAGGTACAGAAATCCAATCAATCTGTACACAGTGGAGTATCCAGGAAAGCTGAGCCATCATTTAAAAGTGAAGTAAAAAAACCTGATCAGTCTGCATACAGTAGTGAAATTGAGATGGAAAAAGAAGCCATGAAGATAAAGATGGAAGAGATAAAATTGGAAATGGAAGAAGCTGCTCGTACTCCAGTAAAGTTTGAAGTCAAAATAAAGCCAGCCATTTCAAAAAGCATAAAGGTGGAAGATGCATTCAGCAATGTTGACCCAAAGAGAAAGCTTTCCAAATTGTCACCTGAACGAGTTCCAGCAGCCTCGTCCACGCTGCCTATTGTTGCCGAGAAAGATACAGACCCCAAAAGCACTGGTAATGATAAAAATTTTGATAGCAAAAGCAATGATAAAAAAGCTGAAGCTAAGAAAACTGAAGGTGATAAAATTGTCAATACAAAAACGACTGAAGATGGTAGAAATGTCAAATCCAAAAAGACTGAAGCTGATAAAAATCCCAAAACCAAAAAGACTGAAGATGATAAAAATCCCAAAACCAAAAAGACTGACGATGATAAAAGTACCAAAAACACAATCAATGATAAAAATGTCAAAAGCCATGAGGATGCATCCAAGCGCAAGACTAAATCTACTGAAGATTTTCAAAAAAGTGAAAAAGCAAGATCTTCAGATGGCCGTTCCACATCCAAGAGGGAATCCAAGGACTCCAAGAGTTACAGATCCAGAAACCAATCACGAGATGGGAACAGCAGTAGACGGTATAACGAAGATAGGCGTCACTCTCCGGGGAGGTCAAATGCTCGCAAACGTTCTCTATCGAGGTCCCCTCCCAGGCGTTCAAACTATACCGATTCGAATCCATTCATCCCCGGCAGGTTGCCTGCGGATCAAGTAGCTGTTGTGCAACTCTCCAATGTTGATCCTCTTGTTGGGAGTGCAGAACTATTGCATTTTTTCTACGAGTTTGAGGTTGATGCCAATAAAATCATTCGGCGAATCGACGATAGAGGGCAGCCAACGGGTGATGTCCGTGTTTCTTTCCGAAACCACAGGGTTGCCGAACTTGCTATCCGGAGTTTAAATGGTAGTTATCTAAACGGACTACCTATTAACATGTTTATTGTTGATTAGATTGAACTGTTTTTATGCGTTTCGGACACAAACTATTGTTGAACAAGGATTTTGTGTACAGTACCCTTTCCTCAATCCAACATAAAGTGTTTCATTGCTGTAACATTGTTAAATGTTTTAAAAAAACGTGCAGTCTCATCATGTGTGTTTGAGCAATATGATTTTTATCGCACCACTGTTAAAATTCATAGGAATGCTTAAAAGTTAGTTTTTCTGTTAAACTCACTGATTATTTAAACATATTTTAGGTATGATCTCTTAAAGGCTGGAAAGGCTTGTAGATTATAAAATTCTACTTAAAACTAAATTAAATATTAAGGATGCCTTAGTTTTGCTAACCCACCTTTTTTCTTAAGATACTATAAAGGTGTTCCCCTAAAATAATATTTTGTAAATTTTTTTATAGACACAAATTAGTTTGACTTTACAATTTTAATGATTATTTTTATCATATAACATAGAAAATATCCATCTGTACTTATCTATGCATTAGTCAGCTCATAATATATTGTATGGTTCCATATCCTACAAAATAGTAACAGTTGGCGATACGAAAGAAGTCTAGATGTATTCATTAAGTTTAAGTCCGGCCAATTAGAGAGTGGCTTTTTTTATAGTGTTAGATGACTTATAATTCCCCCTCACTAGTTTCATCAAAATTGCTGTGGTAAAAGCGATTTGTGTTCGGAAATTTACTAAAACGCAATTGACTAACCTAGATGCAAAACATGCTTCCTAAACTCAAAATGAGATTTTGGTATCATTAGTTAACTTTATCACTTTTGCTGTATATTATAACAAAAACCGTGTTATTTAATAATAATAAAAAAGTATCTGCTCAAGTTTCCAGCTATAAGCTTCAATATTTTTTTATGATTTCCTCAAAAAAAAAAAGTTCAAAGTGCATATAGCTAATTTTACTTATGGATTAATCGACTCGTAGCTATTGTATAACACTTTTTCGATTGGTCATAAATTAAAAAAGCATCATGAAATCCATTAAATGGCCTCTAAACTAATTTCATAACTGTATTCCGTGTCTTTTTGAAAAATGTTTTTTTAATCGCAATTGGAAATGTAATTTAACAATAAATATAGATAACACAATTCATACTTTCAAAACACCTTTTTCACTGTAGGCTGCCAGTTTGAGTAAGCTAGCTCATTCATTTGAGGAATATGTTATCTCTTTCCTTGGTAAAAGACACAAACTTCATGGATATAACTATATATTAAATTCGATGCCATATTTTTAATTATTGTCTGTATATTCAACTGTTATTTTTGCAGAATCTGGAAACATATACTTTTGAAACCATCCTTTATTTTAATTGTGGCTACAAGTGGTAGTGCAGATGTACTCAAGCTAAAATTACTAATATTTTTGTTATTTAACTGGTTTAAGTTTTAATTATTAAAAAGGAGTACACACTGTTGTTTTTAATTAAATTTTCATAAACATGTATTTGTAAATATAGTTTATAACTAACTGATACAGGTTTTCTTAACCTGACAAAATATTTTGACATGAAACAAAAAAAAAAATTATAATTTCAAGACTTATATTCAAGTAGAGTTATATTCTAAATACAGTCACACTTTCAGTTTGATTCTAAATCTATTTCATAATTCTATTTTCCTCACTTAATATTTAAAGTATTTTCATATCAGGAGCTTTGTATTATAACTACAATCTTTCCAAGGTAAATTATGTATAACTAATATATCATTACCTAGTTTCTTGAATTATACTTAAATAATTTCATTGAATGTTTGAATCTTATATTACAGGGTTCGTACGGTCCTTATAAACTTCTTATTTTTCTTTCTTGTCCATAAAGGCCCTTATAAAGTACTTAGGAACTACTTATTTTTGTGCAAAAGGTCCTTAGAAATTTTCAAGGTACAGAATGCTCTTTTAAAAATCCTTGAAACGACTATCATTTCTATTATCTTACTAAACCTTTATTAAAAATGTTTCATCTTAACGTGAAACACGATTTTGTAGTCGAGTAAAACGTTTCTCTTTTCCCTATAGCTTTTAGTTGATTGTACCTATTTTCCTCTTTTATATTAATTTATTTTAACTTGTTTACTAAGTAGCCTATAGAGCTAACTTTTCGTTACAAATGTATACAAGTTGTTTGTATTAAAAAATAAAGTTCTTATTGCTTTCAAGTCATTAGAAACGCCTTAATTTTATTTTCGTAAAGTGCGTACGAACCCTGTTTTAAACTAATTTTAGTTTTATTTACCTTTGCTAATTATATTTTGATAATAAATAACTAGATATTACATTATATACATGTGCAAATATAATATAGTTTTTTTTAATTGTTTACTCTATGTTATCTACATAGTTTCTGAATTACTGGCATTAATTTTTTTTTCTGGTTATTTTAACTAGTCTTTTATTCAAATGTAAATTGTCCATTTTCTGTTTTAATGCCATTAAAAAAAATGAACTATTTTTTTTTAAAACTTCACAGAAGAAAGAAGAAGTTGAGCTTGCAAGAAAAATGACGTTGCTTCTGAAGCTATCGTAAAATTGTAAAGTCCACCAACCACGAAAAATAAATGTATATTAAGTATGACAATTTGGCTTAACAACTTTTTTTTGTGTGTGTAAGCTTGACTGTTTTAACAATCATACTTAATTTAAATGTCATTTCATATTACGAAAACTCCATATATGAACAGTATTTTTCAATAGCTAAAAATAAAAATTGAGGTGATTTTGGATAATACTTAGCCTTTTTGGGAAGCAAGGGCCTTTAAAATAGTACATCATAGTGTTATTCCTGATTAGGGGTTCACATTGTTTTTTTTTTATTAGAGGTTACTTTGACAATAAATCATGGAAGTACATTTGACTTAAGCTTTTGGAAATACATTGCAATTTTGATATTGAATATACAATACCCTTTTAATTTTGGGGATTTTCATCCTATTTATTGTTGGCACATTTACTCTTTTATGGATACATTGAAGTTTAGTTCTTAAGCATTTAAAGTACAATCGAATTTTATTCCTTAAGTAAGTAGATTTTGAATGGATTCTATTATGATTTTTGTGGGTACTATTGACTTTTAATCATGTACTACCTAAAAAAAAATGTACATAGTCAACTTTAAAAAAATAAATCCCACATTTAATAAACTAGAAAAAGAGTAAACAATAGAAACACTTTTTTTTAATTTACAAATTAAAAAGTCTTAATTTTTTTTTTTTTTTAAATAGCAAATTATTCAATTTTGAAGACTTGTAAAATACTATATAATGTCAAATATTGAAGAGCAATTTTTTTTGTTATGCTTAATTTGTGCCAATATATATTTGGTACTGAAAAAACTAGATACTTCAAATTGTTTTCCCTCTGGTCCTGATTATGCATATTGAAATTTTAAAATCACTTTACAAAATTAATATTATTGGAAGATACTGTAAAATTTTCCCAATAAGTAAGTTACAACAAAAAGTGTATTCAAGTAAGCAACTTAACTATTTTTATCAGACAAATATATATTTATTAATATCTTATATATGAGAAGTGTGTATCGAACATTTAGAAACCATTACACAAAACGCAAGAAAAATTTCGAGTTTTTATGTTTGAATGTCTTTATTATTGCATAGAAACACAATAAGGAACTAGTATCACATTTCAAAAACAAATACTAAACTTGTTTACAACTAAATGTAAATTGCATAGTAAATATAATTCACAGGTTATATTCAAATAATATTTAAAAAAAAGCATTTTCAAGGATGCTTGTAAGCAACCATTGTTGTGGTCCCAAGTTAACATGCTAACATTGATATGAACAATTTGTAAAAATATCGTTAAAGAAATGGTATCACTTAATTGCTTTTTTACAGCATTACATCTACATTTGGTCCACATAACAATCTTTCATAACATAAATTTGAGGATAAATTCTATGTCAGGAACTAAACAAAGTTCCCTGTTATAGAGGTGTTTTTTTTTTAAAAAAGTTGCATCATTTAACAAGCTTCATATCCATCTTTGTGTTGTATGTACACAAGCGAATAAAACATCAAATGAATCTTAATACTATGTATTTATTCAAAAATAAAATTTTGCAAAAAATACTATAAATTTTATTCTGTTAAAGTTAGCAAAATTTAGTTTCCTAAAGTAGGATAATTAGGAATTGACCAAAACAGATATTTTCAAAAGTAAATGCTTGAAGTTCAATTTTTAGTTTATTACTTAAAACAGTAAACAAATTATAAAATACAATTCTTGTCAAATATGTTTGAAGTGATTTAAACATTATTCATGCTGATTTAGAAACACAAGTAGACCTGTATTATTAAAAAATAAACATTTTACAGATAAATGTTTTCATAAATAATTAACTATGATTTCGATTCACTAAAATGACACTTGAATGTTGATTTGTCTCGACCTTGTAAAAAAAATTAAAAATCATAATTACATATCGTTTTTAGTGAGTATAAAGCATTTTAAAAAGGTCACATATTAGGCCATATCATGTATTACATGATAATTTATGAGCTCATAACATGTACAAAGCTTCATAAACAAATTTTTTATCGTTACACAAAAATGTAAAACATTAAAATATTTTACTAGTTTTTATTAAATTGCCTCAGCAGCAACTCTTTATATAGAATATATTGATGCCTTGGAGCACAAATGCGGTAAGTACCTTTTTGTGGATTAAAAGTCGAGAGCTCATTTGAATTCTCAAATTTTAATCTATATAGTACCCAATTGTGATAGCTGAAAAAAGCTTTTTTTTTATTGGCAGAAACCACAGATGATTGTTGTTTCTTATTCTTTAACATTATATATGCTACAAACTGTAAAATGAATGCTGAAAAATTATTGAATTGTCACTCGCCACATTTATACATAAGGCATCAATATTATACATTAAAGTTTATGGAATAATTTTATCTTGAAGTTACAAACAGTGGCCATATACTTTGTATTCATTCATTTTGATTTTTCTATATTAAAAATTACATTGCATAAAACTTACACATTAGACATTTCTGCAAATTGCATGTAACAATAACATTTTAGTTAGTAAAAACAATGCTGTAAATTTATATACTTTTTATTATAAAAGATATAAGGCGAAAGTGCAATTCTGGCTAGGGATGTTGCAATAATTCAATAGAATATTCCTTATTACTACCAGTATTAACATTATATTAAATTTAAAAGTATTGATACTTACAGTATTGAGGCAATACTGAATGAAATTCCCACTAGATGCAAAGTACCTTTCATTAATATTATTCTCGATCAATTAAAAATAGTTTATTCATTGTATAATGTTCCAACATATATTTAATTATCTACTTTTATATTAAAATATATGATTTATAGAAATAAATTAACTTTATAAATCATGGGTTTGGGTTTGTTGGAGTTTTAAGGCAAGAGCCAAATTTGGCTAAGCTGCGCGTAAACAAACAGAATCTATATAAATGTAGTATTTGGTTTTGCCATACAAAAATGTCCCACAAAAATCTACCATATTTTAAAACACTACTTTGTAACTTTATTTAGTTAAGATACCAATAACATTTATTGTAAAATCAAAGAGCCATCTTGTAAAATTAAATATTGGAATTTACACTGTATTTTACATATTCATACATTTCATATTTGATACAGTAATCACGCCCTTTCAAGGCACTGCAATATGATTATCAATATATCGGCCAGCGGTTCCCAGTTAGCATTAAGCTATAGACCCATAGCTAATACGAAAATAGGACCAGGGACCCCTTTTCTCATATGCTCATGAAAGTCTCTCCTCTTTCTACGCTTGTACAAGTTTCAATTTTGTTTCAACACGACAGTGAGAAGAAAATCTGTAATTGATTTCATAATTTCTTTTAATATTAAACTGCTTTCTGACCGGCTTTTCACACAACAACCTGAGGTTTAATAACTTTTAGTCTCTTACTTGTGCACTTATGAAAACGTAATAGTCGCACGTTAGCTTTTCAAAATTCTTTTCCAGCAAGGTCGTGGCTATTCGATGCAGTTTACTTTTTTTTTTGTGACCACTAATTAGAAACCACTTGTATAGGCGATATTGCAACATCCCTAATTCTAGCTTAATTATATAAGATGTTAATAAGGCATTTAATAACAACTGCAAAGCTGGCATACTCTTTAAAAATGTATAGACATTTTAAAAATTTAATCCAGTGGACGGAATGATAGTGATAACAATAGTGATTTGTATAACAGAGCGACCAGCAATAAGCCTGTTAGTATTTAGATACATGCTATTTTATTTTAACACTACAATGAGTTTAGATGGACGGTTTTATTAGATACAGTTAGGCACTTTGATTGCAAGCTGTAGTTCAAATCTCCAAATGGATTAAAAGGGAATAAAGTATTAAAACTTTATCTAAAAATTGTTCCCACACCATACATAACAAGGCAACAAATAATCAAGGAATGTATTCTTACCATTTTCACATGTATAAATCAACATGGCATTTAAATAATATATAATTAGTATTTAATAGTAAAAATATCTGTATAATACAAAAAAATTAGTGCTAGCAACATTTTTAACTATATACATTATTACATTTTGAAATGTAAGTTTGACTTGTTAGTTTTATAAACTACATACTTATCAGTAACACTAATTCTAAAATTGATTGCATACTGTACATTTGTTTTTGCTAATATTTTAATGCCCAAGGATTTTTTTTAACCTTGGGAAAATGCAATGAAAATTTAAGTTTGGGAAGAATTTGGCAAAGCAACTTTAAAATTGTCAAATCCTTATCTAATAAACAAATATAAAACATATTGCATTCACAAATGCAATAAAGTTAATAAAAAAATATGGGAATAGATATTCAAAATGCTCCTTGACTAATATTAAAATACTTACAAGTGTGAAAATAATTTGTTTTAAAATAACATCTACAACAATTCTAAAAATTCAATGTATTAAGGAGCAGAAAATTTGATTTTGAATCTCGAAAACTAGCCAGTGTGGATTTATAAATGTTTCAAAGTGCAAATCTCTAACTTGCATTATTAAGGTTATATTCGATGAGAACTCGAAAAGTGTTCAGTTAATTGGACAAATAAATATTCATGACAATAATTGTGATTCTTTCTCATTCACTATACATTGACTAATTAAATGCTAAATGGGATGAAATTTTGATAGGCTTTAAAAGTTTATAAAAATTGAAGTGTTTTAAGGTATAAGATGAGTGATTTCAAATCATATATTTGCAACATAAATAGTGACAACCTTAAAAATTTACTTGCACAAAAATTCCAAGTATGTAACACAAAAAATATTAAATAATTTTCAAACTCAATTAAAATTTAGATAAAGTATCCTAATGAATTTTTTTTTTTAAATTAATGACCTACAAAAATTGTAAAACACCTAAACTTTAATAGTGTTCTACCAAATATAAAAAACTATATAGTAATATTTAAAAAAAAATTAACTAATTCCCAGATCTTTGCATTAAACATTTAATTTTTAATGCTATTTTTCAGAATATAAACTTTATAAGAAAATCCTACTTTCATAGTTTTTATATGGTTAGCTTAATTGGACTCTGTTCCCAGGATCCTATGTACAAGTGCAATTTAGTTCCCCTGTATGGACCCATATGGATTTGATTAACTGATGCTTTAACAGCTAACAATTTATGAATTAAAATTACAAAAGTGTCAAGATAGATAATTAAATTACATATTTTTATCCATGATTCAACAAAATATACATTGTAACAGGTATATACTAATAAAAAATAATTGTAAAGGGAATATAACAACTTCTAAATCAATCAGAATACTTTTTGCTTATATAAAAAAAAGATACTATTTAGACAAAAGACTATCAAAACAATTAATAAGAAGCAAACAGCGAAAAAGACCTATCCCAATTAATAAAATGCCACATATCCCCCAACAGAAACAAAATTTGTACATTCTATTAAACAGTTACGTATGTACACAGCTTACTAGACAATCAAAACAAAGATTAATGCAAAGCACTAAAACCATTTGCGTCCATTCATATGCTTGGGCACAATGTCAACACAAACTTGCATGTTCAGACTACACTTCTTTCACACCCAGAAGACGTGCTGCGGAATCGGCAGACACCAGCATTTCGTCGATTATCTTCGAATCGTGGATGCCGAGAAGATTTTGTATCAAATCCGAATCTTCTTCGGGTGACACAAGTTCGATTTTGGAATTCACATTCCTGGTTGGCCTCACGGACGGTGAGTTGGGTGCTTGCGTGAAGAGATACAACAGAGAGTTCTTGACTTTGCCCTTAGTCAAGCGGGCTTTCTTGGAATTAGGCGGTCCACTTGCAGAACTAGATTTGGAATGACTCGCTGGAACTTCCGCTTTGGGTTCATTAGATGAACCCGGCTCTTGATTATCTTTCTGTTTGTC
This sequence comes from Troglohyphantes excavatus, assembly GCA_963932185.1. Taxonomy (NCBI): domain Eukaryota; kingdom Metazoa; phylum Arthropoda; class Arachnida; order Araneae; family Linyphiidae; genus Troglohyphantes; species Troglohyphantes excavatus. The sequence continues at coordinate 34,539,030 of OZ010677.1, read as the reverse complement.
TTTTCGTAAATGTCTTTTGAAGTGTTGCTGCAAATTTTCGACTGACGACATTTTTTGGAAACACACCATGCATGCCACAGAGGCAATGTTGTCTTCCGTGGGTGCTTCGGAAATATCTTCAGCATTCTCCGCGATGCCGGACTTCATGACACTTTCATCAGTTGAATTTATTTTCATGTAAACTAAGGAATGAGAGGTTTTGAAATGGTTGTAGCAATCTTCATGATTGGGGAATGTTTTGCGGCACAGGTAACACATGTACATCACACTGTCATGCATAACCATATGCTTTCTTAATTCTGCCAGCTTGCCGAATCTGTTATCACAGAAATTGCATGCAAATCCCAGCTTCTTCTCTGTCTGACTGTAGCTATGCTCTTGAGTGGTTACAGAAGAAGCAGTAATTTCTGGTAACTTAACTGGAGAGGGTTTGATTATTTTTTCAGTTGATGGACTCTGCTCTCCATTCTTTTTATCCACTTGTATTGGCTTACAGTTCATACCCAGATAGCTTTTCGTCCAGTGTTTGAGGTAAAAATGCTTCCGAAGGTTCCCTTGGGTGGAAAATGTACTGGTTAAACAATGGTTGCATTTATAAGGTCGATCAGGTACGCTGCGTGTTATCAAATCTCCCTTATGGCCATGCTTACGAATTAAATGCCGCTCACAATTGGACTTGGTGGTGAACCATAGAGAGCATTTGGGACACTTGTAAGGTTTCTGACCAGTGTGCGTGAGAATATGTCGTCGCAGAGAGCTGGTCCATGGGAACTTCCTCTCACAAAATGGGCAAGAAACGGATGGCTCGGTTTTAATATTCTCCATAGTTGAACTTGACTCTTTCTTATCTTCAGGTGAACAAACTTCCATTTTTTCCATATCTGTAGACTTTCCCAGGTATTGTATGAATTGGGGTGAATTGGCAGTACAAATTACTGATGAAACACTAGCTAGGTCAGAACAGGTTTCCTCATGCCCATTCTCAGTGGGCTTCAGGACTTGAGCATTATTTAGGTCTACTATAGCAACTTTTTCTGCTTTACCACTTAAATCCAAAGACAAATTCAAGACTGATTTATGACCGGAAACTTGTTTGACTGGAGAAAGGAAGCTACGAGCAGAACCAACTATTTTGAAAGTGCTCCCAATTTTAGGAAAGGTTTCAGAGGTAAGGTTCTTGTAGACTGGAACTTGCTGAACTTTTGTGCTCAGTACATGTCTCAATGCATCCCTCGTTTTATCAGATAGTGTAGTGGAATTTTGCTTCTGGAGATTTGGAGTAACAATGCTTGGAATGAAATTCCTGCTCCGAGTGGGCCGAGCAAATTCAGGATGCTTCCTTTTGATGTGTCTCTCCATATTTGACTTCAGGGTAAATCCTGCTGAGCAGTACATACAAGTGAAAGACCTCTGTTTCTGTCCAGGTGTGTTTGTAGACATATCAGTCTTATGCAGAGAGTCGACTTTCTTTGAGCAATTGTTCATAGGTAAGGGGGAAACTTGGATTTTATTTTCTGGCACAACTACAGGCTGTGATTTTGAAGTAGTTAAATCTATAAATCCTACAGGCTTATACACACAAGGTGGTGCATTGAAAATACTACTGGGTTTCGAATCGAGCTTTTGAGCTACTGCTGCAAGAGGCTTGCAAGATAAATCAATGGCATGTGCAGCAAGATCTAAGGGCTCTTCTTGAAGAGGAGGTGCTTCAGACAGACTTACCAATCCCTCAGCTGCAATTACAGCTTCACTTGCATTAAAGTCATGAGAATTTTTGTCAATCTGCAAATCTAATGGTGTTTCTTTATCATTACTTTGTAAATCTAAAGGCTGATTTTGATCATTAACTGGTTGATTGCACGTTGATGAATTAGAATTATCAGTGTTGCTACTAGTGAGCTCAGAATGGTCCATCTGTGGCATTTGACTATTGGGTATAACTACCGAGCGTAGCTTGTCTTTCAAATTAGGATGTTGCTTAAGGACATGGCGGATGCAATTATTCTTAGTAGAAAATCCGAACTTGCAAATTTTACAGCTGAAAGGTTTCCTGTTGCAGCTGTTATGGAGAGATCTCAAATGATGTCTCAAAACCCGGTTGAACTTGAAATCGACACCACAATACTTACAGACTGTTTCAGAATTGCTAATATCTGGTGATGTGGGATCAGATCCTCCTCTGTGTGCCATATTTGGATTATATTGCATGGCATTGCGGATTTCGGCCTTACCAAACTTCTTATGCCTTTTCCTCACATGACGTTCACAATTGGCTTTTGTTGTGAATGCATACTTGCATATGACACACTGGAAAGGCCTCTCTCCATTGTGGGTTCTCAAATGGCGAATGAGTGTGCTCTTATCAACACTAACATAAGAGCAAATATGGCATGAATAGTTGGATCCTCTTTGAACATGCAGCTTACTGTGACGCTTTAAGGCGCTGGAGTTTCTAAACTTTTGAGAGCAAATTTTACAAGAAAATATTCCATGTGTTTCAATAAAAGCTTCAACGTCAGGCACGTCGTGATTGACTTGAACGCTGTGCATGTCATCTTTGGACGGAGTTTCGGGGCTGGCATTAGCAGATTCAGCCACTTTGGGTGACTTAGGATGGTGTGATGTAAAATTCAAAGGAGAAGCTGGTCTTATTGCTATGGGGGAAGTATGCGCGGCAGATATTAAAGGGGCTTTTGAGGTTAGAGAGATTATAGACTGAATATCTGCAAAATCATTATTGTTATTGCTACTGTCAACTTCCCCGGATTTCGGCTCCTTCTTCATTACCTTCCCATGAACGAAATAATCCATGTTCTCAAAATTATCTTCTTTTACATTGCATGATTTTAAGCTTTTCAGGAAGGATAACTGGGACTGTTTGGTCTGCAGATTGAGCAGTGCCAAGAAGTCTTCTTTTCCGGCATGTGGTTTAGAATGGTTCTGGGATGCAAGGGCCAAATCGCTGTTGTGGTAAGAGTCGTTGAGGCAATGTTCAGCCGACCGATGTTTCAGCTGATGCAGCTGCAGGAAAGATGTGGCCGCAAAATCGCACTGGCAGCTGGGGCAAAACGTGCCGATTTCGGTGTCGTGAGTCTTCTGGTGAAGTTTTAAGGCTCGTCCACAGGGAAACGCTTTCTTACATTCCCTGCATTCAAAAGCATGAAAGGCACTGGTGGGACGTTTGACATTCTGCTCGCAATAAGACTTTGAAACGAGAGAAAACTTTTCAGACGTGAAATCCATGAAGGTTAAATCTTGGAAACCGCACTGGAGCCCGTGGTGGCATCTTCCAGGCGACTTTAAAATATCACACTTGTGTTCAATGTGGGCATTGTAGTTAACAGAAATTACCTCACATTTCTGACACATTATAGGATCATTGGGATGAGTGTCCATGTGACTCTGCAGGCCATATTTACACAGGAATCCCTTTCCGCAGACAGGACAATGCAGTTTCGCTTCTGGTTCTTTGGATGCATTTTCCATGTCATCGAAGATCTCGGTTTTTGGTACGTCCTTCTTTCTAAGATCTAATGTCTTGCCGTTTTCAGTCGCATCCAGCTCCCCGTGGGTACGCATATGGCGATGCATATTTCCATTTGTAGTAAAAGACATATCACATAGCTTACACTTGAACGGCCGCTCTCCGGAATGAACGAGCATATGGCGATCTAGCGAACTTGCTGAGCTCAAGGATTTTGAGCAGATTAGGCACTGGTGAGTTTGATTATTGATGATGCTGTGCTGCTTCATGTGGTTGGTTAGAGAGGATGAGGAATCGGTGACAATATTGCAAATCGTACAGATGTTTTGAGCAGAGGAAATGGTTGAATCCCCCTAGAAATTGAAGGAGTTGAAGCATTAATGCATGCATACACACATTTATGTTTCATGGTATTTTAGTCAACAACTATTTACTGGAATGTGTTGAAACACTCAATAACTCATTGGCCGATTTTTTAAATGTTAATCAACTTTGGTAAATACCATTATCTTAACATAAGGACTATTCCATGGTATTTGTCCCCTCTGCAACTTTTTGTTATTGTTTTATTAAACGTTAATTAACTTAAAATAATCCCAATTTTTTTTAACTAAATCCACTACAAAAAATTGGGTTAATTAACATATTAAATAATAACAAAAAGTTGTGGAAGGGACAAATACTGTCGAATGGACCATAAGTTAGTGTGAACCCTAACCAATATTTTACAAATATACAATAAAATAATGTAAGTGTTAAACGTTTCCTTACAACTCTATTTTTCTTAGACAAAAATTCAAATTTCTAATTATAATGATATAACTAATCCTCTGTATTTCTCAGGATATCCACAATCTAAAGTCTTAGTTAAACTTTTCTAATATTTGTTTCATACTTACTCATAAAAAATTATGGTAAAAAGTTTCAAAGCACTGTAAAAAAAATGTAAAGCCATTTTAAGGACACATACAAATCAGAATCATATATCGATTCAAAGCCGAAAGCTCAATCTCCATTTACAACAGAGTTTACAGAGAGATTAAGAACAAAAATGCAATTAAATTAAAGAGCAGCATGTAAAAGAACAAAATGTATTTTATTATTCCAAGATATTTGCAAAATGCATGGAACTTACAAAAACTGCTCAAAGTGCATCCATGAATGGTAACATATTTGAAGTCTCAGCACATATTTATCATAAAAAGATTCCTTTTAAAATGAGCAAAGCCTGTAAAATTGCCTGCAGTTTATTAATTGACAGACATTGTTGCTTGCAGTTAGAATCACTACTAGAGAATTAGATGATGCGCATTGGAACAAGCTTTAAACTAATAGTTAAGTTGCATCCCAATTGAAAAGGTGTTTGAAATTTTTCGATATATAGGTGCATAATAGTATGTTGGAGTTATTCTGAATAACAGGGTTGCCACTCAACATCAAGATTAAAATTCCCTGACTTTTCAAGGTTTTCTAGAGGATTTAAAAAATTTGCAGGAGAACGACATGAAAAGTAATGTTTTTTTTAAAGATTAAAGTGGAGAATTATAAAAATAAAGTGCTTGCAATTAATAACCTATCAAAGTATAAAAAAAAAATTGAGAAATTATCATTTTTACAAATTTATATTTTCATAATGAAAAGAAAATTTAATCGACAATAAGGAAAGGAATATGACAATGCACTTTCAGATAAAAATTTTAGAAAAATTCCCTGACTTTTCCAGAAAAGTTGAGAAATTGTTCTCGTTTTCCCTGATATTTTAGGTCATTTTCCCTGTTTTCCAGGCGAGTGGGAACCCTGGAATAAGCTCAGCCAGACATTCAAACATTGAATAACCTTTAATAAAGTGATTCCATGATGGTGCATAAATATGGCGTTTGCTACACTTCATTGTCGTATGATTTTAGTCTTTCTGCAACCTGCTTCTCGCAGCAGTTTGTAAATACTTAGTTGAACAATATGTAATAACTTACAAATTTATATGGAGAAAAATAAAGAATCTATGAATTAAAAATATAACCTTGAAACAAAAAATATTGGATCTATGTACATCATAAAAGAACTTAGAAACATAAAAAAAATAAAAAGGATTTCATGGGAATTTCTAAAGACCATATAAACCTTTTTTCCCAAACCAAGTTATTTGCAAATTACAAAAAATATAAAGAAAAAATCCTACCATCATGTCTTCCACTGATAACTTCACAGCACTACTTGGTTCATTGTGATTCTCGTCCACAATCGTTTGATTAGTCAGCTCAGAAGTAGAGGCATCCTCATCACGCCTCTCGGTCTCATCGCAGAGAGGGACTTCAACCTCTTCCTCCTCTACATTTTCGTCAATGACGAGCATTCCTTCTCCCTCATCGACAATGTCGTTGGATTCGTCATAATCCTCGTTCACGGCTTCGTTCGGGTCGGAAACGGCAGCTTCTTGCGCTGCGACAATGGGAGGATCTGAAATTATATTTTATAAATTAGTGGAAAAAATTGCATTTATATAAAAGCCTACGAGGCGGTCACTTTAAATAGCTAATACGAGACCTCAACATTTTTGTGATCATATTGATTTAATGGTGGAGTACTCAGCAATATAACAAAAAGCCCCAAATTCAAACCTAACCCAAAGCACTTTGTTACACCTACAACTTTAGTATAAAATCAGCACCTTTATTTAAACTCGGAAAATGCAGATAATATGCAAGAGATATCTTTACATAATTTAGTATGTACTCTATAGTAACTTTATCAACTTATAATACATTTTACCATCACTCACAAGACTTAAAGAAGTACCGACAAATAGTCGAATCTCATGCAATGAAAATAATTTTTTGTTACGATAGTAAGTTTTTTCGCTAGTCAATGCATATGAATACATTTTACAAAACCATAGGAACTTCTTGAATATAATTAAATGAAGGTCTATTTCATGTTCTATTCATGACTATTTCAAATTCTACAGTAATAACTTATAATATATATTATATTACTTTATAAATAAAATTTGCTAAATTATCTGCAATACACGTTATTAAAAATTTTTATATATAATTGAAAAACATTGTTTTTCTCTATGCGGAATGGCAACAGTTAGTTAACTAAATTCTGTTGCGCCCGCATTTTTATTTTGCAATTACGTAAGCCATTTTGACGATTAACCCCTTCAATGCATTGGTAAATAATTATTTTGATGATGTCAGCTTAAATTAGAAGAATATAAGCCTTATTATATTTCAAAAATAGTAGCCTTCTAGTAAAATTAATTATTACTAAAAAATATAAATAACTACTACTAATAATAATAATAAAAAATTCAACATATATTACAATTCAACAATAAAAAAAAATTACCAGTTGTTTTTCTAAGAATCAGGAAAAAGTCAGATAATAAAAAAAAACCTTGGCTGCTCACCCCTTCATATGAAGCGTTCAGAGCTAAAGTGGATCAAGTCCAAAAGTATTTTAAAAAATTTGGTGCAGATTAAAACTTAAGGTGTATATTTTCAGAGCCACAGTTAACAAAGTCCCTGCTATTGCTATTTTATTATCCTCTAAATCACTTTAGGATACTACTACAGTTAATAAACGTTTACCTTGATTATCTCAAAACTATTACTTATGGATTTGACCCCCTTTAGCTCTGAACACCTCATATGTGTATAATGTGAACCAAATATTAAAAAAAAACTAACAATCGTCCAAAACATACGATAAAATTTTTTGTGTATAGTTCAACGGTTACTATTGAAAACTTACCTGGTTGAACCTCAATTACTTCTTCTTTAATAGGCACTTGTTCAGGAGCTTCATGTTGTTCTTTGTTTTCTGTTGCTTTCACTTTTTGGTTTCTTTTTAAAATAATTTTACTCTTGTTTGTAGATTTTAAGATGACTTTCTTTTTTCTAAGATGAATTTCTTTTGTGTTCCTCAGTTTCTTATTTAAACCTTGGGCGCGAGGAGGCACTGTAATAAAAATTATATATATATTAATTATTTAACTCCTTAAATTATTTTTATATTATTTCTGATAATAGGAAAACATATCTTTTTTATTACCTTAACACAATAATTTATTTTATAGCTAATTGATATACTGCTCATTTGGAAGTCAAACTGAAAATTTGGTTCAAACACATACTTTAATTTTTGGCAAACCGAATTTTTCAAACAAATTACTAACGCAACAAAAGGCGAGATTTTTTTACAAGGCCAAAACTTACGACCGAAATATTAATAACTATAAAAAATATTTTTTTCAAAATAATAATCACATCGGTCTTAGTCCCCGTTAAAATCGCAAAAAATATCTAAATACTATTTTCAGGTATGAAATTCAAGAATCGTCACGACACAAATGAAAATATTTGTCATGCTCCGATTTGCATTCCCTTTTGCACTATGACTATATTTTTTAATATTAGAATTTTCGTATTCTCTATCTACTAAAAACCTATATCGTTTTTCGAATTGTGTCAAATTCCGAAATTCGAAGAAAATTTATAAGAATGCCTTTTTTAAACAAAAAAAAAAAGACAAAGAAACATATTGTATGTAAAAATTATTTTAATAAATAAATGTCAAAGAAATAGATTTATTTAAATGTAATAGGTAATTTAAAATTGATCTAGAAAAATGTCGAATGTAGACTAAAATTTAACATGAACATCCTTTACATGTTCAGAGATGACTTGAGAGTATGAAAAGTGAGGGTGCCCAAATTACATAATTCACGAGCTATATAATTCAATAGCTTATATCAATAAACTATAGTAAAAATTATTATATGCCTCCATTGTAAATATGTAAACAAATGAAATCGAGACTTAATCTTAATTTAAACAAATATTAGACTAATAGAGAACGAATGAAATGAAAAATGCAATTGATAATAATGGATAATGTTATAAATCAAGGGAAGAAAAAAGTTCAAGAACAAGAAAAAAATTAATTTAACTAGTAAAAAAATATATGAATAAAATCCCCTTTCATAATATATAATACGAAATATTTCAAAATCATTAATAATAAATTAAAATATTTTAAGATCATTAATAATAATTAAAATATTTCAAAATTTGCTGTGCTAGGGTTAAAAAAAGAGTGAACAGGCCTGGGCCCGGTTTAGCCTCGTGTACTAGCTGCCACTGTGTTTCGCTTTCATGAAAATTTGGCAATTTCCTTAACAAAGAAAACATAATATCAAAGTTTTTTTTTTTTTTATCTAAATTGGAGACAATGCTTTAAAAGATATTTGACTTACGATATAGGCTATGTAATGCGATATTTTACACCATATTTTATTTTCATTATATTGAACTGTATACAACATATGAGAATTCGTGTTTAGATTTTTAAAAAAACTTAAAGTAACTGCGCTTAATTAACTAAGTTTTTCGACATTTGGAAACCATTTGTCTCCGTTTTCCGGGACAAATCAATGATTGCCTCCTAAGTTAATCCTAATTTTAACAATTTCTCTCTTTAGGGAATAAAAGATCGGGTAGGCCATATTTAAAATGAATATTTCTAATTAACAATTTATATTGTAATAAACAACCTATATACTAGCATCAGCATACACATGATTTAGAAAAACTAATCTATGTGACTTAAAAGACATGCAGTGCCCACACCAGCCCGCAAAGTGCAAATAAGTTTTTTCCTAATTGGTCTATTTTTTTTCAATTGAAGTGATATTCTATTCGAAAAATACGTCCAAATAAAACTGGTTAAATACACAAAAAATGTAAAGCACCCATATCAGATTTTAAAAAAGTTTTTTTTTTAATCTTTAATTACTTGCGATTAACAAAATATCTTCTTAACACAATAAAATACAAAAAAGCATTCCATTTTTAAAAATCAGTGTAAAATCCACGATGAATACCAGGATTTTTCATTTTTGTAGACTGCGAAACCAATGCCGATTTTAGCCAACTGTGATGGCTGTTAAAAACTAAGAAATATTAGCTCAATCAAAAATAACAAGGGGCCATTGAAAAGCGAAAATCCGTAAAACAGATAAACTCACATTTTTCATCTTCCGAGAAAAAAAAATTACTATTTTTTTTATGCGGGTCCTTTCGATTTATTCAAAAGAATAACACCAAAATTACTTTCAATTTGCGATTTCGATGCCGTGAACATGGAACAAAGAAAGAATATTACAATTTAAAAAGATTAAACCTCTATAAAATCCCAAATAAATAACTAAAACTATGCTCAGTTAGTTGCTAAATATAAAAAAGAACGGAACACATATGCACAAAAAAAAAATTACAAATCGGTAAACACACTACATCTCCTAATAAAATCCTTATTCCCATCTAGTTAAAATGTACTCAGTGATGAACAAAACGAAAAAAATCGGATATGCTCTTGAATAGACTTCCATACAAAAACAAATATATAATATCCATCCTAAAACTATTAGACATCACATTTCAAGAATTTATTTTTATTTCTTAAAAAATAAATTACGAAATGAATTATAATTACGGAATATATATTATTTAATTATATTTTTGTTTTTCAAAACGTCCTCGAGACAATTTAAAATTCAAATCGTTTACAAGACCCCTAAGAATAAAAAGTTATGTCCACTATTTAGTTCAGAATGACCAAATACCAAAATTATGGGAAATAATTCATCAAACGAGAAAAAAAAAACTTTTTTTTTTAAAGGTTGGTTTAGAATCGCCAAGGATTGAAGACCCTAATTGTATTTACAAAAGAACAAGGCAATACAACAAGCAAATACGATAACAAATATGGCAACCTCAAAATTGCCATTCCATCTTAACTTTGAATACGAGTGTCAGAAGAGGCGATGGCAACTGACATATTAACTTTAACATAGATTGCGTATTTTTGAGATTGAACATACTAACGAAAAGAACATGGGCTACACGAAATCACATCTAACATAATCAATCGATTCGTAAATTATATATTTTTTTTTAAATATGCAGTCTCCAAGGAATAATTCTTGAAGATGGAATCCAATTAGCTTCTTCTGAATAATTATTTTAATACAAATTGCTCATTCAGATAGCTTCACCCGTGTTATTGAAACATACGTAAAAATCACGAAGTTTAGAATACTCCAAAAAATACATCAATAATGTTGTAACAGAAAATGGAGAAATTAATATTTAAAATCATTTCAACCCAATTTTAAACATTTCAATGAAAATATTATTATTTAAAAATTGAATGTACGCGCGCGTTGCACCTGCCAATGACAGAATCCAGCCCCAAAGCCCGATTTCGGAATAGGCTTGTGAAGTCCGGGAACTTTACATTTCTGTGGGACCCCAAAATCAAGCATACTTACAAAATATATATTTAACAATTTATCAGTCCAAAGATATTTGCTACTAAATTTATCGCAGACAACTTAACAGACCTCAGTAGAAAAAAAAAATCCATCACTTATCGCTTAGTTTGTTCGAAAATTAGAGGGAAAATCACCTTTAATAAATATTAAAGGTTAGGAATACTGAACACTATTTAAAGTGTTTTAAGCTTTTTAATATTATTAATTTTAATGCCAGTAAGAGATAAGAATTTTAGCGCGCATGGAAAGTATGTTGCATGATCCCTTTTGATGATGGCCTTTTCTTTTTCGAGATGTTAATCGGGCTCTAATCCTGCCACCATTTAAAAATTCAAATCTGACCACATTTATTTCCCATCGCAGTTGCCTTGCCTGAGGTGAATGCACCAATTTTCAACTAGTTAAGACCCATTTCCGTGAATTTCAGTGACTACTGAGCTCCCATAAATTTTAAAAGCCTTTGAGTAACATTGATTGTAGACTTTTGAAAAAGATAATGATATGCTGTTAGTTTTAAAAAAAAATTCCAACTGGTGGGTAAATGGTACGTGGTCAATAACTGGTGCATTCACCCTATGTAACATAAAAAAAAGTTTGCACTATTCTTGTACTTGTTTTCTACTTAAATTTTTTTTTAAATAAAGGATTTTGCTGTCTTGATGGTTTTTGCGACTCTTTTGGCGATTAAATTAGCATATTTTTTGAAAAAGGAAAAAAAAAAATCCTGATATCCGTAAAACTTCATAAGCTAATGGAGTTTCTAGTTAAGAGCATTTAAAGTTCAGAACTCGCCTTGGCTAAGTGGACGGATTTAACTTATTATTGGGCCACCTATTGAACTTAGAGCCACACGGCTTGGACAAATGATAGATACAGCTGCCTAGTAAAGGAAAATGGTATTATTTTATTTTCCGATTTTTGTGATTTATACCATTTAACAGCCAAGCGGTCCATATACAAGGTAGTTAAAATCCGACGAACAATCCTCACAAGTGGGCAGGTACACTGTTAAAAACAGGTTGAAAATAAGTAAAATGGAGTAATTTTTTATTACATCCGATGCTTATCGTGGTTCCGAATACACAAGTTTCAATTTTTAAAAAGACATATACTCAAAAATGAGTTGGTAGAGATGCTTGCCTACATAGGCTGCCTTTCATAAAGGACTTTTAATAAATATCGGCAAGTGTTACCAGGAATCAAACCCAGATCCTCAGCACCGCAGTCCATTGCCTTATCCGTTAAACTACCAGGGCGACATAAGAAGTTATAAACATATTAAATGTTATAAAAAAAGGGGAGCCAAAATAATGGGAAGTAAGAAAATTGAGTTATAATAACTCAGTTTCTATTTAAGCAATCGACATCAAATAATGTGGAAAACCATCTTCTGAATTACTATTTTAAATTTGTCAGGTTTCATTAAGATCGCACGAACAAAAGCCGAGATTAGCAATATTAAATAGCATTGCTTAACTTTGAAAAAGTACGGCTACTTGCATTTGAGTATGTCATAGGCGAGTTTACGATTCAATTATACTTAAAGAAAAACGAATAGGTTACTCATTGCAAGATACTCGTTTTAAGTACCTTTTTTTTTTACAGCCAGTGTGCGATAAAAAAATTCCAATCGCGTTTTGTTTCGGAATTTGATTTTTTTCCCCCCTCCTCCAAGAAATACGAGTGAGAATACTTACAGAGCACAGTGCGGGAGGGGGTGGACTCGAACAGCAGCCCCGGCGGAGTGGACGGAGGGTTGTACTGATGCAGGGGTCGAGTGGGAGCGCACTGACTCATTTACCTGGCCATCACAACAATAATGAAAAGAAAGGAAGGGGCTGACGGTGTCCCCATGGAAACCATCCAGTACACAGACGGACGTGCACCCCTCAGATGCCGCAGATCAGCGGATCAATGAGATGACTTTATACCTGGGCTGGTTTTTCTATCCCGGCCTCAGGTGACAGCCGCCGGGAGCCGCAATCAATAAGCGAAGCCCCTTGCTGCTGCCGGGGGGATTTCGGTCGGCCGTTAAGCAGGGGTGGTCAAAGAGTTGCAGGGGCGACACTAGTTGGCAGCAGGCGATTTTTAATTTGATTCTGTTCCGGTGGAGAATCTCGTGGGGTTAGAGGGAAAACTAGATAAGTCAGTGTTTGTTAATTATTTGTTTTTAATGTGTCTGAGTTAAACTATCATCTCCACACTGTTAAAAATTGGTACCTAAAAATAAGTATTTGCACTCATTTTTTAGTACATTCGATGCTTTATCATAGTTCCGAATACATGAGTTTTATTTGAAAAAGACATGTACTCAAAAATGACTACAATGAGTAAAAAGAGCAGTTGCTTGCCTACATAGGATGCTTTCATAAACCAATTATAACCAAGACTTACCGGGAATCGAACCCAGATCAGGCACAGCAGTAGAGGACTTTATCCGGGGCAACGTGAAGAAGTTATAACAGAAGAAATGTTAAAAAGGTGTGCCAAAAGAATGGGAAGTAAGATAATTGAGTTGTAATAACTCAGTTTCCATTTGAGCAATCGACATCAAATAACGTGGAAAACCATCTTCTGAACAACTTTTTTAAGTTTGTCAGGTCGATTTGTTGAGATGTCTTGAACAGAAGTTGAGATGAGCAATATTAAATCACACTGCTTATTTTTGAAGAAGTACGATTACTTAAATTTGAGTACGTCATCACTCATTTACAATGCAATTGTACTCAAAGAAAAATGAGTATGTTCAGGAACTCATTTTTAAATACTTTGTTTACAGTGCAAAAATTCAGCAAAGCAATCAATGCCTGATTAATACATTTAAGCAAGCGAAAAAAACGGGGGGCCCCATTGCTCTCAAACAGACCTTGGAACATCAAATAGAACTTTTACGTGCATCCTTTATTAGCATTAAAATGAAACACCTTATAACATATTAAGAGATAATTGACCGAGGTTCAACGAGGTCCTATTTTTATTCGACCTTTTGACACTTCGTCTGTTTGTCTGCAAGTTTGTTTGTTACGCAGTCGCAAACAAACGCGTTGTTCGATTTTCTTCAAATTTGGCAGAAATATTCCTTTAAGTCATTAAAATTGACATATGTGTTTTTTTTTAAATTTATTTATTTCAGGCCAAGCAGGCGCGCGTTGAAAGTATTCCCGAATCAATGCTTACAGTACAGTTGGGACTGTGCTATATTATTTATTTATATTATTTTTTATATTATTTTTATATAGTTTTTATATTATTTATTTATTATTTATGTGCCGAAGTGGAATGATTTTAAAATTACTCGTCAAAACCAGTCCAATTGTGTAAATTGATCTCATCCCTATTTCTTTATTCTTCCCTTAGGAATAATGAGATAAAGCAAACGTCTCAGGATAGCAAAGATCTCAAAATACTTACAATCAATCAAACTGTTCTGTGGAAAAACTCACCAATGCAATAATAAGTATGGCGCAGAAATAAAACTGTTAAATATTGAGATTAAATGCATTATCCAATAGCTCGGTTGAATATTCTCAAAACAGCTTAAAATGAATTAGTAAGTTTTTCCACACCTGATCTGCTAAGATGAACCAGTGGCGGCCCGTGGTCGAAAATGTTAGTGCAGCCGAAATCATGTGAATTCCCCCCCCCCCCCCTAATTTTTTAAAAACCATACATGAACGGAAATTCTTCATTATTCATTATTCAATACTCAAATCAAAGTTTCCTTTCAATTTTTACAAAATGATAACATGCGAAAAAAATAGAAAACATTTATTTTTTGAAAATTAAAGCAATACTCCTTTCTTTTCAACATGCGAATCGGTCAATTTTAATATTATCTTAAATAACGAAACAACAGCAGGACCATGTCCTGAAACAACATCACACAGTAAAATTACCACGAAAACCATTTCCGTTTGGAAATATTCTCGTAAGTTATCGTTTCATTTACCCATCCATCCCCGCATTTCACCCGCGAGCCAATCAGCATATCGAATATCAAGTGCAGCTAAAACAAGAAAATTCATTTCGGCTGTACCTTCTCACAAATGCAGTGCATTAGCATGGGCGGAATCTCCATACTACATAGAAGTTGCCATGGCAACGATGCAGCCGATTTCGAATTTCGCTTTTTAGCTGCAGTTTTGATTGAATGAAGTTTTTTCCCCTCCTGAATTGTGTATTACGGTAACATGCTTGCTATTTATCGGAGATTTTGCTTACTACCGTAGAAATTTCATTTTCAATTCTAATCTTCATTTAAGAAAATTAGTAAAATATCTGATTTTAGTTCTAAAATACACTAATGAATTTAGGTGCAGCCCGGTTGTACTTGCTGTAGTGGGCGAGCCGCCACTGAGATGAACCAGTATTCAAAAATAAAGTGATTTGGCGTTTCATAGTTTTTGTAAATAGACTATATGAATAGTTATAATCAGGGATGGGAACAAGATACAAGCGACTGCTAGGGGTGTAGGAATGAGAAGAGGAAAGGTTATGAAAACAATTTAAAAAACGCAAAAACAATTTAATTTCACGCAAACATAGAGTAATAATTTTCCATTCAAAATTATTATAATGAAAAGTTACTAGATATACATCTAAACTTTTCTAACGATCTAATAATTATTCAATTAAATAATCATATGTAATATTATTTCTATTATAGATCTTATTTCTAGTATAAATTCCTTTTACGTCATCTCTTACACATGAAGAATCTTAAGGAATGAGATATCAAAAGAAAGATAATTTCTCGAAGCACTAACGAATCGTACGTTCACCTCATAAACATCAACGGTTTGTTTTTTAAAAGAGTTATTGCATGAAAAACATATTTAAAAAATATTTCCAATATCTAGTTAGAATATGCCTTTTGTAGCGCAGTCGGTAGCGCGGGTCTCAGAGCAATAGGTCACGGGTTTGAGTCCCGGCGAGGCCACTCAAATTTCTCGCCACAGTTTCCTCCAGGAATGTGGGTCAAACAGCAAGTAGCATTCAAAGACATTAATTCCTCCGATATGCAAATTTACATATTTTTTTTAAGGATATGCAATTTCATTTGCTTGCCTGACAAAAAGCATTGTTGCACCGCAGATCAACCCAAATATTTTAACTTGGCACCTCGAAAGCAATATAATTTTTATCAACAGTTTTAAAACTACTCAACATTATTTAAAACTATTAAAATATTTTTTTTAATCTGTTTTATAAAACTTTTACAAAAAAGTGTTGTTTGTTTCTAAATTGAATAAAATTTGTTTTAAGACTAATGGAATTCCTTAACACATCGGCTGACTCCAATGCAACTCATCCTTTTACAATTCATTTGAAGCAATTGATTAATCCCTAATAACTAAATAACGAAAACGCATAAAAATTCTAAAAAGATAAGCTTGTTCGACGCACAAGTTTAATTTTTGAACAATCAAAATAAAATTCGTTTAAATTTAACAAAATTCCTTAACAGATCGGCTGACTCCAATGCAACTTTTACAATTCATTTGAAGCAATTTATTAATCTCTAATAACTAAATAACGAAACACACATAAAAATTCTAAAAAGATAACCTTGTTCGACGCATAAGTTAAATTTCCGAACAATCATCTCTAATGGAAATCATTCACGAGATGGGAAAATCGAGTGAATTAATTACTAACAGCAGAGAAGTCCAACTGAAAAGATATCACCACTGCCCTATAATAGTCGTCAACACGGAAGTATCGGGCTATAAATAAACATCCAAATTTCTCTCCTCCGTTTCCACACTTGGAAGTGATGTTTGTCTCTTGCAGCTTGTGGTGTGGCACTTTCCTCCTTTGCAGTGACAACAGGGAAAAAAGCAGGGGAAAAAAGATGCGGAATCAAAAAATGGGCAAACAGTTCGGTTGTTAAGACGTCCTTTCGGTCTCGTGTGTTACAAACCGCATCGGGTATCTCCCTTTTTTAGATTTATTGAAATGCATTTTGTAATAGCTACTTTTTTTTTTAAGAAATAAAATAAGAGTTAATTCCCATTATGTTTATAAAAAAATATTTTAAATTCATAGAATTTCCATGAGAAAGAAATAACACGATTTAACAAAATTGAGAACTTTTCAAAACGAATAACCTATTTGTTACGAGGACAAATAAATTTTATATTCCAAGGTTGATTCCTATATATAAGTAAGAGAAGCTAGTCTATGAAAAAATGGAATATCTATGTGGGGTAAAAAAAAGTTGTATAAGTTTAGAACTGCTCCAAATAACATGAAACGAAGTGCTAATTAAGTTAGAAACTAATTGATAAATTGACGCAATCAAAATTCATGTAGTCGTTTTTGAGTTAAGACCGAACCTTCGAGCATGGATCCTTCATAGTAGAGAAAACATGTCTTTGTAATCTCGCTAACATCAAAGTGAGGCCAACATGTATGGCCTCAGACACGTGGTTAATAACGTCATTCCATTCATAAATTTTCACTGTTACACATTTCCCAATTCATCAGCCAATCGCGAGTATTTTTTAATTCATAATTTCGAAAAGAAGTCACATGTCTGAGGCCATTCGGTCTGAGATGTTGGTTTCACGATTATGACGTCATATTCGCTCTACTACAGTCCATTCATGCTCGAAGGATCGAACTGACAAACCACGAATAAATTATTTGTGTACACTCCACTCTTACAGTGACGGTAATTAAAAATGGCTAGCGTGATCAAAAGACACTCCCCTTTTTAAAAATGTAAACACATTTCTTCAGAAATTAAAAAATTAAGCATTTGCTTCCTCCTATCTCTTTCTAATTCTTATCCCTTCATTATTGGCATATAACAATCACTGCATTATTATTACGGGTGTTCATAAATTATTGAGCGATGGTCATTATTGGGCTGTATCACATTTAGCTGTATTGAAATAATAAAACATTTTTGACCGACTACTTCGCTTATTAAAATACAAATACAACGTTAAAATACGCAATAAAAATCGATCAAATCATATTTTAACGTTGTATTTGTATTTTAATATTCTTAACGCAATGTTCTATAAGGCGAGTTTTTATCTTACTTCGCTTATAATTTAAAGAAGTTATTTAGCTGTAGTAGCAACACACAAAGTAGTTAAAGTATAGCAAAGAGAATGGTTTATTATATGTAGTTAAACATTCAAACATAAACAATAACCATAGCTCAATAATTTGAGTATGTTAATGTTTTGATCTCTTTTCAACAAAATTGCCATATTTTGAAAGAAAATAGTTATCATATGCAATTTTTAGAACGAGAAACAAGATTGAATTAAAAAAAACAGAACAAGAGCATTAATTAGATTTTCTCATAAAGTGAATTTAAGTACGAGCAAATCAAGGGAAATTTAATTTTGTTAAGCCTCGCCATTTAATGTGGTGAATAGAAAACAAAATAAATATTTAGCAACATTAACTTCAGAATCTGGGGTATGAAAAATGTCCCCGAGTTAATTTTATTATAAACACCGATCACTCTAATTTATAAGATTCCATATTTTAACAACATAAAAAGAATCTAGGACAAAGTCCGGGAGGTTCTGGCAGGATTCTCACAAAGCCGACAAAACTCAATAAAAACAAGCGCGGTGTTCATTACTGTCTCGAATGTCGCATCCTCATAGAAGTAAGAAAATAATTGAAATTCGTCATTTTTCTAATTTAATCAATCGCCTTACATCCCCAAAGTCTTAAATAAATTAAATTTTGAAGAGAGAGAAAAAATACAAAGTAGACCGATAGGTAGGGTTGTAACTGTACGGATACAGTTACAACTCGTAAATAAACACTGTTCAGAAATAGAACAAGGAAACGAAAAATAAAATAAAATAAAGAAACTTTCTTCTCTGCAAATTGAAAAAAAACCTAAGAGTTTAGTGGAAATTAACGAAATGGAATACAAGATATTAAACTATTATTTTACCAATCGATGGTCTATAAGAAGCTCAAAAGCAGTTATGGATAAACACGATTACAAGTATAAAAAGATATAATTCCATATTCACCGATACAAAAATTAAAATTAATTAGAATTCCTTCTTTAATCAAAATGTTGATTGTATGAAGCATTTGAAGAAGGGACATATACAAATTTTATCATCTGGCAAATCAATTTCGATTGTATTAAAATTGGAAACCGAAATATCGTAATTCAAATAGATTTTTTTAATTAATTAATTAAGATACCAGGTATTTTATAACCTATATTTTGTTTTGTTTTAAAAAATATCTGTGTTTCAATAAATTCAAACTTTAACCATATTTTCGTATTAATTTTCCAGATCTTCAAAAATCATCACACATTTAATGTGCATCAGCACCCTATGCACAATGGATGTTTTTTTTTGCGGACGACGAGGAACGGGACTGTCAATCCTCCAATCACGGGTTCGGTGCTCTGCGTCAAAGTCAGTACTCGAAACCACAACCCTCCGATTTATGAGTTGAATACTCTACGCCTGCGTCCACTCTCTGACACTTTAAACACAATCGAATCGGATCCAAAAAAATATATAAATGGCCGTGAAAGTCAGGATGATAGATGAGCTAATGCTGCATGTGGGAGCCGCAATTATCGAAGTTAAGGTTATGTAGGACACATTTTAATTTTTTTTTAATTTTGCAGATATCATTATAATTTTTTTTGTATATATGTGTGTGCAAAGCATATTAAGATAATCACAAAGTTTAACATTTTAAAAAATATATAAACTTTTATTTTTAAAAATAAAAATTTACAAAAAACTTACCTTTCTTATTTTTGATACAATCAAATTATATTTTTGCCTTTTTATAAAATATCTTTAACAAACTGTCTGACATATATATATATTTTTATTTCCCAAATAATTTTTGTATAAAATATGTGAGAAAAAAAATCACTCATTTCACTGGTCAAACAATTTTTTTTTTTAAAAATACTAAAAAAACATATAATCTATATACGACTAATCCCTAAAGACAAATTAAAGTAATATGTTTGAAAATACACTTTAGTAAATTTAGTACAGTTTCTTTAAATTGATCTGAACTTATGTCACTTTAAACTTGAACACACATGAAAAAAGTCATCACTAAGAAAAACGAGTTCAAAGTTAGATGTTTAGGAAAGTTTGTACCAAAGCTTAATATTGATTCGAAAAAAATAATTAGTTGTACTTAACCTTAAAAATATAATTTTGATGTATTTCGATTAAAAATAAAATCAACTATTTTTTTAAAGCAATAAAATATTTTTGGATATTTTTGTAGACGTGCCCCACCCATATCCACTTAACACATTCACTGCGGTGTCAAAAAGAATGCAAGTCGACTATTGCCTTTACCTTTTTTTTTTTTAATTTGAAGTTGGTATCGCACGCCTGTGCGTGGTCGGCAGCGAAAGTGTTACAAAAAAAAAAATTGCACTTCTTCACAGTCAAAGTTTTTAATAAAAAAAATTGAATCAAATAATCAGACCCATAACAATCAAAAACTTTTTTTCAAAAAGAAGCTTTGCCCTGGAGACGGCCATGCTTTAATACATGTAGATATTGTGGATACCTGCATACTGTGCGTTAAACAAATAGAGAAAGATTGGATTGGGTTCAATTCAACGAAACCGATTCTCAGATATGGCTTTCGAAATTTCCTTTAAACATTACTGCAGTTTTATTGCATTCCTAAAACGCAGCTGCAATTCTTGATGACGGCTTGGTTATTACATGCTTATCAATCGCTTAATCATGGAAACATAGAAAATTATATTTTGAAAGCCTACAGAAATCGCACACTAATGAGCTTAAAAATTTAATATATCATTTAATTTCTATTTTAAGACTTAACTGTGATAAATAATACTAGAAATATCCATGTGTTTCAATCTGTATCGATTTTGTTAAAAATTATATTAACGATGTAATGAATACTCTTCAAAGTCCTTACTCCTTGGATACGTACTCGCTACAACCCGTCAATTATAACTGAAGTTACAGCGATTAAACAGATCGGGGCATGTTTGAAATGTGACTCATTTCCCCCACGCGGTACATATGTCGGAGCCGGATTGTTTAGAGTTATTCGGACCTTAGGCTGAATATGTGATGCGGGTCCAGGTGGAGGGTAAAGGGGAAATTACCCCCCCCCCCCCTAACATCTAAGATTATATTTTCAAAAGTCACCTTAGGCAATGAAAAATTTCAAACTAAGGGGGTCAAATTTGGTGTTCATGATAAAAATATACTGTATTACCCTCCCTAACAATAATCTCTGGATCCGCCCGTGTGCGGGTCCTCCAACTACAAGGAGGAGGCGGGGAGGGGTCGAGTATTATTTTGAAAAATATATATTCCAGAACTGCTAATTAAATCATTTTTAAGTGTATAAATGAAATTGGGATACACCGTTTTTTTTGTAAATTTCCAATACTATGTTACAACATTTCAAAGATTTTAATGAATCTCCAAGTGCAATGGCATTCTGGAATAATAAATTAATTGCACTCGTGTTTTTATTGCCCTCAAATGGCTCTAAAAAATAAAAACAACTGATTTCCCAAAAAAAAGCCAAATAAATAATCTTTTTTAAGTAAAATTTATTTTTAAGAACGTAAAAGTATTAGAGTATATTTACAATGTACAAATCTGTTAATAAAATATAATATGTCTTCCAACATAAAAATATTATAGTATACAATTTTCATTAGGATTTGGATTATCATCCTTCCACATAATTTTTTCCGCAAGTTGACTTTTTACGTGTGCGGGCCCCTAGGCTGCAGCCGATGCCTAAATCCGGCCCTGCATAGAGGAGAGTGGTTTATGAGGCCCCTGGAGTTATGGGGCTTTGAAATATCGACATATTGTGTATCGCGCAAGTTTCTGCCAATGACTGTTGTACCAGGTACCATTTTAACTCATTGGGGCTAGGTGGGTTAAAAACTGTCCCACCTTTTGCTTAGCTTTTTATGCATGGTGGGATATATTTTAACCCACCTTGAAAAGTTAAAGTTACTCATAGTCATACAGTTTAATATTTCTTTAAAAAGTTTTTCATTATGTTGGCAATCCTATGCACCAACGGTAAATGCGTAAATAAGTGAGAGAAAAAAAATTATACAAATCAAAACGCGGCAGTGAGTTGTGTGCGATGCTTTGATTAAGGTTCTAGCATTGTGTGATGTAGTGAATTGTTGTCGTTCATAACGGTATGTACTATTTCTTTTCTTAAAATTTATTACGAGTGAATAAATTGTTTTATAATAAAAAAAAACATGTTATTTGATGTTTTATAATAATTTTGAAGCTGTGAAGTGGTGGGATTGTATGTATCCCACCATGCAATCTATTAAAATAATAAAATAAATTATTATAAATAATTTTTTTAATTTATAAGCTTATAAATTTATTATTTGCTGCTCATATAAAATTATTTGCCCATTATATTCAATATGGGAAACATGAAGAGGGGGAAAATTGGTGTCTGAAGATGATATTGAAGACATTATTCTGTGCAACTAGGGTTTTTATTTTCTTTAAAATCGTGTGCCTCAAAGAGTTAAAAACGTATTCAAATAGAAAAATATATAAGGTTTTCCAAGTCTTGTTCTCCAATCACCACTCGAGTACATCGAACGGCAACTGAAAAAGAGCGCGAAATGCCGACAAAGACCCAGCGTTTCGCAACCGACGCGCAACACGCGCGGCCTTGGAGCGGGACAGGTAGAGAGAGAGAGAAACAGAGAGGGAGTGAGTCCCAGACACAGGTAGAAGATGATAGTGAGATGTGAGATCGATGGATTGAACTATCCGATGGGTTTAATCTGCATCGGGAGCCATGGAAACGGGGGCTGTGTTTGCGAGACACGGATACCCAAATCGGTAACCCTCGCGAAGAGTGTGTACACAAATACCTGGTCGATTTACTTGATGCACACCTCGATGCTGCTGCTGTTTCGGGGGAGGGTGGGCAAGTCAATGACGGCTTTAATAATAGAGACACGTGAGGGCATTTGCATTGGATTGTCCAATGGGGCGGTGTATTTGGAGTGATTGGGCCAGGACAAAAAGTAGGACATTTGGAAATAGTTTTTGAGTCTGCATTGAAAAGGGAACGGACACAAATGTTTTGAGCGTAAACAAACAGTGGTTATTGCTGATCTAAAGTTCAGAGGGAAACCTGTATGTGCACAAATTGTTCCTTTTAGTTAATTTTCTAGTAAGTTGCTAAAAACTAACTTTAGTCGTTTAAATAGTATACAAAATAACCGAGAATCACATCTAACATTTAGGGGGGGGGAGGGGGTCTGTCAAGAGCTTAGGAGGACACTGACTTAGAGGACACTGTGAAAGTTGGTAAAAATCTAAGGAAGAAAATTCAACATTTCAATCACGAACGTACAATATTTTTAAATCGGAAAATGCTGCAACAGCATTTAAGGTTATTTGAGCCTCAATGTTCAAGAACTGAAAATAATTTCATTCGTTTTATAAACAATTAACGTACTTTTTTACTTATAGCTTTACTAATAGCTTCAATTTTTTTTATAATTGTTAAAATTATGGTATGAACATATGCTACATTACCATACTTACTCGGAAAGTTCAAATTTGAAATTATAATTAAAAAATACTTCATAGAAACAATTTTTAAAAATTGAAAATTTCTTTATCTTTAGTTAAAATTTTAAATACTTAAAAATCTCATGACAAAGGATTTTTGGAAGATGACGATATAAGATATTCCTTCACTTAAAAATGCATAACTGCGGCTGTATTGCAACATGATTACAACTTGATCGGATAGTAGTGAAATATATTAATTCTTAATTCTGTGGATCACTGCCTAACATTCAACAAGAGAATGAGTTGTTGTTTTGTTCTGTGTCATTTTTTATCTTTTATTGGCTTCGACAAATTGTCAGATATATTTGATTACGTCAATTTTTTCCGTCCTCGACAAAAATTTAAATCGTCACGTAACTGCTGAGTAGTGAAGGTAAAAAGTAACTTTTATATAAATTACTTTCACAAACTTTGATATAAGTCACTTTTTATAGAAATTCCCATCTTTCTAATGGGATGTTTGATAAAATACAGAGAACGGGAAGTTTTAATAACTGTTTTTTAGCTGCAAAAATGTGACACATAGAGGGGGCAGTGTATAACATTGGAGAAGGGGTACAAAACGAGGAAAAATAGGGTGAAGTAAAAAATTAACGCTCCCTCCTTAATAGTACTTGAAAATTAATCAACGTTTCTTTTTAATTGAGACAACTGATTTTATCTGACCGCAGGCCCGTCATTTCTATTGCGTTGCCCTGTTGGTATAAAGAATTAAAACAAACGTAAAAACCTAATAAAATCTAAAATTTTAAAGATTTTTTTTAAAAAAATAGAGAAAACAACACAAAGGTGCATTAAAAAAGAAAACTATCATCAATATTAAAGTTTATTAATTACTAACTAGCATATTCCTTTATTTTTAAATGAAGCAAAAATATATATATTCCCTCTATCCCAATTAGGTACTGTATAGAATTTAATTTTTAGGATTCAAATGAAATCTTAACCTCAAATTGACGAAAAATACACTTAAAACATCTGAGTGCCAAGACATCCCATATATACTCAAGACTTTTCAGGTTAATTTTTATCAAAAGATAAGAAGGAGTCTTTGATTCCGTTGCTGCTTTTTCTTTCAAGACTAACCCCACTGTTCCATCTAATTAAACTCTTGTTTTTGTGAGTAGTTGGAAGAAAGCTTCTCTTCAAAATGGACGACGCATTGTTCTCCCCGCTTGGAGGGTTTTGTTCTTTCGAAAGCTCACTACTTTTCTCGTGAGCTAAGTACCAGGGGAATGTCCAAGCAGCGGAATCAATATTTCTTCTTTGGGCAATCAGCATCCATTTTCAAACAGTCCACTTGTTGCCATGACAACAGTAAGGCAACACAGGAGGTGAGGGTAGCCGAGTGCCATATTTGGCACCTTCATCGCTCTCCTGAAGCATGAAATTATTCCATTAGGAAAGAACTTGGGGAGGACGCATTTGCGAAATCACATTGAAATCTGGTCATGTTTACAGATATACTCTATTCAGAGCCGGATTTAGAGTTAGTGGGCTTATAGGCTGGATATGTGGTGCGGGGCCCCCAAACTATAAGGGGGGGGGGGGGTATACGGCACATAAATTTCATATTCAGTTTTTAAAAAAGCTAAATGTTCCACAAGTTTGCCAACATTGGAAGAGGGGGAGGGGCTCCTCCACCCCCTCAGCGAGGGCCCTGCCTGTTTGTAAACAAGGTGGGAAAATAAAACAAAATTTATCCAAATATTATCGAGGGGAAAAAAAACTATAAAAATACAGTACCTAAATATCAAAAACTCACCAGCCAAGTAGATGGGAAATTGCCAACCCGATCAGAAGTAAAATTTATTCAAATTTCATAGTTTTTTTACAATGATTTCCCAACTTTTATTCATGCCTACGTGGGCCATAAGAATATTGGTAAATTCCTGTTGAATTGGCAAAAACACAAACCTTGTTGGCAAATTTGTAAAACATCTGGAAACTTCTTAGTTTCATTTAAAAATAAAAAAAGCCAAATGTTTCAAAATACGTGTTGGAAAAAAAAATTATTTTGCAGAACACTTCATTTTTTCCATCCCAATTAACTTACAATCTTTTTGAGATTTATTTTACACTTTTTTGAGTTGCTATTATTATAACTTTAAAAATACGGTCCCTAAATACCAAAAACTCACCAGTTTAATAAAAAATAGCTTTCTTAACAATTTTAAAGTGGTTGGTCTCACTAAACATCTCATGAAATCAAAGTTTGTTTTTTGCGATTTTGCATACGCTAAAACGTTAAATAACCACTATTCTTTTTTTGGTTATGGCTATGGAATATAATGTAGCATAGTTGTTGTATATTATAATGTTAAGTTTTTTTTATCCTAAGTATATATTTTGTAAAACGTAAAATAAAATTATATATTCAAAAATCCAACAAACATACTTATTATGAATGAATGTCTGAATGTATGTAAATAAATAACCACTGGAGACATTACAAAAATCAATTATTAGAATTTCCTTCACAAACAGACAAAATTCTGAAGTGCGCAGGGTTCAGAATAGTCAACTACGCTCTACTCCATCCATGCGACATTCCGAATAAAATGCAAATTGATTTTTATGCTGTAAATAACCATTTGCTATACACATAAATGGAAATCGTATTCCGTTTCGAGAACGGAGTGAGGACAACTTTCTGCCCTGATTTCGCAACTTGTAGACGTGATTTGTTTTGTTAATTAAAACGCCGGATGAATGCGACTGGAGTTTCCCAACTTGTAGAAAAGGTAAACGAGCACACGGGACAAGAGAAAGGGCGAAAATAGAGATAATGAACCAAACGAAAAAGTGAAATTTACTTAGACGATAAAAAGTAAATACATGTATTAATACTCAATTTAATAAAATGCTTCAGCAACGGGTTAAAACCATATTCAAGAATATGCAAAAATACACATTAATATATTTATTTGACTTGAAATGTATTTAAAATCAGCAACATGGGGTAACTGGAACACTATGTTATGTTTTTAGGTGATCTATTTCGACACTATAAACTCCGTGAAAAGTAGCACGACGAACTTACATTTTGTACCGTTTAATAGAAAATTAGACGCCGATGAGTGTAAGATCTGAAATTGAAGCAAAGTATGTACAGGGAGGGAACGGAGGATATCCGGTATCCAGTTTGTAACGTGCGTCGGAGATTCGATATCCGGCAAAACCACTATCCGGTTCATCCTAGTAAATATATACATATATATATGTATGTATGTGTAAATATATATACATATATATGCCATATATATGAAATGAAATCCTGGATCCGTTTATTAACCACCATCCAATACCAAATTATTAACTTTGTTAAATTTCACGACTGCACGTTTCAAATTTACGACACCCCAATTGAGCAAAGACTGCCCGGGAAATAGGTCCCAAAAATGTGTCTGGTTTGAAATTTAAAAATGTTCGGTTTCACTTTCCTTCCAAACAACCGACAATCTCGAAGGAAGGCGTAAAAAAAAAATCCCCAGCCTTGAACCTTACCAGAACACCCACAGATTCCAAATAAAAACAAGAGAAATCCGTGTTCCGAGATCACCAGAATCTTTTTTCCCACCTCAAAATGTCAGAGCAGGGAATTCGATTGTCCGAAAAGAAGCCGCCAACCGGCAACCCTGGAAGGATTTTTCCCAACCACCTTTCCCCTTCCATGACGTGCGGATTTATCCCGTTACGTGACAACCCACCTATCAGGTGAAAAATTCCGAGATTTCTCTCTCTCTCTCTACCTAAACTTTTTTTTTTCTTTCTGATTTCTCGACAGACACCAGGTTTTGTGCCTTCGCACACTCCTCCCCCTGCCTCCTTTGAGTCGCACTGCTGTCTGAGAAAGAACACAAAAGACTGCTTCTGAAATCGTCGCGTTTTGGAACGGGGAAAAGAACACTAAAAAAAAAAAAAGAATAGAGGCGCGGGCGTCCGGCACGATAACTTTTTTTTTTCTTTTTCTTATATTCTTTGGATCCTACGCAAAAGGGAACGTGCATAAATTGCATTATGGTTGACTAAGGGAAGTTACTAAGCCCAGTTTTCCAGCTATTTTGTAAACAGCTGTGTCGTTTTACTGCCAAAGAACAAATCCCCAAACGTTTTGTTTATTTAAAATAAATTATAGTTTCTTGATACCTTAGTGATTGTTTCATGTCTCTTTTAACCTTTTATAGCTTAACAACTATTTTGTTCAACAATTTAAAGGAACGCGCAGTAATTTAAACAAAATTAAAATACAGTAGAACGTCAATTATCCGGATTAATTGGGATCATATCCCATCCGGATAACCGGATATCTGAATGATTAGATCATTCACAAAAAAATATATATATTACTTATTAAACAAACGAACTTTGCGTTACTATGTAATGGAATTTAAAGACTATTAAAAACACTATCACTTGCCGATAAGATACTTTTAAAATGTGGATTTTGCTGATTTCTATCTTTTTCTCTTTATTTATTTGCCTCAAAGCGACCCGCTTCGTTTGATTCATTCGGATAACTGAAGTTCTCTACTGTATGTAAAAATTGTGGCCCATACATAGAGATTTTAACAAATGATGAAAAAATAAATAGTATTAAAAAATAGTTTTTCTATCATTAATCATCTTCTTCTTTATTATTATTGGCTCTGCGATCTTTTATGGCCCATGGCCTTCTCTAAGACGACCTTCCCTTCTTTTCTGTCTCTCTGAATAGCGTTCCAGTTTCTGTTCTTCAAGATCTTAAAATCGGCATCGACACTGTCGATTCATTGTATTTTAGGACGTCTACTAGGGTCGACTGTCCATTGGTTTGACAAGAAATACACCAATGAAAAATTTTATAAACTCAAAGAAAGACAAACTTCTAGAATTAGACTTTTAAATTAATCTAAATTTGGTCTTCCAACATTTAATAGAGATGATTTTATATATCATCTGTACTACTTTTGTGGAAGTATTCAGACTGTAATTTATCACAGCATATTAAAGAAAGCACCATAGCTCAATAATGAACTCAATTTATTTAATTATGATTAAAACTAAGTATTTATTACACAAACCATTTATTTAAATGAATTTTAGATTTACTCAATTTTTAAGATATAAAATATCAAACTGAACAAAACTTACAAATTACTATATATTCAATTGAAATAATGTATTTCTTTGTGAAATATTTTAAAGTATACAGTATACAAATTAACGTTACAACATTGCAATATAAATATTACAATGTACATACAAGTATACCATTACGAGTACATGCAAAAATAACTATACAAGTACGTAGAAATATAACATTAATTTTACACAATTTCCTACTCCCATTATTAAACATTTATCATTTCCAGTTCTACGAGTAGAGAAAATTGACCAGTTCATTAAATTTTCAAAAAAATAATTTAGATGACACTGTGTGATGCAATTGATTTATAGTTGTATTGTAATTTTTTTTTATTTAATGATTACAAGCTCACAGTATCCCCTTTTCCATTAAGTGTGTCAAATAGTTTTTGAACCCCTGAAATTTTTAATTTAATATAAAAGTCTTATTTAATACAAATTAATAAGACATTTTATTTTGTTTTAATATATTACTTTTTTTACCTTATTTCTAGAGGACTTAAGTAAAAAGATATCCTGTTACCTACTTCAAAACACATGAAGTTTAAAAAATGCTATATGACTACATAATACATTTGATCAAAATTTTACCATTCCAGTAAAGAGCTGCACCCTTTAGGGGAACGGGTCTATCATATGTGAGTGTGGAAGGGGGAATCAATGGTTGTGTGACATGGAAATTTTTGTAAGGATTTTAAAATTGTATCGCAAACAAATGATATAAATAACTTTTTAGCCAAGAATTTTCTAAGGATTTTTTTTATAAAATAAAAATAATTGACTTTTTATCGACTGGCAAAAAAACCTCAAAATAAAGTAAGAATATGTTAATAAAAAAATTCAATTAAATCTATTTGCTGTACAACAATAATTTTATACTCTCAATATAAGGGCCCCAGTTGCCCAGTGGATCAGCATTAAACTAGCAGTCAGAGGATTGCAAGGTCAAACCCAATTGAGTAGACTTAACAAAAAAACAGTAAAAATGCAGTGATCTTACGATGGAAGTGTTGCCAATTTTACTACTAAAATACTAAAAAGTCTTCTAAAATATCCAAAAAATATACCAATGTATATATGGGACGTTAAATCTCATTGGGGTCCAATGTCCTGATGTCTATTGAGGTTGTGCTAGGTGCCAATTCAGGTGTTACCTCAACATCTGATTTAAAACAATTGGTATTGTGTATGAATATTTGTGTGTGTTGTCCGTCTGTGTCGAGGATTAA
Organism: Troglohyphantes excavatus; assembly: GCA_963932185.1. NCBI lineage: Eukaryota > Metazoa > Arthropoda > Arachnida > Araneae > Linyphiidae > Troglohyphantes > Troglohyphantes excavatus. Next base: position 34,509,237 of record OZ010677.1, on the reverse strand, counting down.
GTATGGATAACAGAGATAAAGCAATCTAAATAAAGCGATCAAAGATCTCTTAACTTACCAATTAAATCAAATTACTCTTTATATCCAAAATAATATAATTAGAAATTTTTCAATTGATTCAAACCAGAACAATTGAAAATAATTCGGCCATTGTACATTAATAATTAAGATACTTAATTATACTGAATTAAAAAGGGTGGCTCATGTCATTGTTTATAATACATTCTTACACAAACAAACATAATGTGACATGGGGGTAAAGGAAAAAGTAAAGTTATTTGGGGTTACAAAAGAACCAAAACCAGTGTGACTTCATAAATAAACGCTCTCTAATTTGTAAAAGTAAAAATTCACATTTAAAATTAACGAAGAATATAATTGTACGATAAACACTATACTTAAAAGTAATACAAATCTATAACCCATATATAAACTCAACACATAACTTATACTATCATTGTTTCGACAAAACAAAAACAAACAAACCTGATTAAAGCAGTTGGAATGTATGATAAGAATGTATACACATTTAAAACACATAGTATATAATTAGAAAAAATCACTCTTTGCTGTGCAAAAAACCTTGGTGTTGTCTGGAAATCAATTGATTGTAGTAAACACTCATGAAATGTCTATTATTTCAAAGCAAACAGGTATTTTATAAACTACTATATTCAACGATTTACAAAACTCACTCTATTGCTGCTGTTATACCATTAAAACTTGCAATTCAATTATAACCCGTTTTCAAGTGTTAACCCCGAAGACAATCTGATATTAAGTCATAATAATTTAAGTTGATAAATAATTATTTTATTATACTATTTTGATCCCTGGATGCCTATGGGTGGGACAGGGCAGACTCCAAATACTATTTGTTTGATTGGTTTGGGAACGTTGCGCTAGAGCTGCACAATGGGTTACTGATGACGGTTCTAGGTCTATTTCAAAGGAAGGCCCTGCAAACACTGCCTCGTATTTTTAAACAATTATCAGACGACGAGGACAATGTCTGAGTTAGCACTCGATGCAACCTCAATAAGAGTTAGGACATTGGACTTCGATCAGTTTTAATATGCACCTAGAAACACCAAAAGTTGAGAATTTCAAGTTTTAAAAATTCCCGCGTTCGGAAAATTTATACCTGAAGAAAATTAATATTATTAGCAAATGAAAGCTAGGGAAGATTAGAAAATGCCCAACTTGTAAAATTACACTTAAATTAGACCTCAGAATGAACACTGCATTGGAACATGCAGCAACAAATCAATGCTTGTAAGAGAACTGTTTAATACTATCCAATATATAAAAAAAACTGTGTCGATAAGTTGGAACTGGGAATTTTCAACACAGTCGAATAGAGAATTTCGAATAATTGAGTTGGGAAATTTGTTTTTGTACACACATGAAATCAGGCATTAACTAAAATTACATTCGTGGATTTCCACTAATTCGCAGAAAAATTTCCTGCCTGAGTATTGTGTAAAATAATAATTGGGAAAACATTTTTTTTTATTTTTAAAAATATTACAATGTTTATATAAAAAAATACTAGTTTTATTGACAGGTTAATAAGTTTTTCACTTAGTCTGAGGAAGCAAAAAAATAAAATATTTAATGTTAATCTTAGGATTGTTTTGTGTTTACTTTGAGGAAAAGGTGAATGTTTTTGTTTATATGTTTATTTGTCTATATAAGTTTTGCTAGTATTTATAAAATTAAATCACTGAGCTAAAGTAATATAAACACTGGATTGATGACTAAGCATGTACTTTTTTACGCCTTCGCTGGAAAAAAAAAGGTGGTAAAATAACAGTTTCGGAAAAAAAATTAATTTTAAGATAACTGTTTGGAGGGAATTTATGTTACCAAATATGTTATTTATAACATATAATGCAAAGAATTACATTAGAACGCAAAGGTCCGAACGCGAAGGTGGAGTAATGGAAAGTTCTACATTCCCCCTGTCCTCACTCCAGTGCTTATATATTTTAGCTTAGTGAAAAAAAGTATTTTTTTCTATGTGGGTGCACCTTTTAGTAACGGCTAGTTTACAAAAACATAAAATATATTTAAATAAAAAAAATATTCAAATGACCGAGCAACTTTACTTACAATTACGAAAAAGCGATTGGGGAGGAGAAATTGATTAATTGAATTCTTTCTATAAACTGGGTTTGATTAAATATTTTTTTAGATATGCTATATGTAGTTTTAATAGTAAAAGTTGCCATATTTTAGGCGAGAATGAAACAAATAATTTTTTAAGTTTAGCATATAAAAAATCTTATATATTCTATTTTTATGTCTTTCTTGCTAACGAATCATGAAAAATTATTAATAAAAACTAAAACTAAAAAATATATGCAATTACAATTTTGTTGTACCAAAACAAATGTATATTAAGGTACCTTTTAGTAGTAAAATTCAGATAAACGACTTTCTCCAAACCAATATATTGAAGACGCAAGTAGATAGTTTGATTATTTATTAAATTTCTAGCAAAACAAACATACATTTCATAATAGTTAAGATAAATTTTAATTAACCTAAATACCCTTAATATATTTCTGAAGGGGGCACAAGTTCATTTACTTTATTTAGGTTTAAGAATACTTAGAAACCTTATTTTACTTTACAATATTTAGTAAAATAAAAGCTTTAAAGCAAGAACAAAAACAATTATTTTTAAATTTAAATGGAAGAAAAAAAATATTAAAATGTGTAATTATTAAGAACGTTTAACTTCAAAATTCTTATAACACATTTGAAAAGCAAACTTAATTTTAAATTTAACAGGTGTCAAAATCACATATGTGTTAATATTTTAATAACGGTTATTTTCATAAAACTAAGCGTATCCTCGTCAGACGATAATATAAAACCAAACACTCCACTAAATTATTTATAGCATCCGTTGCCAAATTATTATCAGAAAGGAAGGGAAATACATCTCATGAGCAAAGAGCCCTGCCGTTGAAATGGTAAATATCAAGTTTTAAAAACATTTCAACTTGAGCATCTCGAATTTCACTCTAATTGAAAATCAGTCATAAATTATCTTCTAAAAAGGAGCTCATCAAATCAATTTTCAAAGAAGAAGCCATAACATTCTGCCTTATTATCTCATCGTCCAGTCTCGCATCAGTAAAATCGGATGGTTTCGCAACACTTGTTCCGAGAGATTGTATTTTCCAGGAGATAAAAACAAAACACTGGAATTTTACTTGCGCAGGAACTGAAACCTGAGTTAATAAAACTTTGTGCTTACTAATAAGCAAGAAATAAATAGTGTAAACTTACAGGTTTTTTTGGATTTAACATTCCTTCTTCTCCTCCGCGACATGATGCTTTCACATTCCTTGATATGGATGGTGTTATTCACTAGATAGGGAAGATGATCAGCGCATGCGCAGTGCGAATGGAACAGCATCAAACAGGTGGCGCAGGACGTTCGATGTGTTGCCAGATTGAAAAGTGGTAGTTTTCTTGCAGGTGTGTTTCTTACCTGGTGAAAAAGTTCGGCAGAACCAAGGCTGAACTTGATAACCCTCCGCGTGGGGTGGGTTCCCACCCCACGCGGAGGGTTATCAAGTTCAGCCTTGGCAGAACACCTGAGATCGTCTGTTTTGGGGGTATATAGTTCGAAATTGACATTTTTTACTGTAACAATATGTCGCATTGCAAAATTCGTTGAAAAACACGTTTTTCACCTAAATAAACGATATAAATATTTGCAATTTTTTTTTTAAAGTCATTTCTATATACTTACCTGAGTAAATATAAGTTTCCCAACTCTTGAGTTTGCTTGCAGTAGCGTATACAGAAAAGATATATGGGAGGGGCTGTAGGGGATTATTATTATACATACGTACCTTCCCCTCTTAATAGTATTTATATGTATACTAAAAATTTGTTAGACCGATGGGGGTTCTTATTAATACCCTCTCCCCCCTGTTTGAGTATACCACCCGTTGATTGAAGATTATTTGGTGAATATCTCTTAAACAAAACACTTCTCACCTGAAACTTCAGTGATTGATGCATCAGCATTAATGTGAAATATGTTTTTATATAAATAATAATTTAAAGATATATATTTTTTTAAAAATTCGATATTTACTAAATTAAATGATAACTATTTAAAAAAGTATTTACAACAAAAGCATTTTTTTAAAGCAGAGGACGCAGCTATGCATATTTTAGAATTTGATTATCTGAATAATTTTTTATTAGTTTCTAAAGTTTTAAAAAAAAAATCCCTTTTTAGTCTCATTCAAAGTTTTATTCAATGAATATTACTTACGATTTTTTTTATTGTTTTAAAATAATTGTGGAACGACAGGTGGATATTTTCAATTCATAAGTTGCTATATATGAGACAGTAAAGTATATTGATTGCCCTAGAATACAAAAATGACAAAGCAAATGAAAAAGTACTAGGGCCTGGGAACTGAAGATGCTCTTTTAAGATTTACAACTTTGATTTACAAATCGCTAAATGATAATCTCAAAACAGTTTCCATATTTATTGATATTTCAAAGGCTTTTGACTCAGTAAACCATCAAATATTACTACATAAACTATACTGTGCGGGAATTAGAGGAAAGCAGCATGATTGGTTTAAGTCATATCTCAATAATAGAAAACAATTTGTAAAGTTACAAAATATTAGTGGTAATAGCCTACTTATTAAGAAAGGTGTCCCACAAGGTTCAATTTTAGGTCCTTTATTATTCATAATATTTATTAATGATCTATGCAACTTATCTATATTTGGACAACTTATTACCTATGCAGATGATACCGTGTTAGTGTACTCAGCTGAAACATATGATTTGTTAAAAGAAATGATAAAGTCAGATTTGTTAAAAATTAAAAATTGGTTTCAACATAATGATTTAATTTTAAATAGTGATAAGACAAAATACATAAATTTTAATATGATGTCTGGTCATTCGGAAGATTTAATTCTTAAATACCACATATTATGCCCTGGAAATATTTCAAATTGCAACTGTCCTACTATAAACAGAGTGGAAAGCTTAAAATATCTTGGTCTACATGTACACCAGACATTTAAATGGAATTTACATGTTAAGAAGGTGAACCATAAGCTACGCTTCTGTATATATGCTTTTTATTATTTAAGACATTGTATCAGTAAATCATTCTTAAAAAAGTTATATTTTGCTTGGGTCCAATCAATATTTCAATATGGTATAATCTCTTGGGGTGGTGACTACATAAATAATATTAGACCTTTAATAAATACTCAAAACAGATTGCTGCGAATGTTAAATTGTGAATCGGATAATTTATCAAACTCCATTTTAACTGTAAGAAAATTATACATATATAACGTACTTCTTTATTTATATAACAACAAAAATGTTTGCATTCATAGAGTTCCGATTACTTATTGTTTTAGAAATGTACATAGATATAATATACCTAAACCCAAAAAAGAAATTTTTCGAAAAAGTTTTGCATATATAGCTCCAAAAATTTTCAATTCATTACCTGAACAAATAATATCTATAGAAAATAAAAATAAATTTAAAAGAGAGATCAAGAAATATATTCTGAATATTGATGAAGAATCCCTATTTATTTCTGTAATATAATTGTATATTGTTAAACAACTATGAAAATTTGATATAATGTATTTGCTGAAATATGAAGCGGATGTTCTGTTAGACTTTCTTGTCATCTTGTCTTTTGTTTTTATTTTGAGTTTATCTGTACTAGTGAAATATATATTTTATCATGCATGTAGTTTTTAAAATGTATATATTTTATTGTGCATTTAGTTTTTAAAATGTTGTATTGTATATGTTGTTTTATTGTATATGTAGTTTTATTGCGTTGTCTGGACGGGCCTTGGGCCCCTTGTACAACATTGTGTGTCTAATAATAAATAATAAATTATTTCAAAAATTATTTCAATTTAATTCCGTCTTAACTGATTTATTATTATTTTTTTTAAAATGCTTTCATAAAAAAAAAATTATGTTGAAAAAAAAAGTACAAAATTTGTTTTTATGCCCGCGTTTGCGCACGTTTGTGTAAATTTGCACACAGTACAAGTGCCAATGGTATGGTAGAAAGACTAGTTTTCTTTTAGTAACGTAGCCAGTGGTGGTTAGAGTGTCATATATTACATATTATTACGTAATATTTGTACATATAATTTATTGTATGAAAATTTCATATATAAACCAATGTAATAATATATGCAGAGAGGAGTTTAAAATAATTATTCCTCCCCTCATAATAATTTCGTAAATGACTTAAAAGTAAAAAAAAAACAATTGAAATTGCTGAAAGAAGATTAAAAAGCTTATTTGAAAAATGTATACATAAAAGAAATTCAATTTAAAAATAAATGTTTACCTAACCTGCAACATCTTTCGCTTAAGAAAGATGTTGTGAATTTTTATTGATTTCATTAATATTAATTTATTATAATGAATTTGTCTTTTTAAAATATAAAAATAGGTCACATTTTACACTTGCTTCAATTATAATTAAATTCCCATCAACTTGTATGAATTCTGATATACGAAAAATTATAAATTGATGTTTTAGATTGTGTATGAAGTACAAATCATACTAAAATATTTCCCAGTTGATTTTTCAAACATCATACGTTGTCAGAGATGGTTTAGCCCTTTAACTCCCCATATTTTTTTGTTTCTAGTTTCTAGTAAATTGTATTTTCTAGTCATATTAATATGGCACCTAATATTTTACATAATTTTTGTATCGCTCATTTAGAAAATTACAAGCATGAATGAAACATCAAAAAGAATCAATGGAGCAATCCTTAAAACATTTTCATTCTATTTTAAATTACGAGGATTAATAAAGGCTAAAAATAATTTCTTAACAAGAAAAAAAAATAGTCAACTATTAACAGATTTCAATAAAAATATCAATAGCAAACTGAACTAATAAAATTTTTTGCGCATTTCTCTATGAGAATGACTTGTAAATTTTTCACAGTTATTTACAAATTAACCTAAAATTTTCGCTAGACGCTAACAGATTTAATTTATAAAATTACAAAACATAAATGTAGAAAATTTTCAAATGTAAAGCTTCCCTTAAAGAGTTACATCAAATTTCACGTAATCAAATATTCTGAAAATTTATCATATATCAGAAAAAGTTAATCATAGTTTTATTTAAAAAGTAACCAACCAAAAGAAATTAGAGTGTAGTTTTAAAATAATATAAGTAGTAGAAAATTTTAAAAAGTACAAGTCTAAATATATCTAGGCATGTTATTTCAGTGACCCATAACATAAAATGCATGAATAAATCAATAACAATATAACATAAAATTTGTTTGTGATTGTTTAACCCACTGACAGTCAAGGCAAAGAGATGTCATGACCGTAAGAAATCCAGTTTGTTCAGAAATGTCCTTGAATTAAAAAAAAAAACATTTTACAATATTATTGATTTGCCTTTAAGTTATTGACTTTATCTGCAAAGAAATAAAGACTGCTCAAAATTAAACAGGAAAAATAATGTAAGCAACCAAGCAGTAAAAATAATTTAAATTAAAAAAAAAGATGCTTTCATATCAGTACTGTGTTAAAGTGCTCATATCAAAAATAGTTGAACTGTTATAGTTTTGTACAATACACATTCGTTACTGTGCCTGAACACAATAAAAAAAATTACAGTTTAAATTTTGTTAATGAGACTGCAATAATACTTGTAGCAAAACCATCCAAGACATTTATTATCCATACATATTTTATTGAGTCAAAATAAATCAAATTTGTTTCTTATTCAATATTTACAACATTTATTTTGTCCAAATTACAGTACAAAAATACTTGTCCATTTAATTTCTTTTATAACAAGTAAGATGTAAAATTTTTCGTTTTAATTTAATATGTTGCCAAAGTTTTACGAAATACATAATTTACAAACACACTTCAAACAGAAACAGTTCTACAGAGTATACATGCTATCAAGCAGGGTCGAGATGGCTTCGGATTCGTTGCAGCAGCTCACGCTTCACAGAATCAGGTACCAATTCTGCAAAACAGTATTTAAAGTTATTTTAAATATTTTTTTAAAAAGTTTTTCTTTTTATGAGTAAGAATAGAACAATCAGCTTCAGTTATATAAAAAAGATACATTCCAAAAACTTATGGCATTTTTCCATCTTTGCCAACAAAGTTGCAAATTAGTACTAAAATAAAAAATTCCCTGACTTTTAAATGTATTTCTTTTTGGTTTGATGACTATTATTTAATTAATAATATTTTTAATTCATTAAATTATTCAATATTGAAGGATTTTTCAACTCTAAAGCAATGGGATATTTTTGGAAAGCTATATCTATTAAATTAAATAAAACTAAAAAATATAAAATACATGTATTGGAAATACACACTAAACTCTCTTGCAGTAAAACAACTTTACAGTTTTGATATTTTTTCCTTGGCACTTAGAAGGGTTAATTTTACAAATACAAATACTGACGACCAACAACAGGCTCAAGGCCGACACAACAAGGTTAGTCAAGTCACCTACTATTCCCCAATGGATATTTAACTTTGTCTGTATAATTAAAAATATTCACTGGCAAGTTGTTTCCTTTATCTATTACCCTATTATAAAAATTATTTCTCCTTTCCCAATTAAAATGTAATTTGTTTAATTTAAATCCATTAACTCTCGTTTTGTAACTCACATTAAAATCTGAACCTTTGACATTCCCCTGTTTAATAAATTTGAACAGTTGAATCAAATCTCCCCTGACCCTTCTCTTTTCCAAAGTATACATATTCAAATTTCTTAATCTATCTTCATATAAACCATTTTCATAGTTCTGTGCTGTGAACCATTTTAGTACAGCGGAATACTATTTTAATTATTTTTAATTTCACCGACATTAGGTGCAAAAGTAGCTTATTTTCACACAAAACAAATAGTGATTACTGTTAATATTAATAAGCTTCTAATATATCGATAGTAAAAAAAACAATAAATTTAAATTTTCACAGCAAAACAAAAATAATTTTAATGGGGACAAAAACAATAAATATGGGACACATATTTTAATATGAAAAATAAATATAAAAAATATCACAAAAATTTCTTAATTTTTTGGAACTTTTTTTAATTATTCATTTTTTTTAACTTCACCCAGATGTTGTAGATAGTTTTCCTTCATAATTCAAGGGTTTCTCTGTTTTTTCCATGTACCAGGTAACCTTCCGTAAATCTCAGTTTAAAGAAGAATTTAAAAAAAAAAATTGTTGGTTGTTAGATTCTAAAACAACTATCATGTGGTGAAATCGTCGGATTTCCTTGATCTGTAAAAAATATATGTTGTTTACAATAAAACTACTTCTCATACACTTTATTCATTAAAAAATTTAGTTATTTGGTAGGCTGCATTCAACTTGTAAAAAGAATAGATTAAAAATTAATTTCCTCAAATGAAAAAGAACACAAGTAAACAACTGTCTAACAAATGCACAAAAAATCCAACCGTACTGAATGGCACAAACTTATTAGGCCTCAAAAATGCTGTTTGTCAGAGGAAAAAAACTTAACAGTTACGTTTAAAGGCATTAAATAATACTAGGAGGCCCCGCCCCCTGCTCCGCTAATGCTCTGCCGACCCGCGGAAGATTGCTACGCAATCATCATAGACGCAATCCTCGCTTCGCTCACTAAAACGTAGGACACAATAACAATGTGTCCTAGTAACAATACTTTTTTAATTATATTACTAAAAACTTTCAAAGTTGAAATTGTAAATTTAAATTAACATCACTACATTTTTTTGCCATGTAAGTCAATATAAAATCATTAAAACTAATTTCTTTTTAACTACAAATGAAAACAACTGTACCACTGGCAAACCTACCATTATTTATTATTTTCCACATAATTTTCACACCTTTCAACTGAAATGCAGGAAGAAATTTAACTGAAATGCAGGAATTTCAGTTAAATTTCTAACATTATTGGTAGTTTGTTTTGGCAATAAGTGACGTTAAGCTTACCATAAATCTTACCTATCAGGAGTGTGAATTTTACTGAGTTTATACGTCATAAAAATGAAGCTCATAGAAATCAAGTTTTCAAAATTGCCAACAGATGGCGCTACCTCAATTTTCCTTCATTTAAAGTTTGGAAAAGGGTTTTTCAAAACTTCTATTTTTTAATTTAATAAGGCTTATATTTTTCCTAATTTAAGCTGACATTATTAAAAAAAATTATTTACCAATGAATTGAAGGGGTTAATCGTCAAAATGGCTTACATAATGGCAAAATAAAAATGCAGGCACAACAGAGTTTTGTAAACAAAGTAACTGTTGCCATTCCGCATAGAGAAAAACAGTGTTTTTCAATCACAGTGTAAGAGAATTATATATCAAGATTGAAAAATATATATCAGTTTGGGGGAGGGCTCTGGACAAGTGCCAAATGCCCTGCCAAAAGTCAATCCCTGCTGCCCAGATGTTTCCGTAATCATATTTTACACAATGCAGATTTTTATCAAAACACTAACCTTTTTTCTGGAATATACATTCATTAAATCAACATCTGCGGGGAAAATTAATCACAGAACAAGTATTTTGTTAAATTGAACGTGATGTAAATACATTAAATTATTCCTGCCCAAAATATGTATACTGCTATATGCCAAAATCATGCAAATCAATAGAAATTAAAAATGATTTTTATATAGAATAAGATAGTTACTTAGTCTATAAAATGTATGCTTTTAAGTTTACATAAAAGTAAAACCTTTCTAAAAAAGCTATAACAATTCAAATTGGTTTAGTATCTACTAAGCACTTAAAATAATTAACATTTTAAGGAAAAAACATACATATCATACAAATATATAAATTGAGGAAAAATCATACTTTATAAAGGCATTGTGTACAAATTGACATGTATAAATTCTGATGCTATGCCAAAACTGCTGCATCAAATTAATGTAAATGACTTAATGTAACTTAAGAGTAAACTTCAAGCATTTATAGTTATAAACACACAGGTCCCAAGACCTGGATAGTACAAGGGATTCCCTGCAAGGATCTTATCAAAGCATAATTCATTGTAAGTAACAAGCTGTTTACTTTAGTTTCAAAAATTTTTAATTACAAACTTAAATGAATTCTTTCGAAACAAACAAATTTTACATGTGGGTTTATATATTTAATAGGCAGAATATAAACTATTAATCATCATATAAATGCAGAAGGTTGTAAGAAAATAACAAATAATATGTACCTCTTCCTTTTGGGGTCATTTCTTTTACAAGACTATCTACGGTAACATTTTCAACGCCTCTTTCCCTAATGATATCTATTAATAAAAAAAAAACAGTTTTAGTGACAGAACATATTAAAACCAACTTTGTTTTAAAGCGTTAACAAATAAGGTACCATAATAGCATTATTTGTTTTATGGAATATTTTAAAATTCAAAATAATTTTAAAGTTAGAATGAAGATAAATTAATACCATTCAAGCATCATATGAACTTTAACGTTATAAAAGAATTTGAAGTTATATTTAGTAGCAACTCTTGTCAACTAAAGCACACAAAAATCAGACATTTGGTAAAAGCGAACACTGTTTTTTTTTCTTCTTAATTTCATTTCAGTTACTATCAGAAAAAATAATTTGACATAAAGTGCAACACATTACTATAATAAAAACTTTAAACTGGATTTCTGCTTACCCAATAAAAATGTGTTTTCACGAAAAAACATTCAAATTAAAGAAAATACAAATTACACGTTTAATATATTGTTTATGTACAAAGTAAACTACCTCTGCAAACAGCTTTCATCTCTTCTTTCCATCCACTTTCAGATAATCTGCTCCTTAGTAGATCTTTCAGCCTATACATAACAATTTACATTAAAATTAATACTAAATCAATGTGATAAAAAGTTATGGATAAATTAATAATCTAACTATGGGGCAGTACATAGTAGGTACAAGCTTCAACTACACTCAAACCTGTTTTTGTGCGGTGGATAGGGACCGCATAAAAAAATTCGCACAAAACTTCACAAGTAGCTATAAAATATAGTTTTCGCGACACAATCAAAATATATATTTTTTATGCGGTGGATAGGGACCGCATAAAAAAATTCGCACAAAACTTCACAAGTAGCTATAAAATATAGTTTTCGCGACACAATCAAAATATATTTTTTTTATGCGGTGGATAGGGACCGCATAAAAAAAGTCTCACATAGAAAATAACTCAAAACCTTACGAAATAACTAGGAATTGCTTTTTTAAACGAAATCAAGACACAAGGCTTGACAGCTACTTGGAATCTCACCAAACCTCTTGGAATTTGCTTTAGAAAATACACATGGGAACATTTTTAAATATTTTATTTACATATGTACTTATTTTACACATACAAAACTTTTCAAAACGTATAACCATTATCCTTTGTAGTCTGACAATACGCAAACTTGGTTCGAAATCGCTTTTGTCACTTTTTTTCAGCTACCATGTAGTCAGTGATCAGTTTTTGTGACGACTATTGTTTCACTAGACGCTTGTATATGTCTCGGTAGCCAGCTAATCAATTATGTTCCAATTTGATTGAAATTTTCATATACCGCCAAAAAAAATCGCACAAAAACAGGTTTGAGTGTATATGTCAGAATGCATCAATATATCCCATATAATCAATTAGACATTCAAACAAACAAATCTCTGAACTAACCTTCACTATGAAGAAAGATTTTCAGATACTGAGATGTAGAAATTATTTTTTAAGCATGCATGGAATTGATTTTCAATCTTATTTGACCTAAAATGTTGTTTGAATCAGATAAAAAATGATTGAAATTGTCACTGTGTGGGCTTAAGAGCGTTGGTCAATAATTAAAAACACCAGGAAAGTCTAATAACTGCTTCAGTTGCATAAAACTTTATACTACTAAATTCTAAAATTCATCGGTGCAAATCGAAAAACCGTTTTGCTGACTCTTTTCATCGCCAAGAAAAAAAAATGCACCAAATATCCTATAATACATCTGTTCTGAATGCTTTTAGACACAAAGATAAAAATTATAAACTTATTTTTACAAATTGAAACAGAACTCAAAAGTAAAGAATATAAAAATATTTGAAGTTTGATTAGAGATTTCAATGTTATATAGTATTATTCTTAAACATGAAAACTCAGTAAATTTTGACTTGATAATAAAATTGAATTCCTTAAAAAATGCATTAAAAAAAAGAACATTTAAAACATTTACCATAAAAAAAAAGAATAAATAGCTATTATATTTATTCTGAAAAATGTAGCATTTTCATGTGCAGATTAATAAAAATCATACCAGAAAAAAAAAATTAATATGGTACATTTTATAAAAAACAATAATGAAAGTTTACCTTTCAATATCATTGGATTCAATAAGACTCTTTCTGTTTTCCAGCATATTTCAAACTATTTCTTAATTCTAAAAAGAAAAATCAATACATTAAAAAGCACCTAATATTTAAATATAACAAAGAGAATTCATTAAAAATATAATTTTATTAATTCAACTAAAAGCTACAAGAACTGATTTAATTTACCATTATTTCACCCAAATTATTCACAATGCAATTTGGTTTGGTTAATTAACGTCGCACTAGAGGGGCTGTTGGCGACGGTTCGGGGTCTATCTCGAAGGAAAGACCCGGGAACACATTCACACACATACCTGCACCTCGTTATTTTAGAACCATGGTCAGATGATGAGGACACACCTTAACTGGCACCCAACGCCTTCAATAGACGTCGGGACTTTGGAGCCCGATCAGATTTATCGTGCACCACTCCCGTATACATGCCATTAATTTTTCGAACACAATGTTCTGGACGACTTTTCTAGTATTTTGTAGCGAAGCTGGCAACCCTCCGATCACAAGATCACTAATTTTTTTACTTTTCTTTGTCAAGTCCATCGCCTAGGATCGAACCAGGAATCTTCGTATTCCCAGCTGTCGCAATGGCAATTTAATTATTTTATTTTTACAAGGAACCTAATCTCTATTAATATTAAATCTAAAAGATAAACAAAATAATTTATTACTTTAATAAATTTCTGGATTGAAAATAAAGAGAAAAACTTTTGATAGCAAAGAGAATAAGATTAATAACATAAACAGCAGGTTAGTTTCAATAGTTTATAGAAATAAGAATTGATCAACAAAGAATATTTTGCCAACAACGAAGGAAGATAAACAAGCTGTACATCTGACTTCGTGGGCCCTAATATACTTTGCTTTAACTCAAGATTTTATATGAAATATCAAAAGCATTCAGCTTCTTAGATAGTAGGCTGATTGAAAAATATTTTGATTGTACGAATTTTGAAACCTTAGGAAGATTACAATGGAATTTAAGTATACATATTACCAAAAAAAATCTGATCCCCAAATTTATGATTAAAGGAATTTACTAATTTTATATATATTAGATGGGTTTTATATGACCAAACAAATATAAAAATATTGTAAAATACTTTTAATGCTTTCCGGCATTTGTATCAAATGCCTGAGCTTACCAAAATAGCTAACATATGATGCACAAAATATAAAAATCTTTCTAATTATAATATTATGTATTGAGTTTATTTTGTGCAATTTCAATTTTTGATGCTCCAAAATCATACATTTCTATCAGTTTTAACATACATAAGACACTTAACCATAATTATTAGAAATTAATATATTTTTAAACATATGTACACTAATCACCAAAAAGCTTTATAAATTTGGTTCTGGGATTACCTCTAGAAAATGAAGTTAACGTACCTTTGTCAAAATATTTCTGATTTACAATACAGGCAAAATTGTACCATATACTTTTTCGAGAATTTAGATATACTGTTCTTATTTATATGGATTTTAAGTAATTCTTTATAATTTCGATTTTCGATCTCGCTTATTTTGTTGCGAGTGAATTACTTTATTGCTTGTTCAAAACCTACTAATATAAATTTATCATTATGATGTCACAGCCACTGAGCTAGAATAATATAACTATACGCACTGGCGCGATAACTAACCATCGCCGACCACTTAAACACTTTTTGGAGCAAAGTTAGAAAAATTAGTCCTTTCGCATAGGTTTGCGTAGATTAAAACCACATTTCTGGCTTTCAAAAATACAGTAAATGTTACACATAATTTTTTTCTGTATTTACTTACAAGAAAAAGAAGACAAAAGGCACCGAAAAACCAAAACGTCGAAAGTAACGTCTACCTCAAAGGAAAGACTCGGGCATCGTTATTTTGAACTACAGTCAGATGACGAGTAAGGCTGCATATGTTTTACAGGGTGCAGAAATCAAAAATAGTGAGATTGTAAGCGATCTGGGTGTGTTGGTAAATGAGGATTTTAAAATGAGTCATCAATGTACAGTGGCTAGCAAAAAAGCTAATAGAATGTTGGGGTACATCAGGAAAAGTGTTTCATCAAAATCTAAGGATATTATCTTGCCATTGTACAGAGGTTTAGTAAGGCCACATCTTGAGTATGCTGTACAGTTCTGGTCACCTTATCTTAAAAAAGACATTGCATTGTTAGAGAAAATTCAGCACAGGGCTACTAAAATGGTTCAAGGGTTCTCAGGCATGAATTATGAAGATAGATTAAGAAATTTGAATATGTATACTCTGAAAGAAAGAAGGGTTAGGGGAGATTTGATTCAACTATTCAAATTTATCAAACAAGGAGATGTGGAGGGTTTAGATTTTAATATGAGTGATAGAACGAGAGGTCATGGGTTTAAGTTTGTTGTCTGTCATTGGACCAACACTTTTGGCGACGAGTAATTCGAACCTACTACTTACGGACTCTACTCTACATTACATCGTTCTTTTGAAGTTAGTTTCGATTACAATCGAACATGGCGACTTTCGGAAGAATTGAAGTTTTCGATCCTGCACTTGAAAATTGGTCTCAGTATGTAGAACGTTTTGTACATTACATTAACGCAAACGACATAACTGACGAAAATAAGAAAAAGTCTATCTTTTTAACTGTCATTGGACCAACAGCGTATACTCTTTTACGTAGCTTGCTGTCGCCGAATACAACGGCGAATACGAAATATGACGATTTAGTTAAATGTTTATCAAACCACTACAGCCCAGCACCATCTGAAATTGTTGAACGTTTTAAATTTAATTCCCGGATTCGCAAGCCAGACGAAACAGTGTCAGTTTTTGTTTCGGAATTGCGTCGACTTTCCGAATTCTGTAACTACGGTGCTAGTCTGGATATGATGATTCGTGACAGACTGGTATGCGGGATTCAGGATACCCAAATACAACGTCGATTGTTATCGGAAGAAAGTCTGACACTTAATAAAGCGCTCGAAATGGCCGTATCTATGGAAGCTGCTGCTCGTGATTCAGCGAACTTACAAAGTTCTGGTTCTGCTTTTCAATCAGTGAATAAAGTGAACGTGCCGAAAACGAAACTACGTACTTCGAAAATTCCAGAAAACTTTCGCGAGTGCATACGTTGTGGAAATTCCGATCATATGCCTAAAAATTGCCCTTATTTGATGTCTACATGCCATTCTTGTGGTGTAAAGGGGCATTTGGCAAAGAAATGCCTAAAAACAAAGAAAACTGAAGTTTCAAACCGAAAGGGTTTTAAAGCAAATCCTAAAAAAGTTCATCAAATACACACTACACCAGAGTCTATTGATGCTGTAGAGCAAGATATGTTACAAATATCTGTTGACCCAGAATACAATATTTTTCATACGGTTTCAACAGCTGAGAAGAGTGCACCTAGACCAGTTACAGTAAATATTGAAGTAAACAATCAAACTATCAACATGGAATTGGATACAGGCGCTGGTTTAACCCTGATCACCAAAGATACATACAATAAAATGAAGTTGCCGCCCTTGCAACCAGCTAAAACCGGTTTAGCCACGTTTACAGGTCAACCCATTCCTGTTTTAGGAACTATTACAGTTGAAGCAAAATTCAAGGAAGAATGCCAACAGTTACCTTTACTGGTGGTAGATAACAAAGGTCCAAATTTATGCGGCAGAAATTGGATTATGTCATTACAAATTTTAGAAATTCATACAAATTTTGTTAAAAGTGATGACATAGAATTGAATAAGTTATTGGCTGAATACAAGCATATTTTCGAGAATACACTTGGGCACTTAAAAGGACATAAAGTCAGTTTGATTAGGAAACCAGAAATGCAACCCAAATTTTACAAAGCTCGTACCTTACCTTTTGCTATGCGAGAAAAAGTGAGTGAAGAACTTAGTCGTTTACAGCAACTTGGTGTAATACAACCAGTTCGTTTTTCAAAGTGGGCTGCACCCATCGTCCCAGTGCTTAAGGCGGATAAATCTTCAGTACGAATTTGCGGCGATTTTAAGTTAACAGCAAATACTGCCATTGATACTGATCAATACCCCTTACCCAAAGCAGAAGACATTTTCGCTACTTTAGCAGGAGGTCAGAAGTTTACAAAACTGGACCTCAGGGATGCTTATAATCAACTTGAACTTGATGAGGAATCCAGAGAACTTACAGTTATAAATACTCATAAAGGACTTTTCCAGTATATTCGATTACCCTTTGGCATCTCCTCAGCACCAGCTATTTTCCAGCGAGAAATGGAAATACTAATGCAAGGTATTCCAGGTGTAGCTGTGTCATTGGATGACTGTATCATCACCGGTACTAGTGATGTTGAGCACATGTCACGATTGCAAGAAGTGTTTAAGAGATTTAGTGATGCAGGTCTACGACTTCGACAAGAAAAATGTCAATTCTTCTGCAACAGTTTGACCTTTCTTGGTCATGTGATTGATGCTGATGGAATACATCCTACAGATGAAAAGATTAGAGCAATTCAAGAAGCTCCTGAACCTAAGAATCTTGCCGAACTGCGTTCCTTCTTAGGACTGTTAACTTATTATGCTAAATTTTTGCCTCACATGAGTACAACTTTAGCACCTCTGTATAAGTTATTACAAAAGAATACGCCTTGGTATTGGTCTTCAGAAGCGGATTCAGCTTTCAAAAAGGCCAAATCAGCACTGTGCAGTTCTTCATTATTGGTACATTTTGATCCTAAAAAAGAACTTCTTCTAGCCTGTGATGCCAGTCCATATGGTGTGGGAGCAGTGTTGTCTCACAATGTGAAAACAGAAGAGTTGCCTATAGCGTTTGCTTCACGTACCTTAACGTCTGCTGAGAAAAACTATTCTCAATTACAAAAAGAAGCCTTGGCATTAATTTTCGGAGTCACACGATTTCGAGACTATTTGCTTGGTCGAAAATTTACCCTCATTACAGACCATAGACCATTGGTAACTATCCTTTCTGAAAAAAAACCTGTTCCACCGATGGCAAATGCCAGAATACAAAGGTGGGCACTTACGCTTTCAGCTTTTGATTATACTGTTCGTTACCGTAAGGGAGAAGATAATGCAAATGCAGATGCTTGTAGTCGTCTTCCTGTACCTGTACCTCGAGTTAACCCTCCGTTACCAGAAGAACTTGTGCTGCAGATGGAGAGACTAGATGTCGGACCAGTTACAACTGATGACATTCGACAGGCTACTAAAGATGATTCCATATTACTTCAAGTAATTAAAATCACCCTGGAAGGTTGGCCAGAAGTTATCAAACCAGAAACTGTACCTGATATGAATAGTACAGATATCCTCCCATACTTTAAAAAACGCATGGAGTTGACGGTTGAGCAAGGTATCCTGCTCTGGGGAAACAGAGTCGTGATTCCAACTTCACTTCGCTCTAGTATCTTACATGAGTTACACGCCACTCATCAAGGAATGACAGGAATGAAAAGTATTGCCAGATCATTGTTTTGGTGGCCCAATTTGGATGCAGATATCGAGAATACTGTCCGTTATTGCACCACTTGTGTACAGAACATGGATATGCCTTCTAAAGTTCTTCAAGCATGGCCAACTTCTAAAACGCCATGGTCCCGGATCCACATGGACTATGCAGGACCGGTTGATAATCACATGATTTTGGTAGTTCAAGATTCCTACTCGAAATGGATCGAGGCATTTCCTATGAAAAAAAGTACGTCTTCAGCAACTATTGAGAAGTTGTATGAACTATTTGCAAGATTTGGATTACCTAGTTGTATTGTCAGTGACAACGGAACAGCTTTTACTTCAGCTGAATTTCAAGCTTTTGTACAGCGTAATGGCATACGACACTTGTTTACAGCTCCATATCATCCTTCGTCGAACGGTCAAGCGGAAAGAGCTGTGCAATACATTAAAAAACAGTTAAAGAAAGTGCACAATGATACAATTTCAATCAGACTTGCAAGAATTCTCATGAATTACAGACGAACACCATTGGCTCTGTCAGGTTTGTCACCAGCTGAATTGCTTTTTGGCAGACAAATACGCAGTAGATTGGATTTACTACATTCTTCCAATCCTACTGAAGTAATTGCAAAACCATCTTTCAAGGTAGGAGACCTTGTATATGCCAGGAATTTTGGCAAAGATGATAAGTGGTTACCAGGAGTCATTTATTCACCAATAGGGAATTGTATGTTTCGTGTATTATTTCCTGATGGTACTTCAGTTCACAGACATGTAGATCAAATTCGACAGAGAAGAGAGCACTTACATTCGCACAAACCAGATCTACAACTACCCCCTCCGATAGAAACAAAACCTATTCCTCCTCCAGTGATTCCGATGTCAGCTTCTACAGTTCCAGAGTCACCCTCTACATTTTCTCCAATAAACCAGGAAGCAAGCCCCTCCAGTCCAGACATTCCTAATTATGGACATTCCCCCAAATTCCCAGACATTACTGCTGATGGACATGTGTCAACAACCCCACAAAGCAGTGTGCGACGTTCTGCTCGTGTTAGGAAACCTCCTAATAAATTAGACTTGTAATTTTCTATTAGGGAGAGAAAAGTGTTGTATATGCACTACAACTTCGACTTGTATATGTACTACAACTTCGACTTGCATATGTACTACAACTTCGACTCCCATGTCATTACAATTCTGTGTGTTGTTCTATGTACGTATTGTGTTTGGTTGTGTCGTTCTGTGATTATTAAAAATGCATGTTTGAGTTCAGATACAGTGTACTCATTATGGACTTACAAATACAACAAAGTTAAACAAATCCCATTTTAATCGGGAAGGGAGAAAACACTATTTCTATAATAGGGTAATAGACAAATGGAACAACTTGCCAGTGAATATTGTTAATTGTAAAGGAGTAACGGATTTTAAGAAGAAGTTAGATATGCATTGGGGGATAGTTAAGAGGTACTAGATGGACCAACCTTGTTGGGCCTTGAGCCTGTTGTTGGTCGTCAATATTTGTATTTGTATTTGTATTTGTAACACCTGGTCTAGCACCCGACGCAACTTCAATAGGCGCCAGGACTTTGAACAAGAGATTTAACATGCATTAATCCCGTATACACGCCGCAAAAATTCAAGGTAAATTCAGCTGACGCATTATACTTCGCAGCGAATCTAGAAACGTTCTGATCACAAGTTCACTACGTTTGAAAAAAAAATGTCAAGTCTCTTGTTTCAGCTGTATTCGAACACCCGACGGCGAATACATCGGCACTGCGGACCCATCTGAATGAAAAACGTCTCATCTAGAGCCAGTGGCGGCGATTGGGTGCTGAAAGTGAGGGGGCAAAATAAAGAGGAAACAAAGAAGTCCCCCAAATGGGGGGAGGGGGGGGGGGACTAAAAAAATTGCTATTATATTGCTATAAAAAAGGTATGGTATTGCTCACTTGTATTTACTCACTATTTTGTGTTATTTGAAGTATACCAACTTAAAATACACAGTAAAAAAAGCTAATAACATAAATTAAAAAAATTTAAATTTTTCATACCATAAAGCTGATTTGAGACAAGTTAAAAGCTTTCTTTTTTCGTTATTCTGACTTAAAAAGGCAAAACAAAGCACGATAACTTTCAGAAATACTATATGAAAGGGCCACAAAAACTAAAATCCAAATTTCAGGAGTATAAAAAGTATGAACTATTCAAAATACCTTTATATCACTTGGCTATTTTAGCTATAGTCGAAGACAATTTAACTAGACCTTTATGCGAATGCTGCGATGTGTAAAAAGACTGAGCTATGGCCCTGATTGAATAAAAAATATCAACGGCTGATTTAAAAACAAATAAATATATCTTTTCGGAGTAGCCATAAGTCATATACAGTTTGCTCTGTAGACTCCAAAATGACTGTACAAACGAGAGTCATAAGTCATATTCGGCGCCGTTTTCGCCTTTTTTCCCTACTGCTTATATGTAAAACTAAGAAAACGTGGGAATGAGTCATTCTGCTGAGAGCCAGAGATCCGATTTGAGTATTTTGTTGATTTAATACGTAGTTACAATAAACTATTTTCTTGATGTTTTCGAAATCGAAGCATTGAAAATTAAAAAAAAAAGCTATTAAATCTTTTCTGCCATCATTTTTGAGAACATTCGCTGATAAGTCAAGTAAACAAATATACGTTTGTGGATTGTGTTTTAAAAATGTTAAAAAAGGAGATTTTCTGACTAAAATAAACTATTTCAAAACCAAACTATTTAATAAGTAATCATAAGAAAAATTATTATAAACTATTTCTTTCAGAAAAACTATAGAAATTATATAATAAAAAAAGTTAATCGCTTTGATTAGACTTTTCAAATGTATGTTTTGTTTTAATTTAACAATTACTGGTACTTTAGAAGCAAAATTTATTAAAATATACTACTTAATTTAATATTTGAACTCGCAATTTGGCGCCCTTTAAAGTGCCAAGTTCCTTACCGGGAGGTTGCAAGCCCATTCTCCCATCGTCCAAACGTTTGTAAGCGACTAGTGCACATTAAATCTGAATGAGAGGGGTTTTTGAAACCTTCCCCCCCCCCCCCCCCCCCCCGTCCCTTATTTACGGTCCTATGGTTGTGTGAGGAAGTTGCGGTTCAAAATTTTTCCTTTGTTAGGCAATGCAGTAAAACAATTGACTTGTAATTTAGTTTTAAAAAGTCCAATATAAAGTTGCGGGGGCAACATACAAAAAGTACGGGGGCAACCCCCCCCCCCCCCCCCCCCCGAATCGCCGCCACTGTCTAGAGCTGAACACTAAACTATTGGCGATGGTTCGGGATCTATGCCGAACGAAAGACACAGGAAAATTGTATCATAATTTTAACATTGATGCAATTACGATGTCACAATAACATTATCGTGGCGTCGTTGTATTAAGTCCATGGGCGTGAGAATATTGTACCACGGCAGATTTAACGTGCACCAATCTCCTCATTTCGACTTACCATATTGGGATTTTATCCGCTCCCTATGGTGCTGAGTCTGAAACATAGGCGTGATTTACGATTTTCAATAAAATTTTAAAGAATTTAGTAAGGGTCCTAACTTGCATCGTAAATGAAAAGATTCAAAATTAGGTACTTTTTAAAAACTATTACACATTTAAATAAAAACCTTTTATACCCTAATAAATATTTTAATTTTTTCTTAAGCTTTATAAGATCTTAAATGATTGATTGGATTTAATGTTTTTATATTAGCCTTTGTTAGGGTTATTTTTATCTCTTATCCATTCCTTAATAACTTTTGAATTGCTGTAATACATATATATGTATTACAGCAATTCAAAAGTTATTAAGGAATGGATAAGAGATATATATGGATAAGAGATATAATGGATAAGATATATATATATTTATTCAACAAACAAAAATAAATTCCTTAAACAAAACAAAATTTGCAATAAATCCTATTTTTTTAAGTAATTATTTTTTAATTATGTTTTCTAGGCATCTAAATGCGACACATAATTTTTTAATCACTCATTTACAAAATTAAGAGCATAAAGGATCAATTTTTTAAATATCCAATTTCCATTCTGAATCATGATGCTCAATTAAGGCAGTTCACACTAAAAATATTTACTTTATAATTATTATTTTTTAAATATTAGCATATTTTACTAAAAATTTCAATAGCAAAAAAAAAACAATTATCTGCGAGAGTGCCACTTGAATTTTGTATGGTTATTTACAAATTAAGAAGCAGTAACCTAAAAGTGTGAAGAAACAGTTTCGTCAGAGTTGTGCATTAAAAAACATTCCTTTAAAGTAGCACCCAAGAAGATAAGAAACTTAAAGCTTAGCACAAGGATTGTGCTTTTAGCCACTAATATAATAGTTTCAATTCAGTGCTGTTTTAAAACGACATTGAGGGAGAAAACGTTAAAACCAAACACAATTTGCAAGTCAGGCATAAATATATACAGGATTACATAAAAATCTGATGGAGCTCTTCTGTAGAACACTAAAAAAAACTCTGTATACCCCCCCCCCCCCCAATATATATATATTTAATATTATTAATAATTTACAAAATTTCTAATAGGAAAGAATTTTTAAAAAAAATGCTAACTTAAATGCTTTAAGCGAGCAGGAGTATCATTATCAATCCTTTAATATAGTATTTATAATAGCAGTTTCAATTAGTTAGAAAATATAGCATTACTTATTTATTAAACCTCACACTTGCCACTACAAATTATTTTGTTTACAATTTCAAATTAAATTTAATTACATTTTGTATCTTATACTTCCTTTATGTTTACAAATTTTAATTTTATTTTTTAATTTAATATTGCCAGTAATATTGAATTGAAGCTGCAGAGTTCAAACATATGATTCGTCAAACACAAAATTAGCTGAAATTCTATTTTCATAGCCACTGATACGTAGACTACTTAATTGATATCAGTCATTTAATGAAATGCAATTCGTGGGTTTCCGTTATTAGCAGAAGAATCGCATGCCTGTAGATAGCGCCATTCAAGCGAGATAAATTTATTTGTTAATGAAATGCATCTTACTTTTTGTCTTGTGTTATTAACAATTGAATACATTCTATGCATCATTAGATATCGTTACAATACATGATTATGGTGTTGTAAAAGCCATATGGTGTGGCTCATTTCCAGATCAAGGAGGAATATATTTAATAAATGAATATTGCAAGGATTAGTTTAAATTTATATTAATCCATTTAAGATTTTAAAGAGGGAACAAATTAATATATTGTTATGCTAGCTTTTTGGATAGAAAAGAAAAATATATCATAAATTAAATTTTTTAAACATTCTGTTGGTGGATGCAGTTATTTAGTTATTTTTTTCTTATACAGGGTGTCCACAGGGAAAGCATTTTGAATTTCCCTGCAAGCCATACTTTTTTTTACGGCAATATTTTTAAAATGTATTATTATTCCTTATTTTTATGTAAGATATGCTTTGACATTATCTTGTTATTTCGCAAAAATATATTTATTTTTAATATATAAGTTTACTAACTATCTCACTTGATTTTCGAACTCCCAAAAAAGTGCAACCAAAGTTTAACATCCAAAAATCAATAATCAATGCATAAAAATTTAATGTACCCCAAATTCAAAATTCCAGAGCATTTACCAAATATCAATAATTCAAAATGCTACTTAAAAATCATAAAAGTCCAAGTAAGTGCAATATATCTCTTAGATTATTAGTGATAGTACTTTAAGATCAAAGACTTAACAGTAACCTCAACATTAAAAAAAAAAATCCAATACACTCAAATAAGAGAAACCCAATGAATCCCTATCCCTAATAATAAACTAATCCAGTATCTTAAGATCTACAGCTTAGTACATAAAAGATATTTCTTAAGATCTAAAATATACCCAAAAAATAATAGAGGCAACAACAGTTTCGTTAAGTTTAACAGAAAAAAAATAATTTTAGGATGTTCAAAAGAAATTTGAATTTCACTAGAAACTTAGCAAGTTTTAAACATTTGAAAGATCTATTTAAAAAATTGAGTGGGCGGGCAAGTACCTAGTTATAGGTAGCCAATTGGTTTGTCAAATTTTAGAAACATCAGCATTTTAGTGCGGTTTCTACGAGAAAATTTTCACTTTTACACACTTTTAAAAGTCCCATACGCAATTTCCCTCTTTTTGATTGCATTAAAAAGTATTTGAATATCTGCAACCAATCAACGATGTTTCACAGCCAGAAATCAAATTAAAAATTTTTTTTTTTGACCAATTCCCTGATTTTTTCTATAAAATCCCAAATTCCCTGATATTTCCAGAATGGTCAAATTCCCTGATATTTCCCTGATTTCCCTGCTTGTGGACACCCTGTTATAATTCAAGTTATTTACAATTTATGGACTTTGATTTTTCCAGGATATCGCAAATTAGATTTTTTTTGTTTAAACAGTTAGGGATACAAATAATGCTTAATTTTTCAAATTTTTAAAAAGTATCTTTAAACTTTTAATAAGTAATACCCATTTATAATGACTTTTTTTTGTCAACAAGACGAAATTACGAAAACAACTTTATTCAGTGACTCATATAGACAATATTGTAACTGAAGAGATAAAGTAAAAAACTTGAGCAATAAATAAATATCAAGAAGTTTTTAATGCATTATACAAAAAGCATTAAAATATACACAAGGCAAGCAAAATAAACTTAATCAACAACAATATACAATTAATAAATGTCTCAACTAAAACAAGAGCGATTGTGAAATATATTAGAGCTATTATGGAAGATTTGTGATCCCTTTTGATAATTATTAAATCAAATGGAACATAGGGATAAAGCGGACTTAGTGGCAAGCAAATATCTCTTCATCATACCAAATTCTCTACTATGTGTGCTTCAAAACCTTTCTGCAGTGTCTTCTTCAATGAAATCTTCCATTGTGATGTGGGGTTCCACATCAGGTTCCTCGTCAAAAGAATCGGCATACACTTCGTCATCCTCAGCCTCATACTGAGGCTTCTTGTTTCTGAGCTTCTTTCTCTCTATGTGAAACTTTTTCAATAGTTCTTCCCTGTTGACATCCTCATAGAAGACTGTCCCAGGGATTTTACTAAATAAATCGACATTTGGATCTCCAATGGAAGTAACTATGACATTGTTTGATGGAGTAACTTTTGGTTTCGCTTTCAAAGCGATCACTTGGTCCATTAAAACCTGATGATTCAAACCAAAGATGTCAGTTTTCATGTCCTGAGGCTTCGGAGGGACTGTGTCCGGCGAAGGTTCTTTTACTGGTTCAATTTTGAATTCTGGAAATTTCTTTACTCTTTCTACCTACGAATATAAATACAAAGCAAAATAAAATTCAGTAAAATATAAATTTGTAGTTAATCAAACCACACATAGAGTATTACATTGTAGAAGCATTGTAAAATGGCAGTAAGCATAGTATTCGATTTGTCATAACTGCAAAAGTTTTTAAAATTGGTATTCAACCTCAGGCTTTCAGCATCACTAAGATGCACATTTAAGACAGCAATGCACAAATTATATTCTATTTAAACAATATGCAATCAAAAGCTCCTAATTATGGAAAATGGCCGACGCCTTTATAAGAACCCAAGAATAATTAACATGTGTAAGTGCAGGAGTTTTAGTAAGGACAATATACTTAAAAACACTTCTATAAATGCATGTTGTGGTAGTGCCAAGATTTTCTTGATATAAGTTACTGTTCATTTAGCGCAGGATATTTATAATGGACATACTTGAAATGTTTGATAAAAAATATACAGAAAGGTAGATACATTAAAAAAGTAATCAAACACATGTAAATTTTAAATTAAAGCAACTAAAAAAATATTATACAATTTATTTAAGTTGGAAGTATACAAATAATTTAAATATGCTAAAAACAAAAAAAAAAGCTCTTAAAAAAGCTATATAAAACCAATTTTTTATTAAAATAAAATAAATCAAAGATATAACAACCTCAAACCATAACACTCCAAGAGAAAATTATAAAAAAATTAACATTAGAAATAATAAAAACCAATAGAAATTAAATAAATATGATAAATACTATTTGAATACCTTTGAATCTTTAAAATCGTATAACTTTTCTATAAGGGATTCGTCAGGTATAATAGAAGATTCTTCTTCAGGTCCCAAATCAATTTCTTGCATGGCCTTCTCAAAGGCAGAAATATAAGCATTAGTTGAGTCTCTCACAAAAAAAATTACTGGAACACGGCCTAGAACATTGCGACTGATAAGTTCTGCCCTGAAAAAAAAAGGAAATAGTTGATTTCCAGTCTTCTAGCGATTTAAAATAACAATCAACTTATAATAAATATTCTTGTTTTTAATTATTCATGTAATCTCTTTGAAATCTGTATGGTAATTTTGAACAACAGAAATTCATTTAGTTTTCTGAATGTCTAGAAGTAACACTTTTTGAGGAGCATGATATAAAATATTAGGAATTTTAAAGAATTAACTTTAGGAACTAGATATTTAAGTCCTATATACCATGCAAAATATAATTAAAAATTAAAACTTTTATTTCATAAAACCCATTTTTAGTAAAAAAAAAAAAACTATATTTTATAGGTTTTATCTAATTTTCCCTTTAAAACTGGAAGCATTTATTAAGTTATTTTTATATTTCTTCCTTTTAAACAAGTTAATGCAACCCTATATTTAACATGGTTAATATGATGAAAGTATAAAGATGTTGTAATTAATACTATCTTTTCAACTTTATTAATGTACATGAGTTGTACTTTATATATATTTTTACTTTATGAATATTCACTTTAATTATATATGAAAAGCATATCAATGGCTATATAAAAGCACAATAGTTGAAGACACTTTTGTAAATCATCGAAAAAAGATTTCAAAAAGAAAACTATAGAAAACTCTATTTTTAACATGCACAACAAATTAATTATTTGCAATTGACATAGAATGTTTATGCGGAAGGAAAGATATAGACTCCAGCTGTACATTGATACAAAAATATTAATTTTTGACAAAAATGACCATACAACGATTGTGCTTTTAACCATTGATATGCATTTGTTAGCCAACTTTAAAGAGTTAATATAATTTCTAAATTCAAGTGCAAATGAATTTCTTAAATAGCATGATTAAATGTACACAAGTTCAGAAAAAGAATTTTTAAACTAACCTGACTTTTGAAGCATTTTGATTTAATGTAAGTGCAATTTCTTTATCAGGAGTTTGATTATTCAGTGGAACTTGCCAATACACATTCACTATTTTACAACATGGAGAAACTTTGACCTGGAAAAAAAAACAAATATTTTTAAAAAATATATATAATTACAATTGCAAAAGGTACTTATTTTGATATTTATTGTTATATGTGTACTTTCCATTCCAGCCCTTCCAATAAAATAATTTGCTGTTGAGCTACAAATGGTCGAATTGATTTCCTGAAAAATAAAATATTCACCATACCTTTCAGAATACACCATAAAATTATTCTTGTTTTCAAAGGAAAATTACACAGAGAATCAGATCTATAAGAAGTAAATAGTCTGTTTGGTTTACATAGCAACTATTTAAAAAAAAATTAAAAGTTAAATAATTTGACTTTATATCCCCCATTTGCCCCCAAAATTAGAAAATATTTAACCATTGGGTGTCATTAGTAAACTCTACATCAGACAATTTTTTTTATGACAATTGGAAGTGGGTTTATTGAGTTACAAGATTTGAGGACACATCACACCAGACAGTGTGAGTTAAATAAAAGCATGTAATATAGCATAAAATTATGGATCCATAGTTAAAACTAAAATAGGACCGAGGATCCCTCTTTTTATATATGCTAATCAAGGGTCTGTCCAGGTTTTTTGAACAAGGTCCGTTTTTTTAAAAAATTTGTAAAAAAAAAAAATTTGTTTTTGTGAATTTTTATTAATTTTTTGTAAATTTTCTAATATTTAAATAATTTTATGAAAATCCTATGTAAGAATAAAAAATAGCTTATATGTATGCAGTTTTTATGCATAATATATAAAAAAAACAACAATATATATACTTGCGTATAAGCCGATAAATTTAAGTCAAAATTGTTATCAAAAAGTAGGGGGTCAGCTTACACACTGATTTTTATACTTCTTGGATTTTGTCAAGGTAAAACGAATCTATCTGCGATTTCAAAGAATCGGGAAAAGATTGAAACAGCTTCCACTGTCAATAAATTTAAACCTGTTTTGAAAAGAATGAGGACTAGAATTTGATCTTTTGTTCTAGATAACTTAATTTGCAATAATGGTTGGCTCTTTAGATTTTAAGAGCGCAATGGAAGAATTTGTGGAGAAGAAGCAAGTGTATATATGAACAGACTCCAGAGTGGATTCGTGTTTCGGAGAAAAATGCAATAAAAAACACATAATTGTTATAAACTGTTCAAATTGAAACAAAAGTTATTTACAGATTTTTCTTTAAATGATTGGCATGTATATTAATATTTTCTTTTTTGTATAACTTGTTTAATTTTTAGATTAAATATAATTCTTATAATTATGCACATTTTGATAAAAATAGCAATATTTCTTTATATGTATGAAATGACCCATCGGGTGGTCATCCCATTATGTTGGTTTGCAGTCGTAAATTAAGTCATGGTCGGGTCGAGTGGTACATTACAAAGAACAAGTTTATTCACAAAGAGCTCAAAGCCAGGACATGTCTTCACGGAGCGAAAAACAGAATCGAAGTGTTCTCACATAGGGATGATTACATGACATGAAGAGGGAAAAAGGGAATTATCATCGTCTCGGACCACAGTCGTTATTCGGGCAAGGCTAATTTTAGGGGAAACGGGTGCAGTTGAACTTAGAAATCCCTGAGTGATGGGGAATTAGAAAATATGTGCGTGGGTAGAAACTCCTTGAAGAGTCAGCATAAATCATGAGAACGGAGTGATTTGTTATAGGCAAAGGAGAGTTTTATGACCAAGAGGGAAAATGCGCAAATTGCACTTAGGTATTTTAAGGGATAGATGTTACGGAATATTAAGAGGGGTTTGACAAAGGAGTTTGGGCTTTGAAAGAGGGGTGGTTACAGGAATATTCTTTCATATCCCTCCCGCAAAAGTGTTACACATCGCCTGCGATGAGTACCTAGGCGAGAAAAAGACACTCAAAGAAATGAAGAGGAAGTTAACCAAATGATTGATCAGACCATCGGATCAACATGAAGAATCTGAAAGTGGAAAAGGAGAAAAGAAATTTAATGACAGTGGTAACGAAAATTTTGAAAACTCATGGACATAGGTGTGCAAACGACTGTGCCTCGATTCGATTCACAAAAATATGATTATATAAAAATTTGCTATCAAAACAAACATTGACTTTTAGAGATATAAAATACAGAAAAAATATACTAAGAAACATTTTAAAACATCAATACAAAATTTCAAAAGAAATGACTCAATGACTAATTAAATTACTAAATAAATGCGCGCAGAACATGTTAACACATAATACGGAAAAAATATAAACTTGACATGTCGACAAAACTAAAAATCTAAAGAAATTATTGTGATGTTTCACACATGTGGAAAAAAAATGAAAATGGTAGGCTTCAACAAACATCCTCGTACATAACGTTATTCAAAATACCCTTCTTTTTGAAAAATTCAATTTTTGTTTTGAACTTTAAATGAAAGACTAACTCAACTTCAACAGTTCGAGTTGTCGCCAAAGTACCTGAAAACGAAAAAACAAAATTTTTACAAATTTTAATACGAGTCTTGTATTAAAATTGCATGTTTTATGGAAGATGTTGTTTTGGCCGCCATTTGTTAAAGGACCTTCGTCATCAAAAATGTGTTGAAAAAAATAAAGATGGCCATTGAAGAAAGTTTGTGCTTTCTGAAATCAGTTCACTTTCAGTGAGTGAATGTTGATTGATGAGGATCCTCGTGAACCTATGTTTTAGGTTGATTGTTCCATAGTTCTGTATTATTCCATGGAATAGTGGAAAATAAGTGCACTGACATACTATAACACTTTGGGTACATTTGATAACAATTATGCAAATAAAATGAACAACTTAAAATAATAGAATATATGGTAATAAAAATCTAAACACTACTGAAATTATAGATATAAACTTGAAGCCATTCAACTGGTTTTATTTTTATGTATCCGGACGTGGAAAAAAAAGTCATAAATGGGGTCAGGCTCTGGTCGGGATCTTCCCTTTCAGTGACATTTTGTGGATGTCGCACATGTTGGGTGTTTGATGGAGTTTTGACATGTCTAAATTGACATGTGGACATCCCCTCGTCAAAACATACCAAAGAAGGAAGATAATTGGGAAAATTATGTTTGTAGCTTGAGCTAAATTCGAAGAACTAGCCACAGTTTCATTTAAAAGAGCCTGTTGGTTCATGGCAGAATTAGAGATAGTATTCTCAGGTGAAATTAAAGATGCCTGAGTATTTGGTGTTTGTTGTAGATTATCTTCGTTTACTGACATTGTAAACTGTAGGTTATACAAATATAACAAATTAAATAATAGGTAATAATAATCAGAATAATTAAAATTCAAAAATAAAATCTATTTCCAGATCATAATAAAATATCTCAGTTTACGTAAGAGAACATAATCATCATATTAAAAAAAATTACCATCATAAACTTAGTGGCACACAATTATTCATAAATTCGTTTGTTGTTTAAAATACCATAAAAATTATTATATGTAAAAATTATTTTTAAAATGGTCATTGAAATTAAAATAATTAAAGTTAAAGTTTAAAAAATTAATTCTGAATTTATGATATTTTGAAATTAACTATTAAGTCTAATTAATTCCTTGAAACTATTCAACATTTATAACTGTTAAATCTTATTCAAAAAAAATCTTTGTTTACAAAAAATAAAATTTAATTTGAAACACTTATAAATCATTAATATGAAAAATTAATATTAGTTCATTAATAAACATTTAAAATCAATATAACGTGAACTACTCAAAGAAAACTCAATTTAAACTTCTGCAATTTAAATAAAAGTTGCTTAAAAATTCTTTCACTAATTTAATCACTATTCTAATTAAATTGCCCCAAATTAAACTACTTAAACTCTTTTTCATATATTTCGGTAGAGTTTATATCATGGTACCTCCTGCAGGCCTCATTAAAAAACAACACCGGAGAATCCATCTTTCCAATCTCTGTGGGCAGTGGCGGCGATTCGGGGGGGGCAAGGGGGGGCGGTTGCCCCCGCACTTTTTTCGAATGTTGCCCCTGCACTTTTTTAATATTGCACATTTTAAAACTAAATAACAAGTCAATTGTTTTACGGCATTGCCCTAAGCAAGGAAAATTTTTGAACCCAATCCTCCCACCACCACAGGCATTAAGGAGGGAGGGGGGGGGGGGGGTCAGGAGCTTCAAACCCCTTTCATTGAAAGTCAAGTGAAAAAAAAATTTGAACGAATGTGGTATCGTTGTTCTTTAAAAATAATTCCTCATTTTAAAACTATAATAAATTCTTTATCTAAATTGAGCAGCGTTGTTTTCAAATTTCCAGACAGTATTCCAATAACTCATTGATTGGCGCCTCACATTTACTCATTCTGTTTTTTTTTTCGGAATAGCTTATCTTTACATAGAAAATGCAACTGTTTGACCTTCAATTCAAAAAATAGATCAAATCCCCTGCTTTTATTTATGTCTATCTGATACATTAAAATAGTATTCTGTCTTAATATAATGCGTTAAATGAGATGTTTATTATGTAATATTGGCGCCGAACAATTGCGTAATCTATAGGCCTGTAGATAGGTGGGTAGGGGTTGTCATGAGTTTGCCATTAAATGTCTTTGTTTTGATCTTCGTCTGCTCTGCTTTTTAGCGAAATGAAGCGAATTGTGCAAAATTCAGTTTTAAATTACTTTAATAAAAAGAACAAATGTGAAGTTGAACATGACAGCAGTAGTAACACAAGCACTACCGTTTCCATTCAAGAAAGCTTGTCTGTTTGCAATCTACGCCACGGAATTTTCAAAATCGCGCAAGTATACGTTTAAAGATACCATTATCTTGATTTGTAACATTTATGTATGATATTTCGAAATCTTTTACATCATTCATATTATGCGATTGTACTTCAATTTATTTAGCATTAATTGTTCATTTTATAATTTAATTTCAAATTATTATTGGAAAATTAATTCGAATTTCAGTAATCATTGATATTTGTAAATTTCGACTATTATTGCACTTCATCAAATGCGTAACGAGGGTACAGTTTAATTTAACCGTGAATAGATATATTTAAAAAACTTTTGTTTAAAGGTTGATTTATTCATACACGGATGAGATGTTTTTGCTTTTCTCAAAATATCTATTTAAAAAGAATAGTAATAATAATTCGACAATCAGATCTTGTGATATTATTATGATTTTGGTTTAGATTTTTACAAACCCGTGTCGGAAAAATTTATGCCCAAAGAAAATTTATATTATTAGCAAATAATAGGGAAGATTAGAAATTGTCCAACTTGTAAGATTAAATTTATATCAGACCTCTGAACGGACAATGCATTGTAACATGCGTGCAATAAACCAATACTTTTAAGAAAACTGTTTAATATTACCTAATTTATAAAAAGGTTGAAAATGTCGATAAGCTGGAACTGGGAATTTTTAGCGCTGTTGAGTTGGAAATTTCGATCGTTAAGTTTGATTTGGTTAAATAACGTCGCACTAGAGCTGCATATTGGGCTTTGCCGACGATTCGGGTTCGGGGCCCATCTCGAAGGAAAAACCCGGGAACAATGCTTCATATTTTTGAACAATGGTCAGATAACGAGAACAACACCTGAGCTGGGCATCCGGCGGCGTTAAGCCGGAAATTTTGAATCGTTAAGTTGGGAAATTTCTTAATCGTTACCAAACAGATATTACAAGGAATCTCAAACTTTAAATTTGTTCTTTAAATTTATTTCATAATTAGGGAGTGATTTATTAATTTTAAAAATAGTTATTGACAATTGTTAAATATAATTAATGACAATGATAACTGATGATGTTGTTTATCTGCCAACGTATTCCTGTTTACTTGAACGAAAATTAATAATTTTTTAAGAAAAAAAAGTGGTGGTGGGTTGGGAGAGATGTTTGTTGATTTTTGTGGGGTTAAGGATTCCCCCCTCTAGATGAGGGGGGATAGATGCCAGATGCCTAGGGATTGAAAGGGTGAGGAGGGAAAATTTCCTCCATTTCTTTTTCAATACTGATACAAATGGAAAAGATACCTATCCCTTTGGAAGTCGGTCAATAAATATGTTAATTAGATTCTTGCAACAGTCCGTATCCTTCCAAAAAAAATTGGGAAATAATCGGTAATGGGTTAATAATCGACCTGGGCGTCTCGCACTCATTTTAAGTTAGTATCATTTCCTTCAAATAACTCAAAATAGAGAGTAAATATATAAATATGCAAGATTTATTGTTTGGGCGATTAAATTTTTATACCCCCGCGCTTGTTTCGTCTTGATCTTGCCCCCCCACTTTTACCACCCAATCGCCGCCACTGTCTGTGGGCACTGAACTAAACAACACCTTGCCTTCGACGAGCAGAACCGCACATTTGTTTGTCAACAAAACACAGCTGGTTGTGGATGGGGGGAGTCACTTCTTTCACCGAGAGTCCGGTGGAGGGGGGAAGAGAAACAGCGCTGTAAGAACTCCGTCGATGGTGTCGGTTTACACAGCTAGTTGGGGAGCTGAACGGGGTGTGGTAAATCCTAGTGGGGGTGGAAATCGCTCTTGAATTTTGAGAAGACAGTTGCTGGCAGAATGTAGGCCACGATATCTTCACATTGAGTCAACAGAAAAAGCGGGTGAATGCTGAAAGAACGATGCGTGTTGTTGGACATCGGGAGGTGGTTGATTGGAGCATAGAGGCTTGGAGTGCTTTTCAAAGAAGATGCGTCGCGCTTTGTTGTGGACGGCTGGGATCTGTCATCGGGTGGTCGGCGCTAGAGTTCCTGACTGCCGGATCGCACATCGGGCATCCCTCGGATGAGGTTTGTTGGTGTTGGCGGTCGACTCAATGGATTGTTGGGGTCAGCGCGGGACGGCTAGATTGTTTGTTTTGAGGCGACGTCGCTGGATGCGTCACGAGGTGATTGTTGTTACGGAGATCCGCCATTGTCTGGAGTGCACGGTACATACTGGTGGTTTCGAAATGTCTGCAAAGGTGGAAAACAGGGGTGCACATATAGCGGTGTTGATCGGAGAGAAAGCGCACATTCAGTTTCAGTTCGGGACAGTACACTTCTCTTGCTCTGTTAGGGCGTGGCAGCGTTTAAGCGTAGTGCCTGGCTCTGAGAATAATTTCATTTGTTGTAATCGAAAAAGGCAGGTGTTCTGATCCTGTCGACTTATGAAATGACCCATCGCGTGGTCATCCCATTATGTTGGTTTGCAGTCGTAAATTAAGTCATGGTCGGGTCGAGTGGTACATTACAAAGAACAAGTTTATTCACAAAGCCAGGACACGTCTTCACGGAGCGAAAAACAGAATCGAAGTGTTCTCACATAGGGATGATTACATGACATGAAGAGGGAAAAAGGGAATTATCATCGTCTCGGACCACAGTCGTTATTCGGGCAAGGCTAATTTTAGGGGAAACGGGTGCAGTTGAACTTAGAAATCCCTGAGTGATGGGGAATTAGAAAATATGTGCGTGGGTAGAAACTCCTTGAAGAGTCAGCATAAATCATGAGAACGGAGTGATTTGTTATAGGCAAAGGAGAGTTTTATGACCAAGAGGGAAAATGCGCAAATTGCACTTAGGTATTTTAAGGGATAGATGTTACGGAATATTAAGAGGGGTTTGACAAAGGAGTTTGGGCTTTGAAAGAGGGGTGGTTACAGGAATATTCTTTCATGTATACAATTAGTTAATTTTTATTTAAAATATTTAATAAATAAAAGATAAGTTTTCAGGATGGTTACTGCGAAATTAGGTTAGCACAAATAATTTCGTTAGCCCCGTACATTTCATGTTAACGAGGTTCTTCTGTATTATACATCTTTAATGAAATAATTTTACTTAAAAGTGCTAGAAAATTAAATTCACTCAATATTAGGATACTTATGGCAGTCTGAAGAATTCTAAATAAATAATTTACATCGCTTTAAAAATGCAAACTTTTTTTCATGTTCGAAAAAAATATGGAAGCTACAAATGTAATTTGCACATAATATTTTATTTGTATGTGCAGTTACTGAAGAGCAATAAATATCTGAAATATTTCTAATAAACTTAATTATATGGCGTGTTTATAGTTGGTTCATTTGAATCTTAGCTGAAGTATTTTCAAAGGTGGTGAAGCTGTAACATAAGGATTAAGTAAATAAAACCAAGTACTTTTAAATAATCAATCAAAGAACATGGTACAAAGTTATAACACATTAAAAATATGTACTTATATTAAAATACATTACATGATAATTATCTTACGATTATCAAAGAACTGATCATGATTTTAGAGAGAGAGAGAGTGGTGAGTTTAAAAATACTTACTCCTGTTATTTCTATGCCGCACCCGAGAATTTCAGGTGCGATATCTCCGGTCGACAGAACATCAGAAATATTTTGAATAAAAAGTGCATTTAAAACATTTTGCCTCCTGCTTGGCCGGCTGATCTTTTCAAACACATTTTTGGCTTTTGCATTCTGCAATGAAGAAGATAGTTTATAAAATGCACTGAATAAATACATTTACAAATTTTTAATATATATTAACTCACCAAGTACAAAGAAAATGTCGAAGTAATAGATGAATGATGAATGAAATAAAGATACAAGTAATTGATAACTTACATTCTGTAAAATCTCAAAATGCCAGGTTTTTCTATAAAAAGAAAAGAAGAATAGAGTTAAAAAATCTATAAATGTATACATTTCATTTTAAAAGTTCAGATCAATTTCTATAAATGCTTAAAGAGACAAGGCTTGTTGTTAAAAGATTTTTAAGAAAAAAAAATAGCAGTATTGATTGTTTGTTAATGTCCAATTAATGCAATTAAAGCTGAAAACATCTAATTAAGCCATTTGAATTGCAAAGA
Organism: Troglohyphantes excavatus; assembly: GCA_963932185.1. NCBI lineage: Eukaryota > Metazoa > Arthropoda > Arachnida > Araneae > Linyphiidae > Troglohyphantes > Troglohyphantes excavatus. Next base: position 34,472,197 of record OZ010677.1, on the reverse strand, counting down.
AATGAGAATTTTTTTGTGGAAAATAAAACAAGCTTCAGAAAAAACAGTTTGGGATTAAGTGTAGATTCCATTCTAAAATGGGAGATTCATAAAAAGAAAAGAAAATTTTAGAGTTTCTATACCTACCGAAAAGCTCTTTATATATTTATAGAAAGTATTTTACAAGTCATATTTATTGAGAACTTATTTGGATAAAATTGATAGATTGAATGACGAATGTATGTAATTCCATACTTTAAAATTTCCATAAGTGGTGAATTCCGGGAAAATGTTGCCATGGCACTTAAAATTTTAAACTTTATGTTGAGTCATTTGTCATATACCATTTTTTTCAGAAAGATATGAACTTTTTGAATCTTAACATATTTTTTTTAAATTAACACAATGACTATTATAAGATCAAGGTCAAAGTCACTTCTTTACTATAGGTTTTTGCAGTGCGGAATATCTACATTTTGTTTCATACTATAACTTGACTAAAATCCCTTACCAAAATAAAATAAATAGGTTAACTTTTATACTTTATTCATGTAGTTAATCTTTCTATTAATTTTTTTTGCAAAAAAATATTTTTTAACCTTGAAATCAATAACTTATTAAGTCAAACCATAAATGTCCTTCCGTTACCAAAATACTATATTTCAACTACCTCACTAAGAAACCATTAAATCTACAACTTAATGAATTTTTGTACAAAGCAGACTTATGACACTTATTAATTAGAAACAGCAACAATTTTATTTTGTTTTTAATTTAGATGTTTTTTAATGGTAACGGAAGGACAAAAAACATGGTAACGGAAAGACATCAATATGGTAACGGAAGGACATTTTTGTATTAGCTGATTTTGACTGATTTTTCCACAATTAAACAAACTAATTTTCAGTTATTATTGAAATTCAAACACATATAAATATTATATATACTTATTAACTGTATTTTCTATCTTAATACCCTCGCCCGCTAATTTAATAAGTATGTCACAAATACATTGAGTTTTAATTAAAACTGGTACTACTTTTCTATTTATTCACTATATGGGTTCTTTCTACAATAAAGCCATAAAATGGGAAAAGAAGAAGGTTTAAAAGCGATTTCTTGCGATGACGTTAAGTGACGCATACAGAATTTCAGCAAGAAAATATTGATAGTAATGTATCACTATAAAAAGTTCGCAAGCTTAGACCCCAGTTTGTTTTGTTACAAATATACCTTCTACTTAAAGTATGTCTAAATTGTTTCGTTACCAAATATATAAATACTAATGAACAAAATTTAGCACATTTAAAATGAGAGTAATGGAATGAAGACAGAAAGCCATAAAAAAAATATACAAGAGTTCATTTAAAAAGTGCCGTTATGCTCTTGAAAACTAATCTGCACATTTTTAAAGCATATTTTTATTAAAAGACATGGGAATCTTGTCTTTTAATAAAAGAATTCAAAGAAGAGGTGAAAATTGTAGTTTTACAAGTTGATTTAACATTCAAAAACCAACTTAACATTCATGTTTGGTCAGTATAATATGGCTACATTGAAGCATTTTTGCAATTAATCAAGGCAAAGGTACTGTAAATGTCCAAAGTGGTTAATGGGAAATTTACCACTATTGCCCCATCAGATAAAATAATTGATTTCTCCATCAGATAAAGTAATTCTCTCAAGAAAGATGGAACAACATCCTTCTCTTCCTGACACACGCAATAGGTACTTATTATTTAAAACCAATTTCAAAATATGTTATTGAGTATTGTGAGTACTGTAGTTCTACAGAAAGAAAGGTATTCAAAGAAAACATACAATCAAATATAAAAGATGCAGACAAGGCATATGGGTCAAGCAATGCATTAGGAGTTAGTGACTTTTAGTTAGTTGAATGGCAAGTACTAAAAAGTATTGTGTTAGGCAAGTGCTTCATTCAAGGATGTCGTTGTAGAAGTATTATGTTTAAGAAAATAAAATAATGAATGACTAATTTATATTTCCTGAGGAAGAAGGTAACTGCTGGAATTGAACCAAATAAAATAACCAAAAATTTTAACAAATGGCTCTGGAAAAAGAATTTGTTGCAGAATTAGATTTAAAAACAGCTGAATCAGCAGAATTTAACACCTATTATTCTTTTTCAAAATATTAATGAGTAAATTGTTGTAAAACAATCCAATTTTACACACTTGGAATTTTTGTCCTTCCGTTACCGTCCTTCCGTTACCTTAAAAAAACATCATACTTTTGGGCATAATATAATAATTTCTAAAAACTGCACTGCAATTTATAATAATTGAACTCTCCTTTAAGTGTTCTAATTTTTCTAGATTTTTCCTTTTTACGGTTTAGCTGAACTTTTAATAAAAAGGTGCAAGTGTGGTATACCACTTCCAAAAAACGTCCTTCCGTTACCATTACTAAAATTTAAATTTTAAAAAAAGTTATAAAGTGCTATATTCTAGATTTTGCATTTTTAATAAAATGCAGTAAAGTGTATAAAAGTCTACCTATCAGTTATTTGAAATAAAATATATTTTTTAAATTATGACCATAAGTTGTTGTACAAACTGGCCTTCCGTTACCGCCGGAATTCACCAAATTTAAAAATATGGAATACTAAATTTAAATAAAATTATTTTCCTTAAATTACCATATTTTTAAATTTCCTTTATTACCACCACTTTTAATCAGTATACCTTAATTGCAACATTATAATCTTCTGTTGTGTCTATAATGTCTATTAAATGCAGTAGAGTTCTCATAACCTTTTGCTGACAATTCAATTTAGTCATAAAAAATGGACTGAACGATTTTGGCACAACTTTCAAACAGAAACACTTTAAGAGAGTTTGGAGTCCCTCCACATGAAAAGTTTCTTCGACTGAATCATTTCAGGCCAATAGCGTACGTTCCCGACGCAATCCAATTGAAGAATGATAATCTCTAAAAATCACTGTCTTCATAAATGGAAACTCCCTATGACAGAAAACTCTCTGTCCTTCTTAATGTAACCTAAATCCTGTAAAGAAATCTCTTGTCTCTGAAGGAATAAATGCTTTGAACCAAATTTATCGACTTTTATTGCTGTAATTTTCACTATTTAAGGTTGCCATAAATCATGCTATTTCTATGGACATCATTAATTAAGATCAAAATATAAACTTTAGTTCACACCAAATTTCGAATTTGGTGACCATACCGTATACTAAGAATTAACCCTAAAATGGATTTATGCCATTATTCCACTAAATTCTTCACTTGACATGCTGATGCAAGTAAGCTCTTGAAATATGAGAAATCATGCACAAGCCTACCGTGCTGGGCCATAGATGGGGGGGGGGGTTTAATGGCAGATCAAGATATGGAAATCTACAATCGCGTAGAGGAGTGGGATGCATCGACTAGGCCGATTATTAACTCATTCTCCTATTAGAGCTTTGCACTGTCTGTAGGGGGTTGTTTGCCTTTGACTGCAGTATGCACTCCCTTCCCTCACCCCAATAACTCACAGGAATTCAGCCTTTGTGGATAAAAAACCTACCATCGTGTAGAAGATGGCGAGCCACGTCAACCGGGTTGCCAATAATCCACTCCCTCCTTTGACCTTTATACGCCGGCCCAAAAGTATTGACGAATAAAATTTTAAGACAATGATTATTATAATTTTTATTTCAACGTTAAAAAGAATGGTCAAAATATTTACTCTCCCCCCCCCCTCCCCTTCTTGTTTCCTCTTGATCTAGCCCCCACACTTTTAGCACCCAATCGTCACCGCTGACTGTAAGCAGCCATACTGTAGTCCAACTAATTTTTAAAAGGGATTTTGTGATTTGATTTCTTCTCAAATCGTAATAGAAATGTTAAATATGTTCAAACATTTTATATTTTCTACATATAGAATCAATTTGCGTATCGCCAAAAACATAGGGTTTTTTTTTGCTACTTATCCACTTATTATTGGTTAAAATGGATTTCAAAGAATAGGCATTTAAAATGTGTTTTTAGGTAAAATTAAAAAAAAAATAGCCAAAACACTACAATTTGGCATATTTTAACATGAACAGTATATGAAATATAGAGGTAAAAACGGCATTAAATAATTTAGATACGGTACAAAAATTATAAAGGAAAAGTTTGTCTTCATGTTGTCGTAACAACGGAAATTAAACCCCTTCAACTATACCCTCCCCAAAAAAATCCTGGCTACGGCCTTGCTACCGTGCATTCCATCCAACCAATTGCGTTTCATCAACGAGCTTTTCCTCGGGGCCGCCAAGCCCCGATTTTAAACCGAAAAAACAGGTATTATGCTCATCTCATCCATTGCCCTGTCATATTGGCAACTTCTATGCATTTATAAATTTCTCGTTTTTCGGTGCCCTATGAGAATACATTTGTAACTCTTCTTTCTTTCACTTTTGTTGGATATCAATGTCAATCCTAAAATCTATAAGATGCTTAAATGTTTCACATTAAACCGTATTAGCTGCCGCATTATTTTTTTTTTATATCTACGTTCAAATTTTATACAAAACTAAAAAATTTAAATTTTTAATATACAAACTGACCTTTTATCCTTCTCGTTGATCATTCCCGCAAGCATACTCGCTCTTTTGTGGACTGTATTAATTTTTTTTATAATGTTACTTTTATGCCTGACACTGTTTAGCAATAGAACACGATTAAGTACTTTTTTATTAAATAAACTCATTTTGACATTAGTTTCTGTGTATTTTAAAGAACACTTAAAAAGCCTTCTATTTGCAAACAATTGGTTTTAATAAAGATTCTTTTAAAGATTTAAATTGACACAAGATTCAACATGCCGATGCAGAAACAAAATATTTAAAAAGGTAAATAAAGCTTCAGTTCATTTCACTTTAAAAATTATTTACATGAAAGTTTTTAAAATTACATTTTCCTTTGGCAACAAGATGGAACCGCAAATAAAATGTAAACAAAACAAGTAAAGTATTTGATAGAAACGTGGTATTCGGTATTTTGTAAGTAATTTATTTTATGTAAATAATTTATTGAATAGTATTATTAATTTAAAAGGATCCCTACCATTAACTAGTTAACAAACCACTTAAAAAAAATATTTTAGGCTTTTTTCCAAAAGTTTAATGTTCAAGAATGTTCTGTATGCGTAGAAATTGTACAGAAAATTAGTATCATAATCATAGTAACCAATAAAGATCTGTTTTGTGTCATTGTAATCTTTGACCCACATTTCCTACAAAATTTAAAAATGCACTACTAGAACGACCCTTCTAGAAACTGTAAAATTTAATCGTTATATTTTGAGAAACTAGTACCCAAAATTATAATCCTGAGGAATCGTTGTGATAGATATCCATCAGTGTGTTGCCACTTTTCCCAACAATGCATCTACTTTTTAATTAATTAAAAAAAACATTTCTCTCAAAATAGTTCAAATGTGGCTTTAAAAAAAAGGAATGCGTTAGAAATCTACAATCAACTCTCTTGTAATAAAAATAATATTCAATATTTTGTCAACTTCTCAGATTTTTAAGTAGTTCAAAGAAATGCACAAAGCTAAAAATTCTGGGGAGCACAGCAAAAAGACATATTCAAAGGGGCAGAAGGTAATTAATACCAATGTCCAAACGGACCCCTCCTGAAATAAATGTAAACAAATAATTTTCTTTTCATAAATATTAGATCATTAATTATTTAATTCAACAATATGCATAATTAATTACCTAATTAGCATTAATGTTGTAAAATTCCTAACATTTTTAGCTTTAATTTCCAATAATTAATAGTTTTTTTTTGGTACAGATGTAGTATAGGGCATTTGCCGCGCAAGGTTTTTTTTGGCGTGTTTTATAAGGGCGATAAATTTATAGTGTGGCAACCCCAATTGACATTGTTGGTATTTTCCACGGCGCTCCGATTCTCGTGGCGACTTTCAATCTGGCAACCCTATGCTATGGTTAGCGGCAATTTTTCATCGCCAAAAAAAAACTTGCTTTCTCTACCCTAGCAAAATAGATTTAAACCTTACCAAGAATCTGGCTCTGCATCTTTTTTTTTTCGGGGAACCTTAAAGTTTGTGAATTTCAAGTTTTAAAAATCCCCGAGCTGGAAAAATTTAAACCTGAAGAAAATTAATATTATTAGCAAATGAAAGGTAGATAAAATTAGAAATTACCCAACTTGTAAGATTACATTTAAATTAGACCTCTGGACAAACATGCATGCAACAAATCAATGCTTCTGAAAGAACTGTTTAATAATACTTAATATATAAAAGAAGATGACAAATTACGATAAGTTGAAATTGGGAATTTTCAGTACTGTTGATTTCAATCCCCCCCAAAAAACATTTTGTATGACAGCACTGGACACATGCTCTTAGTAAATTTATTCATTGTTTATTTTGCTGTGTGTTCATTTGAAGTGTTATTGACTTACTATTATTATTTTTTTGTAAATCTTGATAGAAATCGACAGATAACTGTTTACATAGATTAAATTGCAACACAGTGACAAATTTGGGTTCGTTGTATATTAAATTTGGTGCCAATGTGTGCAAAATATTAGAAATAAAGTTAAACATGTACAAGTGTGAATAGGACCTGTAGCGGCAGTTGAAACAGGTTGTTTTTCTCCCTTCTGTTTGTGAAGATTTCATTGGTGACTATTTCTATAATTTATTGAAAAGATGTTTCTTGGGTAGAGTTTTTAACTCAGTCCAACATGATTTTTCTAAATTAAAAGTTATAACAAAATAATTTCTATCGATCCTAAATAATGCTATTGACTTCAATTTCTTTATTTTATAGTAGTCATTTCTTGAAAGTCTTTTGATTGTAATGGGGTTTCATGAATGCTTTATCTTCAAGCTAATTGTTGATGTTCCTATTCTTTATAGGCTTCAATGTTTCTTATAATTATTTGTAAGTCAAATTAATATTCAAATAAAATTCTAATTCACCTTTGTTGTACTATTTAAGATTTACTATCAAAGTTATATTGCTTAATCAAAAATGAATAAAAAATGAACAAATAAAAATTATTGATGGTTGAGTTTAATTTTGTGAAGTAAAATTTAAAAATTTGAATTTATGGAAACATTTTTTTTCATGTTTATGATAAAGTTATATTAATTTTAAATGTTTAAAAGGATGTTTTAAAAATGTGTCTGTTTTTTCCAAAACTTTATAAATTGTGCAACAGTTTTTACAATGCAACAAATGATTTATAATGTTAATAGATTGAGTTCTTAAAACAGAAGCTTTTTTATCAGCTCATTAGTGAAAAATGTTCTGATTGTTTTTTTTAACTGATTAAGTATTTCTTCTTTGTATGAATTAATATTTTAGTATTTTTATATGAATATTTTATTCTTTTAGATCTGCTGAAGACCATGTTCTTTGCTAAAATGATTTAAATACCTATTCAACTTTAAAGTGGAGAGCATTTTTATTAAAGATGATGAAATGCATGTAAGTTATACTAAAAAATTCTTATAGGATTCAGTTGAAATACTATCTTATATTTCTTATGTTTGAAATGGTTTACTATTTAAAAATATTGGTTTAAATGTGCATGTTTGCAACACACATCATAATTTTTTTAACCTTAATTTACCAAGTAAAATAACCAAAGCAAAATATTATATTTTAGTTTTATTAAACCTAAATTTACCAAATAAAATAACCAAAGCAAAATATTATATTTTAGTTTTATTAAACCTTAATTTACCAAGTAAAATAACCAAATCAAAATATTATATTTTAGTTTTAATTTGTAACATATTTGTTGCTTATCTATGTTGCTATATAAAATCTTGAAGTTAAACATAAATTATACCAATAACAGTATAAATGACCTGAGGGGGTTAATGTATATGCAATTTTCAATATTTCATAAGATTTTCTCAAACATAAAGTATTCTCTGCTTCCTACCCAAATGGTTAGTTATTCTTTTACTGTATTTTTTAATATAAAAAATATTTTTTTAGGGGGAATCAAAAATAATAGTAAAATGTTGTTAAAAATGGGGGAAGGGTAATTTTTAGTAATATGATATAATTAGGATAGAGAATGACTATTAATTGACCACTAACTATTCAATGATTTAATTTTTGAAAATAAGTATTTTTATTAGTGTGAATTTCCTTATACATTATGGATTAGTATATAAATTCATACTAGATGTATGTTATTTTGAAGACCAATTTACTGAATTTGTGAATTAGATTAATTTTCTTGTAATATGCATGACAAACTGTATTATCTGTAATTTATTCATATAAATTGCATTGCATATATGAGGCTAAGAAGAAGTTTCGATATTTAAAAAATATGCTTCCACAAAACCATTTTCTTCTTTGACATGCCATTGTTCAGTGTTTATGATAGAGTTATACTTTATAATCGCTAGTGGAAGAATTTATGGTACACAAGGATGATTAAGAACGAATTTATTAAGATTTAATGGACGGTAAAAACTATAGCGTGCAAGCTTTTGTATTTGTGCATGTTTGCAACACACATCATAATTTTTTTAACCTTAATTTATTAATGTAAACAGAACAGAAAGAATGCAACAGATGCTGCCACATACAAATTAGAAACTATCACAAATATAAACGATTATGGTTAATTACAAAAATAGTATCGATAATTTCAACACTCCTCCTCGTTTATATTACTCCACACATTTCCCTAAGCATACAATGCCTTTTTACAGGTAGAGGTTTTGTTAACAGATCAGCAACCATTGACTCAGATGGACAATAAGCACACTCAATAAGTTTCTTTTCGACACAGTCTTTGATGAAATGATACTTTGTATCGATGTGCTTGCTTCGATTCGAAAATTTTCCACTGTTAACCCAGCACAAACAACTTTGATTGTCCTCGTACATCATTACAGTTGCATTGTCAACATCTTGGAACATGTCCTTCAACAAACGGCGTAACCACAGAGCTTCTTGACATGCCTCAGACAAAGCAATATACTCTGCCTCGGTAGATGATAAGGAAACACATGTTTGCTTCCTGCAACTCCAATTTACGAGACCGCCATTCAGGAAGAACACGTATCCACTATTTGACTTTCTGGTTCTTCGGTCTTCTGCCCAGTTTGCATCCGCATAACCATGAAATGACTTGTTTTCTGTCATTCGGATGTTGCTCAGCTTCAATTTCATGTCTGCTGTAGATTTCAGATACTTAGTGACTTGCTTCAGTTGAGTCCAGTCTTCCTGGCATGGTGCAGAAACTTTCTGTGCAAGGATACTGATGCTTGCTGCAATGTCTGGTCTCGTATTTATTGCCACATACAACAGACAACCAAGTAGCTTTTGGTACCTACTGTTATTGGCCAACATATCACCAGGTTCCAACTTTTCGTAGTTTGGATCCATAGGTGTCTTGACTGGCTTAGCATCTGACAGACCAAAATCATTCACAATTTTCTTTATGTAACTTGATTGACATAATTCAAAGTTACAATCAGAGTCCTTGGTAACATCAATTCCAAGATAATGATGAACAGGTCCCAGATTTTTTATCTTGAATTGATTTGATAAAATACTTTCTACTTCATGTATTTCAAATTCGGATTTGCCAGCCACTAAAATGTCATCAACATGAATTAAAATGTAGCATATGCTATCACATGATCTTTTAAAATAAAAGCATGGATCAGTTTCACTTTGTTGGAAATTAGCATTGACAATAACTTTATGCACCGTCTCATTCCATACTTTAGCAGCTTGCTTAAGACCATATATACTCTTCTTCAATAGGCATACTTGTGTCGAGTCACCTTTGACAAAGCCAGGTGGTTGTTTCATGAATATTGTTTCAGTCAACTCACCATTCAAAAATGCTGTCTTAACATCAAAGTGGTGAACCACAAGATTCTCTTTAGCTGCTACTGATAACAAAGTACGTAGGGTTGTTTGACGTACTACTGGTGCAAAAGTCTCGTCATAATCTTCACCGTACTTCTGGGAAAATCCTTGAGCTACTAGACGTGCTTTAAACTGCTGTGTACTTCCGTCTGTACTCTTCTTTATTTTGAATACCCATTTACTGCCGACTGCTTTTCTGTCTTCTGGAAGGTTGCATAGATCCCAAGTCTCACTTTCTTCTAAAGATGTAAGCTCCTCCTGCATTGCATCGAGCCATTTTTCTTTGAATTTACTGGAAATTGCCTCATTGTAGGATCTGGGCTCTTTCTCTTCGACTTCTTCATGTGCCACATGCACTTCTTCAATCAATCTCCTTGGAGGTATGCCTTTAGTTGACCTCTGGGAAACACGAGCCTGAGGTTCTTCATTAGGATTGGTTTCCTCTTTGTCCTCCTCAAGAGTTCCTATATCTTGATCTGTTATTTCCATTTTGGAGTCGGTGTGAGTGGTATTCTCAGAAGTGTCGTAGCTGTCATGTTCACCTTTATGTGTATTCACACTGAACCTGACATCTCGGCTAATTACTACTTTGAGAGATGACACATCATAGCATCTGTATGCCTTAGATTCTTCATCATATCCAAGAAACATCATCTCTGTTCCTGTACAGTCCAACTTCTGTCGTTTCTGTGTTGGAACATGAACAAAACACTTGGAGCCAAATATCTGGAAATTCTTTACTTTCGGCTTTTCTTTATGCCATAGCTCATAAGGTGTCAACTTTCTAACTTTATTAAGAACTCTGTTCTGAATGAAATTGGCAGTCACCACAGCTTCCCCCCAAAACTTATTTGGTAAGCCTGCGTCGATCAGCATGCAACGTGCCATTTCTACCAGTGTCCTGTTCTTCCTCTCTGCTACACCATTTTGTTGCGGAGAATAAGCTGCTGTGAGTTGTGTCTTGATACCCTCATCAGCCAAATACTTTCTGAGGTGTGTGTTCAGATATTCTCCTCCACGATCAGAACGAATCGTTTTTACTTTCTTTCCAAGTTGGTTTTGTACCATAGCTATATACTGTTTCAGAACATTGGGAACATCTGACTTGTTAGCCAATAAATACACGAATGTGTACCTTGAAAAGTCGTCGATGAATGTGACTAAATACCTTTTACCGCCTAGTGTCAGTGTCTGTATTGGTCCACAGACATCAGTGTGTACCAAATTTAATAAGTCACTTGACTCAGTTGTAGACTGTTTAGGAAATGGTACTCTGGTTAGCTTTCCTTTCATGCAAGTGTCGCATGACATCTTGATACCACAATCTACAATATCCAAATCGGCTAGCAAACCTTCAGCACACATTTTCTTTATTGCATCAGGATCTCGATGCCCCATTTTTCGATGCCATGTATGTATACAGTTTTCCTTATGTTCAATCACCGAGTTGACTTTATGTGGTTGACACAGTCTGTACAAGTTGTTCACAGTATTAGCAAAACCCACTTGATGACCATTCTTTAGAATTTCACAACAGTCTTTAGTAAAGTTCACTGAAAAATTGTCCCTAGTCAATTGATGAACAGAAACTAGATTTCCGACAACTTTTGGAACGTAGAGAACATCACAAACATGAATAGGTGTGATAGTTCCTTCTTTATTAGTGACAGTTAGGTTTCCAGTACCGATTCCCCGAACATCAACAAGATCACCGTTAGCAACTTCAATTCGATCCACATAGGACTTATCCAAAGAAGTGAAGAAATTTTGATCATTCGTTACATGTCGAGTTGCCCCTGAATCTAAAATCCAACTATCACTTTGGACCCCGACAGTGAATAAACTGGCCTTTGGTTTGGAACTGTCAACAACATTTACTTTATCTGGATGATTTTCCTTCCATTTGATGTACTTCCTACATTCTTGCTTTATGTGGCCTGCTTTCTTGCAAAAGAAACACTTTATAGCACTTGATGCGGCTTTCTTGAAGTCTTTACTTGAGACGGATTTCAGCATCTTTTCCTGAGAAACTCCAGGAGTTGCATCTGCATGTTGCCTCCGCTCATACTCCGCTAGGACCTTCTGTTGTACAACGGCAAACGTCAGTTCTGTTTCTGTACTTGTCTCCAAAGCAGTAATCAAAGTGTCAAAACTTTTTGGCAAGCTACTGAGAAGCATCGCCACACTCCAATTATCCGACAAGGATTGTTCGCCTAAGTCACTTAATTTAAGAAACAGTTCCTTCATTCTAGTGACGTGCTGCGGAACATCACCGCCCTCTTCAAGTTTCAGAGAACATATTGTTCTCATTAGATGCACTTTATTTGTTAGTGTGCTTCTTTCATGATATTCTTTGAGGGTGTCCCACATAGCCTTCGCTGTAGTTTTGTCCCTGATATGGATGAGCTGATCATCTTCAACTGTTAGTCCTATGTATGCTTGAGCTTTATTATCAGCTGCATCCCATTCATCCATCTTCTGGTTTCCTTCTTCAGCGGCTGGTCGAACGCCTTCAATTACTTTCTTGAATAAATTGTCTTTCATCAAAAGTAGCCTTATTACATGCTTTTATTTAACTCAGTCTGGTGTGATGTGTCCTCAAATCTTGTAACTCAATTTAAACCCACTTCTAATTGTCATAAAAATTTGAAACTTGGGATACATACGTAATCCCGGTGACAATACAATAATTAGCCATAAAATTGTTAATTACTAATTAATTCTAATTAATAATGAATTTTCTTAAAATCGACAAATCTGGCGAAAGCCAGACTCGAACCCATCCATCTACAAAAATGACGTCAGATGAATGCGCGAAAAATTATGCGCAATGATCTGGTTTTGCTTCAACAGAAAAGCTTTCCGTCGCCATTTTGAATATTTTTAAACCAAATGATAGATGTTTATGGTAATAGTTTCTTCTTCCATTTTATTATTGACAGAAATATCCGCTATTAAACAATTTTGGTTTTGTAAAGCACATTACTAAACTCTGATAGGTTATAACTTCGGAGGAGTTAAAAGTAGAAGGATTTATAGGAAACAAATTAATTTGTGTAACAACAAACAAGTGAGTTACCTATTCATTTAATTTGCATATAGCGATGTTTATTGCATTAGTTTAATTTTTATGATATATATAGATGAAATAATTTTATTCGTTGAGAAAACGACAATAAGTTTTTAATATGTTTAAAAAAATTATAGTAAATTCCTAGTGTACGTTGCCCCGTTGTCGCCAAGTCCAAAAATTGGCGCCAAGGTAAAAAGGACGTTTTTTTCTTGGCGCCAAATCAAAATGGCGGTTTGGTTTGGTTAATTAATGTCTCACTAGAGCTGCACAGTGGGCTATTGGCGACGGTTCGGTGCCTATCTCGAAGGAAATCAATATCGGGAACGAATGCCTCGTATTTTTGAACCATGGACAGTTGACGCAAAATGGCGGACATTACGTTGATCTGGGAAGTCGATCATGGTGCTTACAGGCGATCCTTTGGACAGTTGTTTGGGGCAATTCGATGGCACTTTTAAGTGCTCACGCGTTCCGCGCGCTTAAAAGATGCGCGGCAAGCCTTGGGCTTCCCCGGACATGATTGGAGTGTGTTTTTGGTAACTCGAATGACAAGTGTTCCTGCTCATTCCTCCAAACATTAGCTATGAAACCGTCCAAACCATAGAAATCACTGATGCAATTCGCAATCTCAAAATAAAAATGTCCCAGGAAAAGAGGGAATCACCAATAAGATGATGAAAAACCTTCCACCCAATTGCTTAATTTAAAGAGGTTTAATTATACAAAGCAATGGTAATATACATGTTTATATAACTAAAAAGCAGAAAATAAAATATATATATAAAAAAAACTTTTTAAAGCACATGCTTTTATCAAATGTACTAAAATGCAAAAAATAACCATTCTATACTTCTTGAAAACTGACTTTTGTAACATTACCTTTTCCTCCACTTGCCCCTTGAATTCTTTTCTCTTCAACTACTTTGAAATATGTTGAATATACTTTTGTTGGAACTGACTAAAAATAAAAGCGTGGGGCGCTCACACATGATATCTAAAACCTTAATGTCTTCTTTTATCATCTTGAAATGTTAAATAATTCTTAATAAATCTTAAATATAATATCAATAATAAGCGCCCCACGCTTTTATTTTTAGTCAGTTCCAACAAAAGTATATTCAACATATTTCAAAGTAGTTGAAGAGAAAAGAATTCAAGGGGCAAGTGGAGGAAAAGGTAATGTTACAAAAGTCAGTTTTCAAGAAGTATAGAATGGTTATTTTTTGCATTTTAGTACATTTGATAAAAGCATGTGCTTTAAAAAGTTTTTTTTATATATATATTTTATTTTATACTTCCAGTTCGAATAATTGTTGTTAGTTAACTTTACAACTTCGCTTTTGAAGTCTGCCATAACGTACTGTATGTAAACGAACAACTACCGGAAACGAAACTACTATTGATTCTTAATGCACCAAACTGGAGGCCATAACCTGATGGAGTTATACTTTATAATCGCTAGTGGAAGAATTTATGGTACACAAGGATGATTAAGAACGAATTTATTAAGATTTAATGGACGGTAAAAACTATAGCGTGCAAGCTTTTAAATGTAAACAGAACAGAAAGAATGCAACAGATGTTGCCACATACAAATTAGAAACTATCACAAATATAAACGATTATGGTTAATTACAAAAATAGTATCGATAATTTCAACAGTTTATAATAGCTTTACAGCTTTAATATTTTATCCTTTTTGAATACATTAGAAAAAAATTTTTAGCCTTGCCTAATACATTATTTTTTATTATTAACTATGTCAATATTTTGAAGCAGCACAATTTTAGGATTTCTTTGGTATATTTAAAAGTGCAAGAACATGATTAGCATCCTAATATTATATATTTCAAACTATAAATTTATTGATTGCAAAGAATATTAAAATATTAGGTTTCTTTCATCACTAATTAGTCAGAATGTTTCATAAATTATGTATAAATTGATTGTTTAATAAGAAAGACTTATGATTCATCTTTTTTTAAGTAGTGAATTAACATTCTTGTTTTATAATTTATAAACTTTCTAAGAAGATACGTTTCTAAACTGATACATTTCTTTTTTGCAGGTTAGTCTTCAATTCGTTGCAAAATTCACATTTCGTTTAAGATTTGAACAGAGGTTGATCCTTAAGAAGAACACTGTAACATCATTTGCTCTTCAAGCACCTTGCTTTTCAACTCTTGCTAACATGGAAATAAATAACCCAACTCCCCAGAAAAACATTTTAGTTCCACCCCTTGAAGTACGCGGAATGACGACACTAGACCGAGACCTCTTCAAAAAGGAAATCGACGTTCCTTGTTTCTCTCTCCCGGTTGATGATATAAAGGAAGCCATTAAAGTTCTGAAGCCATGTTTCTTAAAAATGCCCAATCTGCAGCCAGTCCAAAATGAAGGCGAACAGAAAGTGATCCTTCTCAATCCGGATTTATTTGATGAGAAACTTCCATACCTGCAAAAAATTCTAAATCGATTCAATTTGGATAGCGTGGCATGGACAAAAATCCATTTATCGTATGACAACTGGACATCTGACAACATTTTCAAGGCTGTTTTACCCCCAGATTCGACTGGAAATGTGTCTAGTTTTAGTATAGTGGGACACATCATTCATGTTAATTTAAAAACCGACTTGATGGACTACAAACATCTTATTGGACAAGTCCTACTGGATAAGTATTCTAATATTAAGACAGTGGTAAACAAAGCGAACATTATTGAAACCGAATTCCGGAATTTCAGCCTGGAACTGCTGGCCGGAGAACCCAACTATGAGGTAACTGTCAAAGAGAACAGCTTCCAATATGCCTTTGATTTTTCCAAAGTATTCTGGAATCCCAGATTAGGCAATGAGCACAATGAGATTGTTAAAAAGGTCAATCCTGGTGACATTGTGTACGATGTCTTTGCAGGTGTGGGACCCTTTGCCGTTCCTCTAGCCAAGAAGAAGTGTCAAGTGCATGCAAATGACTTGAATCCAGATTCGTTTAAATGGCTGAAGCACAATGCGACACTGAATAAGGTAACCCAATACCTACATCCGTACAACTTGGATGGAAGAGAATTCATCCAGACGGTGATCAAGAAGGGGATGATCGATTTCTGGAACAACGAAGAAGACGAGGATTGCCGAGTTCATGTTCTCATGAACTTGCCAGCCAGTGCTTTGGATTTTCTGGAAGCCTTCAAGGGTCTGATGGTTGGGGAAGATGTGAAGAAGATAGGAGAGATGCCCACTGTTTACTGTTACTTCTTCAAAAGGAAGGATGAGGAGATATTAGATATCACAGGAAGGTATTTGGATGCCGAAATCCAGAAAGTTCTTCAGACAACTGCGGTTCGTCTTGTTGCCCCTAATAAGACTATGATGCGAATCGCGTATAAAATACCAAAATCTGTTCTATTTCATGCAAATGAGAACTGTGAAGAGCCACCTGCTAAACGTTTGAAGGGTGACGATGAAGACATTGAATAGCCGTGTTTGTTTTTAAATTTGCCAATTCAATAATAGTCTAAAGGAATTGTTAATTTTTTCTTTCGAAACGTAGTAAATAAGTAAAATAACCGAACATTTTTTTAAGTAAACATTTTATTGAACATAATTTTATGAAATAAAACTTGGATGACATGTTTTATTCTGGTTATAATTGTATATATGTATACATATATGTATTTGTGTATCCTTTTGTAAAAAATTTTAAATTTGAGAAAATATTCCATTTAAAACTTTTTAAAGAAAAGCCACTAACTGAATATATGGTTCGTACTTTCCTTAGAAGTCTTTAAGAACTCCCTATTTTTGTCTCATATTCATAATGGCCCTTATAAAGTACCTAGAAACACCTTATTTTCGTTCAAAGGATCCTTATAAACTTTTAAGTTACAAAAGGCTCTTAGAACGCCGTTTAAACGACTATCATCACTAAACTTCTTTTTAAAATGTTTTATCTTAATGTGAATTAAATACAACTTTGTATCTATGTAGAAAATCCATGGCTTTGCATCTAATGGCTGTTCACCGATTGAACTTAATTTGAAAAAAATTATACTAATAATCTTATTTGTGACTATAGAACTAACTTTTTGTTACATAATTTTTTTGCTTTAAATATGAGGTCCTTATAAATGTCTTTTAAGGTAAAGTCCTTAGAAACTTCTTATTTTTATTTTCGGAAAATATGTACGAACCCAGCGAATAAGGTACATAGTCCAATTACACATTATGTACGGATTTATTAAATGTGATGTTTATTCTTAAATTTAGCTAAATAAAACAAATATTTTGTACATAATTTGATTCAGTTATCTTTATAAGACTAACGATTTAGTTTATTAATTTATATGTTTTACGTAAATAAATGTTATGAAAAATCTGGTTTCGCCTGTGTGAATAACTGCTATGAAGAAATTTTTGGTGATTGCAATTGTCCTTGGATGAAATAAATAGAATATCGTAAGACGTTTACCAGTGACGGCCCGTGGTCGAAAATGTTAGTGCAGGCGAAATCATGTGACTCCCAACTATTTTCCACAACTATACATGAACGGAAATTCTTTAATATGTATTACTCAAATCAAAGTTTCCTTTCAATTTTTACGAAATGATAACATGGGAAAAAATTAGAAAACACTTATTTTTTTAAAATTGAAGCAATCCTCCTTTCTTTTAAACTTTTGTCAATTTTAATATTAACTTAAATAACAACACATAGTAAATTTGTCACGAAAACTATTTCCTTTTGGAGTGATTCTTGGAAATTCTCAGTTCTCTCACCCCGCAATTCTCGCACGAGCCAATCAGTTTATCGAATTCCCAAGTGCAGCCAGTCAGAAAATATATTTCGTGCTGTATCTCGCCACAACAGCCGATTTCGAACTTCGCTTTTTGGCTGCAGTTTTGCTGAATGGAGTTTTTTTTCCCTTCCTGAATTCTGCATTACGGCAACAGGCTTGCCATTTATCAGAGATTTTGTTTACTTACCGTAGAAATTACATTTTCAATTCTAATCTTCATTTAAGAAAATTAGTAAAATATCTGATTTTAGTTTTAAAATACACTAATAAATTTAGGTGCAGCCCGGCTGTACCGGGGTACAGCCGGGCTGCACTAGCCGCCACTGAAGAATAAGTAAGGCGACAAATTTTAGTAGATAATCTTTTGAGATTTTATGATTATGTTATTTTTTTAAAAATCTATCTTTTCGTAAAGATGGGCATATTTTACATCTAATTTTCTTACCGAAAAATACTTTAGTCTATAATTTTCAAATTTGGTAGCCAATTAATATACCAATTGTAGACATGGGATTAAGAACAAGGCAGCTCCACTTTTCTTTGATTTATACTTTTTCATTTATTCCTATAAAAAAAAATCCTTCACCGAAAGAACCAGACACCTCTCAGCAATGGCTATAGAGAAATAAAGGAAAAGGAGCTGTACTTTTGTATTATACGATGTAAGAAACGTTCAGTGTTTTTCGTCCTTCCTGAACAATTTTGAAAACTGGAGCTGCCTTGTTTTTGCACCCACACGTCTTCAATTGTATTATTTTAGTTTTGAGGAGCTGGTTCTTATTTTTATTTTCGGAAAATATGTACGAACCCAGCGAATAACAGCACACAGTAAATTTATCGTTTATCTCTGATTTATTATTTATCGTATTAAATACATCGTAAAAGAAAATATATTGTTCAGAACCGAGTGGTCGAGTAGTTGACAATATATATTTAGGATTGCCTACTGTTCAAAATCCTTTTATTGCACCCTTCCTTATCTACGCAGGATCTCTTAAGGGGATTGAGAAGGGCGTATTATAAAAAAATATTAGGTTTTCTGAAAGTCTATAAAATATTACTTTGTATGAAAGGAAGAGAGGAGTTCGAAATTAGGTCTGCTTGTGCTAAAAAATATTCTGGAGCCTTCCCTAATGTGAATCATCTTATACTTTAAAAAAAATCTCTGAAAATAAAGTTTTCGGCACTTCAAAAATTCGTCCACTCATAGAAGGTAATTGCCAACAACTCAAACGTTTACTATATTTTTTGCAATACCGTCTCTTTAATTCGCGATTTAACACAAAAGTCAAATTCGACACCTTTTTACTTAAGTGCTTTCTTGAGTGTGTCATTGTGACTTTACTAAACTTTCAGAGAATGAATAAGCCATTTGAGAAAAAGATGTTTTGTGATCGTAATTACATTTTGTAAAATAAACAAAGAGAAAGGATTGCCCTCTAACCTTAGCCACTAACATTTAGGTCACATCTGAAAGCAAAACGTAGATTTCGTTATATCTGTGTACATCCAATGGCGTCAAAATTGAGTAATTTTTGTAAGAAGCCTATGTTATGACCCCTCTGAGAGAACATTGTAAATGTTGCAAATTTACGAACGTCTCTTCTCAGGCGACAAAAAAAATCACGTGTTCTTTTACTTTAACAGAAATATGTTCTGGTATTTGAAACACCAAAACTATGGTTTTTTTTAATTAGTTGTTTTGATGCCTCCAGGATCTGAATATTCACGAAAAAGCATGGGTTTACATTTCTGAGGGGTTCTCAAATCACCCATATTGTATTAATGTACATTTAACATCCATAACATAGTTTGCAACTACATTTACCATAAAAAAAATTACTTTACAAACTTCAGTAAAAAAGTCTTCTACTTGTGTTAAAATTCGCTACTTAGTGTTTGAAAATTACAAGACACTTCTAAGCAGCGAAATAGTCAATATGTAAAACTAATAAAAAATATTACTTTTTAACGTATTTCTTTCAAAGACGGTTTTCCTTTTATAAAGTTTATCTTTTTTAATAGATTCTTCATTTCGAATCTTTTCAATTAGTTAAAGCAGTGGTTCCCAACCTTTAGGTCAAGGTGGCCACACGGATCATCGAGTTAAAAGTTAGACAATACGCGGACCACCAAGTTAGAAGTTAGACATTACGTGGACCATCAAGTTAAAAGTAAGACATTGTACGACAAATAAACAAAAACCCCAACCCATTCCACCCTCTGACGTTTTTGTACCACGTAAGGTCAAGGAGGAGTCGTCGCCAACTGCAGTATACGATTTCACTTTCATAACTCCCCGGGTTTAATGGCAGATCAAGATATTGGAATCTACAATCGTGTAGAGGATAGTGGGATGCATCGACTAGTCCGATTATTAACTCATTCCCGCAATTAGAGCTTTGCACCGTCTGTAGGGGGTTATTGCCTTTGACTGCAGTATGCGCTTCCTCCCCTCCCCCCTATAACTCACAGGAATTCAGCCTTTGTGGATAAAAAACCTACCATCGTATAGAAGAAGGCTAGCCGCGTCAACTGGGTTGGCAATTAAACCACTCCCTCCTTTGACCTTTATACGGCGGCCCAAAAGTATTCACGAATAAAATTTTAAGACAATGATTATTATAATTTTTATTTCAACGTTAAAAAGGATAGTCAAAATATTTACTCCCCCTCCCCCCCTTCTTGTTTCCTCTTGATCTTGCCCCCGCACTTTTAGCATCCAATCTCCACCACTGACCACTGACGCGGACCATCAAGTTAAAAGTAAGACATTACGCGGACTATCGAGTTAAAAGTTAGTCTATTTAAATAAAATAGCTTTTTAAATTAATGAAAACGTGTATTTTACTTCAATTAATAATAATGAAATTTCCGATTACATCGTTTCACCAACTTCCATGTATTCTTATGAAATACAACATACTTTTAAAACTATGGGTAAACATTAAAGATAAACTTTCAAAGCTACAAGTAGAATTATTCCATTTACATCTTTCTTTCCAAAATTACAAGCTTAATATATTAGAAAATTCATAATGGCGAATTTCCTTCAACAAAATAAAAAAAAAATCATATTTGCGGTTTAAATACAGAAGAATTCAGGCAATGAATAAAGTAATGTATCAATTCTCAGAACTTTATTGGAAATGGCGGATTTCTTCATTATCTTATAAAGATTGTTTTGGCATAAAAAAATAATACATTCTCAAAAACAATTTCTGATTTAAAAAATAATTTAGAAAGAGCAAAATAAAAATATTTTGATTGGACTAAAATTCTCCAGTGGTCCGCGGACCATAGGTCAGAGCATATTTTAAGGAATTTTCACTGGCGGGGACAAATATTTTTCTTTGGTCAAAAATAAGATGCTGATAGGTCTTGATAAGATAGCTGAACCTCGATGTTAACTTTTTTGCGGGGGCTCCGTAAGAGGAAAGTTGCACTGGCTGTTTGCTAATTCCTAAATGGGGGGGGGGGGGGGGGGATTCGCTTTAGGAGACGGGAAAAGGGGTTCTTAAAGCTTTGTTGAAGGATTTCTTGCCTTATAATAAGAGGCGTGTAACTGTCCGACGGAGTGATCATTAACAACCCTTCCTCAAACCACGCTGATTTGGGGTATGGCTATTCAGTTGTCGAAATACTGAAAAGTGAAACCTGCGACGATCTGTATAAACCATTAGCGAAACGTTACGTGTCCGAACAGGTGTAATTACATGTTGTGCCTCAAACAACTTACTTCAGACCACATGCGATTTAAAAATTCTTCTCCACATTCCAGGGTTCGAAAGTGTTCCAAGTCCACCTCTAAATTCTCTATGGAACACAAGTCTCCCAGCCTACACGTAAAGGTTAATAAAAACTTCAGGCAAAAAATGCTAAAAATTATTTCTTTGTCAATTGAATCTAAATTAATTTACTTAAATTAACAAAAAATATCGATGCTTTTCCCTTTTTTCTTAGCACTGGTGGGGAAAATTCCCCACTAACTCAATGTTAAAATATGCCCTGCCATAGGTTCGGAACCACTGAGTTAAAGGGACAACGAACTCTCGGTCTTTAGAGTTCAAAGAAAGTGAATTTTAACCTCCTTTCTTTTCGGAGGTCACGGCACGGACAAAAGTTAACAGTTTTTTTTTATATAAAAAAATTAAGAAACTTTCATAATTTTTAGTTTTCCAAAGTTTATCAAAGAATTCCTAAACTAAATTAAATCGTTTCAGAATTTTTTTAATTGTACCAGGTAGTTTTTGTTGCTGACTTTGAAATTTTGTGATTACAATTGGGTAGTTATACATTTCTTGAGGAATTGGGAATTCATAAATTTTGCTTAGATACATTGTCAAAAATAAGTACTGCTCAAAAATAAGTAAAATTTACTCATTTTTGGGTACTTTCGATATTTATCATGGCTCCAATACATAAATTTCAATTTTGATAAAGACATGTATCCAAAAATGATCCAAAAGAGCAGATGCTAGCCTACATAGGCTGCCTTCATAAATCCCTCTCAATAAATATCGACAATTACAACCAAGGCTTAACGGGAATTGAACCCAGATCCTCAGGCACACCAGTCCAGTGTATTATCCGTGAAACTATCATGGCGACTTGAAGGAGTTATAAACAAAAGAAATGTTAAAAAAGTATGGCAAAAGAATGGGGAGTAAGATAATTAAGTTGTAATAACTCAATTTCCATTGAAGCAATCGACATCAAGTAACGTAGAAAACCATCTTCTGAACAACTATTTTAAATTTGTAAGGTCGCTTTATGAAGATGGCTTGAACAGAAGCTGAGATTAGCAATATTGAAGAATGAGCAGTTTAATTATTACACTGCTCATTTTTGAGAAAGTACGGTTACTTAAGTTAAGTACGTCATCGCTCATTTACGATGCAATTGTACTCAAAGAAAAACAAGTAGGTTCAAGAACTCATTTTTAAGTACCTTTTTTTTATAGTGTATCTCTGCTACCGATGCTCATGTTTAAGTACTTTTTTAAAGTGTAGTCTCTGCTACTGAATACCATGTTCATTTTTAAGCGCTTTCTTTACAGTGTAGTCCCTGCCATCGAATACCATGCTCATTTCTAAGTACCTTATTTTACAGTGTAGTTTCTGTTACAGAATACCATGCTCATTTTTAAGTACTTTTTTTTACAGTGTAGTCTCTACTACCGAATACCACGCTTTACTTCAGACATTGACTATTAAACACTTTAAAAGTGTCATTCACAGAAAACTGGTCAATCCAGCCAAGAACTATTACTAAAAATTCTTCTTACTCAGGGAAAATTATTTACAATTTTGCAAATATTTTTTTCTAAATTACATATATCCTTATAGTTACCTTTTTCAACATGATTAAATAAATCACCCAGCTTGCCTTGATTGCTTTTTTACATAGGGAGTCAACAACTTACAAAAAATAACCTTTTTTTCCCGTTTGAAATCAGTTACCTACATGACACGTGTCATTCAAAAGAATCGCCTTGTTCGTATACTTTCACTTATCCAACAGTTTCAGCAGTTATATATGAAGATAATTCACTTCCTGGTATTGTCGAAGAATTTGTCTGAGTGGCATATACGACCTTGGTGGACAACGTTTGCGATGAATACCAATGAATATCAGAAGTATATGAGATTAAGGGTCATTTATAATTTTTGTTTTCTTTAAAAATAGAGGGGGAAAAAACAAATTTTAGTATTGACTGTATAGAGCTATTTAGTTTCAAAAGAATTTTTGACTCAATGCATCTTTCTCGGAATTTACATAGATACACAGTTAAAAATAGGCACTCAAAAATAAGTAAAAGGCACTCACATTTGAGTACATTCGATGCTTATCATGGCTCCGAATACATGTTACAATTTTCAAAAAGACATGTGCTCAAAAATGAGTACAATGGGTAAAAATGATTAAAAAACAGCTGAGACTAGACTACATAGGCTGTCTTCATAATCACTTTCAATTAATATCGACAATTACAACCAAGACTTACCGGGAATCGAACCCAGATTATCAGGCACCACAGTCCAGAGCCTTATTCATTAAACTACCAGGTCGGCTTGCAGAAGTTATCAAGAAGAACAAATGTTAAAAAGGTAGGTCAAAAGAATGGGAAGTAAGATATTTGAGTTGTACAAAATCACTTTACATTCAAGCAATCGACATCAAATAATGTGGAAAATCATCTTCTGAAGAATTATTTTAACTTTGTCAAGTCACTCTGTTAAGATGGCTCGAATAGAAGCTGATATTAGCAATATTAAATCACACTGCTCAGTTTTGAAATAGTACGATTACTTATATATGAGTATGTCGTCTCTCATTTAGAATACAATTGTACTCAAAGAAAAACGAGTACGTCCATGTACTCATTTTTGAGTACCTTTTTTTTACAATGTAGAATCTACTAGGAATTTTAGAACAATGGTATAGCAACTTTTGTTTACTTCAGTGTATTGAAGCTTGTAGAAATAAACTTCATGTTACAAAAATGTAAATTATAGAAATCTATTTTACGCATAGAAAACATTTCAAACACACCGTTTTTCACGTTAAAGTGTCAAATGAGCAATATGCTTTATAATAAGGTAAACCTGAATATTAGCTAGTAGTCCTCTAATAAGTAGTTCAAAAGAGTATATGCAGAGGGTGGCTATTGCGAACTTTTCTATGGGCTGAACCGAAGCTAATGTAACCAAGGAGTTTTATGTTTCAGTATGTACGCATTTTCAAATTATTATTATATCCTGACGACATATATTTTAATATACGGTGTTTTTTTTAGGGATGAACCGGATAGTGGTTTTGCCGGATATCGGATATCCGAACTGGATTTCGCCGGATATCCGGCAGTTTATTTTTTATGAAAATAAATTATCATACTACACTAGAAAAAACGGAAATCGGTCAAAAATTGAAAAATATTTTTTTTATTCTGTAATATTTCCCAATTCTTTATCTTTAAGGTGATACCAAAATTGAATAAACATTCAAAAAACTTTTTTATTTACAAAGGGTTATTCTAGGGTGCTGCTAGCAATGGTCGTATGTTTTGTACATTTTACACTTAATTTCTGAATAATTGTAATTTTACCATATACCCTTTCATTCCAAACATGAAAACTCAAGTTTGCTTAAACTTTTGAGAAATTTATTTTTTAATTCTACTTTATATTAGTTGTGAGATGTGATGACCCTCCACCATAACGATTCGTTAAAAATATAATTTTAATGTTAAAAATTTGAAAAAAGTTTTTTTTTTTTAAATCTCTGTTGGTTAAAGGGAGAATCTGCACACTGTGAATACATTGGTAAATTTTCAGGAAAATACTTAAAGCAAGAACAAAGAAAATTGATCGCCACAAAAAATTCTTCGATGTTTTATTCATCCGGATATCCGGCTTGGAAAATCGGATATCCGGCACTTTACTTCCGGATATCGGATAGTTAAAAAAGCAGCCGGATACCGGATAGTTACCGGATATCCGTTTCATCCCTAGTTTTTTTTAAAGGAAGTAAACACATTTTCCATTTGTTTTAAGGATGCGGGTTTATCTCGGCGCCATCTTGCTGCCATCACCGCGTTTGCAGTTTTGGTTTATCTTCATTAATACTATAGGACACATCCTCAATTAAATATTTCCATAACCCAACCCAAGAGTTGAATACATGCAACACTTGGGGTGCCGGATTAGGAAGTCCGTCAAATTTTCACAAAAAGGGGAAAGGTGTAAATGATTTCAATTGGAAATTTGTAGTATATATTTGACACTTTTCTAGATTAATATATTTTTTATTAAATAATGTATTTTATATAAATCGGTTGCACTACTTATAAATCAATTAATTACTTTGAGATTTATTTATTATAATATTTCTATCAGAATACTACTTTGAAAAGATTGCATAGCTTGTATTTTATTTTATCAGCTGATAAAAGCTTTCTTAAAACTACAAGCCAGTATTTTTTACAAATTGTGGAATTTGACACATCAAAAACACGAATACATTTTTTTTAGTTGACAAATCCATTATTGAAAAATATTATCCAGGTTGCAAAAAATGTATTTAAATATTTATTTGTGCAATTTGGGGCGCCAAAATCCTATTCGCTTGTGTCACAAAAGTTCGCTTCACCGTTCCTGGCTGAACAAACAGTTTTTTTTTTCGATTTCTCAACTTTTTCGCTTTTTGCATTTACAACGTTTACCACTTCTGTGTAAAGAACCCAAAATTAAGCATATTTAACTAGTAAAATCTTACTTTTCTTCTTGAAAACCTTTCAGAATATCTTCTTTTAAATTAAAATTAAAAAAAAAAAAAGCTTTGTTCTATCAACTTTGAACATCATTTTCTCATAAAGTTGCAGTACAATTTTTGGTTGAGATATTTCAACGAATATACACACATGTCAAATATACAGAATTATATAATAACGTATACATTGCTACGTAAAAAATGAATTACTAACAACCAGAAATTTTATTGTATTTTAAGGAAGAATAAGAAAAATGGAATGCACAATTATAGAAACTATTGAATAATTGTTCCGACTGCAACCTTTAAATTCGCATAAAGACACTGTTATCATAAAATTGAATTATTGCGCACACAAAAAATTACATTAGTTTTTTATATCAATCTCATATCGCATAACATGTTTTTCATACGGAAAATCAGCGAAACACTCAGCTTCGAAACTTTCCTCTTGTTGAGAATTCGGTATTTTCCAGAAGACTCGAATAAAGCGTTTCATTGCGACAATTATGTCTTATGATGCCATTGTTTTAGAATGATTACGAATAAGTGCTAAGATAAAAATTAAGATAAAGGGCAAATTTGGTGAAAAGTTTAAAATAAGAAACGCGATTGAAAGCATTTCTTGTATTTTGCCTTGTACTTGACATTTAAAAGGACAATTCGACGAAGGTTAATGTATGGTTATGATTAAATGCTATCTTTTCCCATTACACGAAATAAATATATTTGTTTATACATAGCCAGGGAATATTCTATTCTAACAGGCAGTTGTGAAATTTAATAAAGTTAATATTTGGATGAGGGGGGGAGGGGGAGACTTGTACAGGGTGGCAACAACATTCCAGAAAAAAAGTTCCCTGATTTCCATGATGATGTCACAAAAATTTCCCTGATTTTACAATTACATTAAGAAATGTTGCAATACACGCTTAGTATAGAAACAAAGTATCCACGCTACAATAAATATATTGCCTTATAAATGACAAATTATA
The DNA here is from genome assembly GCA_963932185.1 of Troglohyphantes excavatus. Taxonomy (NCBI): domain Eukaryota; kingdom Metazoa; phylum Arthropoda; class Arachnida; order Araneae; family Linyphiidae; genus Troglohyphantes; species Troglohyphantes excavatus. The sequence continues at coordinate 34,445,177 of OZ010677.1, read as the reverse complement.
AGCAATAATTAAATACAGTTAAAATAATAATTTATGGTTACAACACAAGTTATGCAATTGTGACAGGCATAATAGTAATTAAACATGTTCTCTGGAAGCAGATAATGCAAAAATTTATTATTTTTTCAAATTATTTCTTTTGTAGATAATTTTAAATATTTTATATGTTTCCTATTCCAATCTTCAATAAATCTCATATTCATTAGTTCAATTGTTAGAACATCTCACATGTTGCTTACAATTCAAGGTCCAACACACTTTGCTTCTCCCTCCAGCAGTGGTTCACATTTTTACAAAAATAAAACTGAAAATATGACAATGCGCATAACCATGTTTCTTTTCTCAAATTCTTTTTCAGAACTAAAAGGAAATATTGACAACTAAATTACCCAGAATGGAGGGCATAACAGACGATAATTGCCGTTTTCATGAACAAAATTTTAAAAATTTCCTGACTTTTTGTGAAATGTTGAAAATGTCCCTGACTTTTCCCTGATATTTCCAAAATTAAACATGTCCATGATAATTCCCTGATTTCCCTGTTTTCCCAGGTTATGTTACCACCCTGTTGTAGCTAATTAAGGACCTAGGTTCGCTTTGGGCCTTTCTCCTAGAATAGCTTTTACTCCACCTAGCAAATTTAAAGAAGGAACATAAAATTGTCAAAGAAGCTATTTTTTTTAAATTTCCATAGTACATATATTAACATTATTTTAAACCATACTATTAATAATAGTAACATAACCTTTATTTTATTTTGAAGATGTTTTATATTTGGCTGAAATTTATTTAGACTAGGTGCCGAGAAGCGAAGCTTCTATAACCCTTACAATTAATTTTTAAACATGAGATGTGCATGATTAAGTTTATTCCATGAGGTAAGAGGACGAAACAGGACAAAACAACGTAAAACAAACATAAAGGCTAAAAATCAACAAACATATTCACAGTGAATATGTAAGGACGTGGAAAGTGAGACAAGCATTGGTCGGGATGGTGTCGGGTGACAACAAATGAAAAATGAGGTTTCAGATTCCCAATTCCCAGGAAAAACAACTTCCCGCAGAAAAGGTAATCAGTAAAGATTGGTACTTGAGCGAAAATGAATTTTCCTCAATAACATGAGATTTGTGAGGGAACAATGAGCTCTCAACGCAAGGCAGGGAGAAAACCTCCAGCGCCAAGCATTGTATCAGAAAGTTTGAGGAGGAAATTAACAGGTCAAAAATGCACGGGGCCTTTTTCTGTTAATTTTGAGCTTTGTATCATAATCAGGAAGGGAGTTAATTTCAGGGTTCTCGTGATCTTTAAGTTTCAAAAAATTAAGATCAAAAAATTTCTTCGCAATTTTCTGATTGTATTGTTTGAAACTGGGAATTCCCAGTGCTTTTCTAATATTGACAGTGTTGAAGAACCATCTGGCCTTTGCAATGGGGCGAATGACGGAGTTCTCCAAGGTTTGAAGTTTCTTGAAATAGGTTTGAGCAGCATAGCCCCAGACCGGCGAAGCATAGCTTGAAATTGGCCTGAGGTAATAGCTGTATATGAGTAGTTTATTTTTCCTTGATAATTTGCTGTTTCTGGATAAGAGCGTGTAGAGTTTTCTACGAACATTGGTGAACTTTTTAGCAACAAAATTGATATGAGATTCCCATGTTAGGTGTTTATCCAATATGACTCCGAGGTATTTGGCCTCTTTGCTCCATGGGATTTTCTGTTTGTGAACAAATGGGTAGCTACGAATTTTATCTTTGGTTTTACGAGAGAAAAGGATCGCTTCAGTTTTATTTACGTTAACTTTAATTTTCCACTTAACCATCCATTTTTCGAAAGGTCTAAGTGGATTTGGAGACTTCTGGTTAGTCTAGCAATGGTTCCTAAGATGTTTTATATAAAAATTTGTTTTTTTTTTATTCCATTTTGTTGAGGAGGGGTCCACCCTATCCCTACTTAGCTATATGCCTGAATTTTGCTATAGGCCCTGCCTCCAGGTCCGTGAGGAGGGTATTTTAAGAGTGTTAAATAGTAGTACTTGTCTGCAGATTGTGAGACGGGGAGTGAAATTAACTTTATTGATTAGATGTGTATTATTTCCACAATGAAAGATATGGTATGAGTGCTGAAACAAGAAATTTCCCAACTTGACGATTCAAAATTCCCAACTTAACAATTCGAAATTCCCGACTCAATAGTGCTGAAAATTCCCAGTTCCAACTTACCGACATTTTTAATCTTTCTTTTAAATATATATTAGGTAATGTTAAACAGTTTTTTCACAATCATTGATTTGTTACACCCATATATCCCTATGCAGTGTCCGTTCTGGGGTAAAATTTAAATGTAACCATGCAAGTTGGGCGATTTCTAATCTTTCCTAACTTTCATTTGCTAATAATATTAGTTTTCTTCAGACATACATTTTTCCAACTCGGGGATTTTTAGAAGTTGAAATTCCCAACTTTTAGGGTTTCCAGATTATGAGGGGGGGTGGGGGGGGGACCCTCCCGGTGCGACGGGTCTGTGTATATGCACTTTTTCTCAGTTAAAATTTAGGGTACTCCCCCCCCCCTCATGGGCCTGTATATGGGGCAATGTTCTTTTCCTGTTTATCGTAATTTCTAAGAACAGCGCCAAATATTATCGTGTAAAAACGGGTGTAGAAATATTATTACGCGTTGTCTTAATTATGCTATACATTAATTCAATTTAAGCTTTGTTGTTGACGAATCTCATAAAATAACTTATAAGTATAAGGTATGAAAATGAGGGTTACATTAAATGTTGTGCTAATAAAACACGTGCTCTGTATTTCAATATCCACTGACGTTCATGCTATTTTTGCACGTGTAAAGGTGTTTTCACTGCGTGGATGTTTAACCCTCTGACGTTTACGGACGTGAAATCGCTTCCAATGATCGCAAGTTTTTTCAGCAATGCACTCAATTTTTGAATTCATAAAAACACCCCATTTTACAATATTTTTTTAATTTAAAAGTTTTAGGTGCAATGTACAATGTACTTTTGTTCAAGCCATCTTAACAAAGCAACTTGACGCACATAAAGTAGAAGATGGTTTCCCACATTATTTGATGTTGATTGCTTAAATGGAAACTGAGTTATTACAACTCAATTATCTCACTAACCATTGTTTTGGCACACCTTTTAAACAAGACTTCTGTTTATAACTTGCCCTGGTGCAACGGATAACGAACTGGAATGCGGTGCCTTAGGATCTGCGTTCGATTCCCGGTAAGTGTTGGCTGTAATTGTTGATATTTATTTAAACTGATTTATGAAGACAGCCCATGTAGGCAAGCAACTGCACTTTTTATTCATTTTTGAGTACGTCTTTATCAAAAGAGAAATTTATGTATTTGGAGCTATGATAAGCATCGAATGTGCTCAGAAATAAGTGAATTTTACTTACTTTTGAGAACCTATTTTTTAAAGTGTGCTGTTAAAAAAAATTATATAGAAGGCTTGGTCGCCATGTGGTATAAGCCACAAAAATCCCAAAATAGTTTAAGTCACAAAAATTCGAAGATGGATTAACCCTATTTTCCAACTGTTGTGGATCCTAGTTCAGTCGAATGGAATTCAACTTAAAATATAGCCAAGTCGATTTGCAGACTTTAAACGCTCTTTTATCAAAACCGTGTTTTTGAACTTCATATCATTTGGAAGCCAAGCTGCTCATAAACAAATAAATACGTATATTTAAGCAAAGTTTTGGTAACTGAAGAGTTACCAAAACAGGTCAAACGACTCATTTTATTATAACGCATTTTTTCTTCTAAAAATCAGATCAAAAACTGGTTATTTTTAGTATTCAAAAATGTTTTACACTATTTTTTTTAAACTGTGATTTGCCAGCTAAAAGAAGAACCTTAAAAAAAATTGTAAGCACTGGTCATCACTCATTGCAAGGCCTCCGTGGCCGAGTGGATAAAGGCGTCAGCTGGGAATCAAGGTTCCTGGTTTGATCCTGTGCGACGGACTTGACTAAGAAAAGTAAAAAAGTAGTGAACTTGTGATCGGAGGGTTGCCAGCTTCAATACAAAAAACTAGGAATGTCGTCCAGAACATCCGAAAAAATTATCGGCGTGTATACGAATACGGGACTGGTGCAGGATAAATCTGATCGGGTTCCAAAGTCCCGACGTCTATTGAAGGCGTTGGGTACCAGCTCAGGTGTTGTTCTCGTCATCTGACCATGGTTCAAAAATACGTGGCATCGTTCCCGGGTCTTTCCTTCGAGATAGGCCCCGAACCGTCGCCAATAGCCCACTGTTCAGCTCTAGTGCGACGTTTATTAACCAACCCATCCCTCATTGCACGAACCTAATTACAAACTAACGCTATAAAATGTGTATGGTGTTATTATCTGTGTTTCAAAAAAATATAGTATACATGATACTTAGAACTGTAATTTTAAGCGACTATAACTTGCACAATTTGTTTTCAAGTAAAGAAGTTATTTACAAATAATGAAAATGCTTCACATTATTTGCAACGATCTCAGAAATTGAACTGCACATCAAAAAAGCAGACGTCTCATTCTTGTGGAAAAAGAAGAACAGGAGGCGTGGTCTTTCCTAAACCGACGAAATAAGATTACTAACCCGTTCTTAAAAGCTAACCTTGACCACTCGTCTTCCAAGGTAGATTTCCGTTTCTGAAAGGTCAATTTTTCTTATGTCAACATGTCGTAAAAAAGGTAAACAGTGGTCGAACGCAACAAACAATAGGAGTTTAGAGTTAAATAAAAACGCCTGTAGACAGGGACTGACATATAAGTTTAGGGGTCCCAGGGCAAAAAAAGTTTTGAGGGTCCTCCGACATAGCCTAAAATAAAACTGTTAAATTTATTTATAAACACACAACGTAAAATAACGTAATCAATCAACTTTAATGCGAGGGTATATTTTTCAAAAAACTTATATATTTAAAATTAATAGTTTTATTTCACTGAAAATATAAATGAAAATAATTAAATTGACATTATCAGAGTAAAGGGGAAGATTGAAAAATATTCAACAAAATATAATTTTCATAAATGCCTGAACAGATCAAGAAGTACACAAAGAACATCAAACAGGTTTAGCTTTTCAAAATAAAGACAATTTAAATTATAATCATGCTTATGAAAAACTAGCAAAGTTACCCGTTCTTCGCACGGGGATAAATAAAATAACGACAAATGACAGGAAATATATACATTTCCTCTCTTCCAGGGATTATCGCATATACCAGTTTAGAATTCTCCCCTTAAAAGTAATAAATTTTTTTATAAATTAAAATACCTTGATTTTTAATAAATTAGAAGTTAAAAAAATTTAAATATCTCTATACTATTTGGTTGCTAATACACCGATAAAAATCCAATCATTTCTAGATTATCTCTCATAAGGTATGGAGTTTTAAAAATTAAACATTCCTGCGCAAAAATATTTTTAGGAATTAATAGGAATTTCCTTTCTGTACGGATATACATAGTTGCATAAAATCCCATAATAAAAAACGACATTTGTAAAATCATTAACTCCCAGTGGAATCAGACTATGAGTATAAATAATATACTATCGTGTAGACGAAAGACAAAGTTTCGAACATGCTGATTTTTAACCCATTTCCCCTCTTACATTTGTACCACGTGGGGAGGAGTGTACCAGTTTACGCTTCCGGCTACCAAAACTCAACATGTTATAACCCTATATGGATAAATGGCATACCAACGTGTAAAGGAAAGTTGACCGTTTCAACCATGTAGGTCATTTATACTCCCCTCCTCTGAACTTTGTACCGAGTAGGCCCCAAGTATGCAGCGCGGTCTGTACCTAAACGATCTTTTAACACGAATGTCGCAATTTAAACGGGACATGACTAAAATATTTCGTTTTTCAGTGCTTTCTTTAATTGATGAAATTTTAATAACGTTGTCATTATTATTGAAGGATAATGTGTATTATAATAGTTTTTTTATATAAGAATAAATTTTTACATAGAACTATGAATTATTTTTAGCTAATAAAAATTATTAAATTAAATTATAAACAAAACGCTTTGATCCTAATTTTGCTATTATTTAAAAAAAAGGCATCAAAAAGAGTTTTAATAAATTGTAGTTTTAAAGAATTAACTTCAAGCGTGATTTTTAATGAAATTTCTAAATCAATCACGATATTGAAACGTTCTTAAGCCGTATGGAAGTGAAAAAGGCAGCAAAATCAGAAAACAGAAGTTTTTAAAGGTGGCCAAATTAGGAAATTTGATATTGAACTTCAATGATTAAACTTTCAAAACAATCCGATTTTCCCGTTTCCCAGAATTGCAATTTTGATTTGACTATTTCCAAATGCCTGTCCCAATGTGTAATTTTGGCTACTTCTTTGCAATCTCTTCGACCAGTAACTTGTGTATCTAATTAGTAGTTTGCATTTTTGAGCTTTGGAATACGGAACATAAAAATGTACATTACAGGCAGAATAAACCTAAACGTTTTTTGAAAATAAACTGCCACAAATTCTTAATAAAAGATTCTTAACTACCGGGCATAAATACAAAAAACAAAACAACAACAAAAAAATAGTATGTTTTAAAATACTACACAACTTTCTTCTACTGCGTCCAAATATCCATGTGTTAAAGAATTCCAATGAATACTATTATACAGAGCCACATATTTTAATTTTGAGTAATTTTTTTATTTCCGGATCAATGTAATAAAAATTCGGTATTTACTCAATTTTATTAAAAAAAATCTAAAATTTTGATTTTGTGATACTATTGTTATTGCATTCATTCACTCGAAAAATACCTGTCAAATAAATATTTAGTAAGTTTCCACAGCAAATTAAAGCCAAAACGCACTTTATCCAAAGAATAAACTTTTATAACTTGGCAATATAATTATTTAGTTTAACATACGGTTAAATATTATAATCTCACCATGTACGTTGAATAATTCTAAATTTCATTCTTAATGTTCGCCATTTAATTTTTTAAATGAAAATAATCATTTGCACATTAAATAAAATATTTTCTCAATTATCAGTTGGTATCTGCGGAATTTTATTCGTTTAATAACATTAAAAAGTCATATAGAGTTGAAAATTGACGGTGAAACTAAGTTTCGTGTATTAAAAAAAAATACTTTAAAATATTTTTCAAATAAATAAAATTGACTTTCATATACAAATTACTCGCATTATGAAAGTATTGTTCTAAAAGTTCGATCTAAGATAAGATTTAGAATTTTGGGTATACTTGAGAACGATAAAATTATTCCATTTATGACCCAAAAGTAGCTAAAATAAAAAATATCTTCGAATTGCAGCGGAAATTAAAAGTAGGGCATAGAACAATAGGAGGTGTGTTACGTGGAAAATCAAATGCAATATCGACACATTTAATTAACAAAACTTTTATCAGATAACAACACTACGTTCAGCCGGATACGAACAACGCCAATCAAACACAGGATGCACAACTACTAATATATTGAGGACAGCGTTTTTAAATATTTCAATACTATCAACTAGTTGTGTAGATTACATAAAAAATAGTAAGCGAAAGCTCTAATAAATGTTTTCCCCCCTCAACATGACATTGTTTGGCACGGAAATTCTTTGAGAACTTGGAAAGATCTTTATTGCTCGAAACAAGCATAAGCTCAGGGGAAGCTGAAGGACAAAGCGACCGCTCGGGGCGCCGGACTAAAGAAGGGCGCCAAATTTTAGTGGAAAAAGAAAGATATAAATGATTTGGAAATTTGTTGTCAACATTAGACATTTTTTTTTCTAGGTTAATATTTTTAATTAAATTTATTACTCTGAGATGAATTTTTGATTTTTGGCACCTGTATTATCTTATCGAGGTTATATAACTTGGATTTTATTTTATTATGTGAAAACGTACTCTGCTTAACCAGGAAAAAAACAGAGATTTCTTCCGTATTTTGAAATTTTGCACTTTTACCGAAACTAATGCAGTTATTTTTATTTGACTAAATGAGAAAATTCAATTAGATAAAATATGACTCTAATTTCAAAATTGGCTTAAAAATTATTGGTATAAAGGAGGTCATTAAATGATGTTTCACTTCTGTCACAAAAAACCCACCAAGACTGAATCTCGGGACAGGCAATTGTTGATAAATTTTTTGATAATATTGGAGGCTAGAGGCAGCGCTATGCACTTTCTTTACTGTCACTCGGTATCGAACCGAGGAACTTCTGCTTGCTACGCCTATACTCTACTAGTTATTCTAAAGTGATCACTCGAGCCCAAGTGGGAGTATCGGGTATATGAATGGATCCCCAATCTCAGTGAGTCGGATGGAGGAACGAATGATGGAGCTGCCCATGAAATGCTATCACGTGGGAAATGGTTGATGCCATGAAGTAGAATTACGTCGGCTTGGCAGTGGTTGCAGGTGTTTTGGTTGATTCGATGTGGTGTCACAAAATGTTTGTTCGAAGGTTGCGTTGATCTGCAGTCCGGAAGTCACCAATGCTGCGCTATGCACTTTTTGGCTGATGTAGAAGTGATGAACTTCTGCTTGCTCAGCCAGTCAGGCTAAAATGGTCGCTAGAGCCCAAGTGTGAGTATCGGGTATATGAAGTAAACCCCACAAATACAAGAAACTAATCTTTTGATATTATAATTTATTTATAATTACCATTAATTAAGGTAGACCTATTAAACTATTTCTATAATTAAGGTGAAATTCGTACAAAAGGAGAATTATATTTTATACCACTCTACGTAAGTATTTGTTCTGCTTTTGAAAATAATTTCACAGACAGGGCCGCCCTTAGGGGTGTGCGACTCGTGTCACCGCACAGGGCCCTGTGCTCATCAAAGAAAAACGCGCAAAATAAGGATGTCACAGATAAAATTAATTTATTATTATTTTTTTGCTTTTGACATAAAATGTCTTAAAAATCAGTTACCTGAAATATCAGGATATAAACATCATGTTAATGATGTACAATGTCCTTTCAGAGGAAAATGTGCTTTCGGGAAAGTATTCCTGACAAAACCGGCCCCGCTGCTGCTCAGGGCGGCCCTGCAGATACTAAAACACGGCGATTTTTTCCCCGCCAAACCACCATTCCATTCCAGTGGGCCATTAGGTAAATGAATTCACGATCATGTGATCATAGAAACGTGACATCAGATTGGCCATTACCAACACACACAAAAAACCAACACAGGTTTTTATGAAGATCCGTTGGAATTCGACTGTTGAAAATCAAGATCCACAAGAGAACAAAAACGAGTTCTAAAGATGTCTCAAGGACTGAAGTACGTACGCATCGGAAAAAAAAATCTCATTGAAAGTATAACTTAATGAAAACATTCCAAAATTAACCCCAGGTGGCAAAGGAAGTAACCTTCAGTGGGTCCCATGTAATATTTTTATTACCACGCCTTTTACCTTTATTTTTGTAATTATTTCTTGGATTAGACACTTAAGGTGTTTGTTTACGTTTCTGGATGGGTTGTAAAAGATGGACGCATAAAGAAAATGACGAAGGTTGTGAAACCCATCGGGGGCATGCAACAGTTTTATTTGTTAGGTCATTAACTTGGAGAAAAAACAAAACCTTGAGGATTTTTTTTTACTAAACCAAAATAAATGTTATTAGCTTTATAGGAAAAAAAAACAGTTGATTGTCTGGGCTTTAACTTGCACTTATAAATATGCTATTTTGTATATTGACAACAAGATGATTTTTTAAAAAAATCCTATCCACAGCCTATTTTTAGCGATTGTATAATTTTTTTAAAAATCTACGGCTGTGCAATTGTTTGAAAGCTTAATTGACATTTCAATTTAAATACTTTGATCAATTTGGAACAATCAAAGAGAATTACAGCAATTAGAGTTCAATAGACATAAGGCCGCCCTTAGGGATGTGCGGCTTCTTTTGAGTTTTCTTTTGATATTTATTGAATGAGATTTATGAAGGCAGCCTATATAGGCATTGACACTCATGTATTCGTAGCCATGATAAGCAAAGAATGTAATCAAAAATGGGCATATCATTTGACTTATTTTCAAATACCTATTGTTAACAGTGTGGGCATTCGTCAATTTTGTTTAGAATGCATTGAAAAAAAAAGGTACTTAAAAATGAGTACCTGAACATAATCGTTTTTCTTTGACTACAATTGCATTGTAAATAAGCGATGACGTACTAAAATTTAAATAATCGTACTTTCTCAAAAATGAACAGTGTGATTTAATATTGCTAATCTCAGCTTCTGTTCAAGCCATCTTAACAAAGCGACTGTGACACACTTAAAATAGTGTTCAGAAGATGGTGTTACACATTATTTGATATCGATTTCTTAAATGGAAACTGAGTTATTGCAACTCAATTATATTACTACCCATTCTTTTGGCACACCTTTTTAACATTTTTGTTTATAACTTCTTCACGTCGCCCTGGTAGTACAGTATATAAGGTACTGGGCTGCGGTGCCTGAGGATATGGGTTCGTTTCCCGGTAAGTCTTGGTTGTAATTGTTGATATTTATTGAAAGTGATTTATGAAGGCAGCCTATGTAGGCAAGTAACTGCTCTTTTTATTCATTTTTAAAACTCATTTTTGAGAACATGTTTTTTTTTTCAAAAATGAAAATTATGTATTTGGAGCCATGATAGGCATAGAATGTACTCAAAAATGAGTAAATTTTACTAGTTTTTTAACAGTAGCGGCGATTCGGGGGGGGGGGGGGGAAGGGGGGGGGGGGGGGCAAGGGGAGGCGGTTGCCCCCGCACTTTTTCGATGCTGCTCCCACACTTTTTTCAGATGTTGCTCCAGCACTATTTTAAAATTGTACTTTTTAAAAAGTAATTATAAGTACAAATTTTTACTTCATTGCCAAAACATGGTAAAATTTCGTACCCCAACCCAATCCATACCAAAATGAACCTATATCCCTGTGTGTACTGAATTTGATTTAGACAATGCAGTACAATTTCTGCAGTACAACCGAGGATAGTTTGAAAATGAAGGTTTAGCTGTGGACCCAAACTATGCAAAAGTTTTTAAACAAGGCATAAGTTAAGTAACACTTCCAGATTTTCTTATTTATCCAGATTTTTCTTATTTAACCTAAATCTTTATATAAAAAAATAAGTCAATTTTATTACAAAATTTAACAAAAACAAAATTGTAGGATTTCTTTTTTAAACTTTAACTGATCATACCTATTATTAATTTCTTACAAAAATTGAATTAGCAAAAAAAAAAAAATTTGACTCTCGAATATTTAGAAATAAAATTTGCAAGCTTGATTGCTACTTACGCATAGAAAAATTTTCAATACAAAAAAAATTCTTTTAGTAAAAAATGTTCTTCACTTTTAGCTCCCAATCGCCGCCACTGTTTTTAAGTACCTATTTTCAACCAGTGGCGGCCCGTGGTCAAAAATGTTAGTGCAGCCGAAAACATGTAACTCCCCCCCCCCCCCCATCACCCGTAACATGAACGGACATTCTTTAAAATTTATTACTCAATCTCAAATCAAAGTTTCCTTTCAACTTTTATGAAAGATAACATGTAAAAATATTATAAAACACTTACTTATTTTTTGAAAATTAAATCAATCCTCCTATCAAACTTGCGAATCGGTCAATTTTAAAATTAATTTAAGTAAAGAAACAACAACACACGTGCAAGCGTATCGGAAACTATTTCCGTTTGAAGAGATTCTTCGAAATGATCGTTTTCCTCCACCCCGCCTCGCCGATTCAGCAGTGAACCAATCATTTTATTCAAATCCCTAGTACAGCTAATTTGAAAAAATCCTTTTGCGCTACGTTTGTGTCGTCACATCCTCCATTTTAGCGTGTTGGGGAAGTCATACTACGTAAGGTTGCCATGGCAACGATGCAGCCGATTTCGAACTTCGATTTTTGGCTGCAATTTGATTGAACGGAGTTTTTTCCTCTCCTGAATTTGTGCATTACGGAAACTGGTTTGCTATTTATCGGAGATTTTTTTTACTTAGAGTTGAAATTTCATCTTCATTTCCAATTCTAATCTTCATTTAAGAAAATTAGTAAAATATATAATTTTAGTTTTAAAATACACTAATAAAATTAGGTGCAGCCCGGCTGTACTTGCTGTAGTGCACGAGCCGCCACTGTTTTCAACAGTGTAGGCCCTGCTATATAAAATCAAACTCTCAATTTTAAGTTCAAAAGACACATTTTCTATTTCAACGGGTAGAAAACAAACAAAATGTCCATCACTCATCCTAACTGCCCATCACCATTTCCTTTTATTCGATTCCAAACTAAACGGAGGTCTCCCTTAATGTCAGTGACGTAGAACGCATGCCACTAACTTGACTTCTTTGTTCAGTGACGACTACTCCTTATTAAAAAAAGAAAATCGACATTACTGCACCAGTCCTCATATTTCCTCGTGACGTAAAGTTACCCGGCCACCCCTTTACTTTCGTAGCAAGGTCGGCCGAAAAAAAAAAAAAAAAAAAGCAACCTGCCGGCACACTCTTTGAAATTTCGCGCCTGCCGGCTATCGAAGATTTGGTCGAACATCTCTTTGGCATTCTGCAATAGATCTTATGAAAGGAAAGTGGTAGACTGCGTACTTGCTGTAGGTATCGATTGTTTGGGATTTTCCTTTGTTTATTGGATGCTGTCATCGATAGTTATGTAAGTGTTTTTGGTCACTTTTCTGCATTTCTGTTGATTTCTTTGTTTGTCGCAATGAATTATGGTTTGGTATCATCAAGAGATTTGCTATTTTTTTTTTTTAAATGCTATTCCTAATTTTCATTGTTCTTGTTATTCTTAATTTTCGTACATTTTTGGATGGTTTTTATTTTATTTTTATACGATTATCGTTTGCAAGTCAAAAAATGAATTGCAATCAAAATTTCTAAATTCTTTTTAAATATTCTATATAAAAAAACTATATCTTTAAAAGTAATCTAATGTTTTTGAGTCAAATATTTTATTAAAAAAAATTATATATCTAATATTTGCGATTCAAAATTTCTATATTCGAATTTCATTGTTTCTAAATGTTTTAATTAAAAAACTATATTTCTAGTAATACTATAAGGTTTGCGAATCAATATTCGAACTTTATTGTTTTTAATTAATTATTTTGTAAAAAAAAATCTATATTTCTAATTATAAGCATTTTGAGAGTCAAAATTTCGATATTCAAAGTTCACTGTTCATAAATGTTTTGTAAAAAATACAATGTATATTTCTTACAATCTAAAGCAGTGTTTCTTAACCTGTGGTTCATGGACCCCTTGGGGGTCCATGGGTCATATTTTGGGGGTCCGCCGACTGATCCTAATTTTTAAAATGTTTCCATCAATATTTAGGCAGCAGTGGTAACCCGGACCTACTTCATCCTTAGCGCGCTCTGTATGGCAACCCTGTTTCTTTTTCCGCTCCTCCGGAGAAGAGAATTTGAGGCGCTTTTTCGCGCATGCTCATTTATTTCTCTTTTGTTTTAGCCTTTTCATTGGTCGATAATTTGTTTGAGTTTGAAATAGCGGTATAATTTTAAACTTGATTCACGATTTTATTTCCGTTGGATCTGCCCTGGAGGTAAGACGTACATTTATTTTTGTCTTTCATCTGTTTGTGAGTAGCATATTTTTTTGGTGTTTTCTTAGCTTATATTATTGCTAAATGCTTGATTTCACTATGGAATTAGCTCTTGCTGAAGTTTTGAATGCGAAAAATAAATATTCAGTTGGCTATTTTAGTGTTTTACCAGTCATGGGTAAGAAAGCGTTGTTAGAATAATGTATGAAAGAGGGAATGATTTCATCGATGTATAAATGTCCAAAATGTGGATCACAAATGAGTTTGAAGCCGAGACATAAGGGTATATCCTCCATCGATACAAGATTCCTTGCCGCTTTTTCAAGTGTTTTTTTGTGTCTTAATGTTTGTTCTTAATGTTTCATTTGATTATTTGAAATAAAACTATTACTATTACTATTGAAATAAAAATATTAAAATAATTAAATAATAAAACAGAATATATTTTGTAATAAATGATGTTTAAGCGATTTTTTTTTCACAGAGGGGTCCGTGACATATTTAAATTTTTTAAAGTGGTCCATTGTGCCAAAAAGGTTAATAAACACTGAATTCTAAAGTTTGCGAGTCGAAATTTCGATATTCGAATTTACATGTTTCTAAATATTTTTTCTGTAATTTTTATGATAATCCAATGTTTGCAAGTCAAGTCGAAATGTTTGTATTCGAATATCACTATTTTAAATTTTTTGTAAAAAATAATCTTTTATAAACTTCTACCAGTCATAATATATTAAATCCATTGTTTGCCAGCTTCATCAAATACACCGCTGGTATTAGATTTATCTCGTTTAAACCTAAGGGAGTGTTGAAGAATAGCTTTTTTTAATGAAATGTTGTAGAACTTTCCACAACATTAAAAGTTCAATTAAAGACAGCAACACTTCTCTTCAGATGACAAGTTTTAACGAATTCGAAATTTAATTTCAAATAAAGTCATTTCTTCTGTGAAAATGTGGTTTCCATGTAAGATATTCGAGATATTTATTGCTGAGTATCACTAACTTTTCAACTGAAGAAATGTTGTTAAGATGTCAAAAAAAAAAAAAAAAAAAAATGACAAGTTTATATGTAGAAGGTTTATTTGATTCTGGTTTGGCATTTTTGCTTTAATAGAAATTTATATGCAGTTTTAATTGTTTGATAGGGTATTCTGATTTTTGTATTAATTGGATTTTCGTTTTTTATTACAAAATTGATATTGCGTTATAAAAAAAAGACATACTAACTAATACATACATAAACAGCACTTTGTTTTTACACTGTTAAAAAATTAGTACAACCTTGCACCAAAATTTGGTACCCAGTTAGCTGCAACCGTTATTTGGTGCTTAGTTTCACCATTTTATGGTGCTACCACGGATATCATTTAGTGGCAAAACTTTGTATCAAAACTCGGTATTTTCGCTACACCATTTTATGGTGAAAAGTTGAACAAAAATTCACGTTTTTGCTACCCCATATTATGGTAAAACGCTGGTATAATTTGTTGGAAGTTCTGGACGATTTTCTATTATTTTTGTAGCAAAGCTGGCAACCCTCCGATCGCAAGATCGCTACTTTTTTTGTCAAGTCCACAACACGGGCTCGAACTAGCAATCCTCTGATTACCAGCTGAATGACTTTAGGCACTGGGCCCCTAATGCAAGAGGATTGAGGGTATTCTCGGTTTGTAGAGTCAGCGAAGGTTTCGGTTGCAGTTTAGGGGATTGCACCATTTTTTGGTAAAGGCTGCGCTATTCTCTATCAAGGAATTTTGGTTCAACCTAGATTGCACTATAATATGGCGTAAGTTGCTGCAGAGCACCGAGTTATGGTGCAACGTTTAACTGAAATTTTTAACAGTGTACTATTTTATAATTTTAATATAGTCCCATCTCATTAGTTTGTGTGGTCTATTTCATTGGGCTTCGTTTATACGTTTCCCCCTTCGCTATACAGTATAATAATACAAAAAATGTTTAAGAATTACTCTTATTTTTTTCTGTCAAGTCAGATGTTCCTGCCATCCTTTTTGAAATAGTTTTTTTTATAATTGTTTGGAATGATACCTGATCAAAACACTTCAGAAGACAAGCATAGATAAATTTCAAATATTTTATTTATAATAAATATTCATCTATTTATCCCTGTTATTACAGCTTCAATAGCCCATTGTGTAGCTTTGGTTTCTCATTAATTTAACTAACTAACCATATTTCTGCAATCTTGATTTTTAAAAAAAAGTTGGATTAGGATATCCCAGCAAATTATGAATTTTTGTTTTGAATGAGACAAGATTTCAAGGTAGAATTTCTCTCTCTCTAACAGTAAATCTGACCAGTGTACATAAAAAAATAATCTTTCTACAAAAACGGAAAACAGACTTATGAAAATATTATGAAATCGGATAAATTGTTTAAAAAACGCCGGTTAATCGACATTTCCGGATATATAACAGCCGGATAACCGATATTTTTTTGCAGGTGGCTAAATGGATTTTTCTCTATCCAACAAAAAAATAATTTTCGAAATCGGACAATATTTTTTTTCAAATGGTCCGGTTAACTGAAAATTCCGGATAGTTAAATACCGGATATTTTTTTCAAATTGTTCTCCTCAAGTGAAACATGCCCTATCTAAGAAAAAAAAAATTGTGCAAATATCTGAAGTAGAACCGAAATTCCGCGCGAACATACATAAAAAAATATATATAACGATCGAATTGATAACCTCTCGACTTGGCGCGCGTTGGCGGTTTTAATTTAAAATTTCTGGCGGTTTTATTTTGGAGTTTTGATTGGCGCGCTGTTCAGTCGGTTAATAACTGACTATGATGACCTTGAAATGAAGCAAGTTGTATAAGACTTTCAGCTAAAAAATTTAACAATTCATAGGTAATACTGCAGAAGATGTCCATTCTTCATAATATTTAATTTTTACGAAAACCGCTTTCCAGTTATACGCACAAGGTCACAGTATGTTATTCTTATCTGGAAAAAACTTCCCGCGTTATCAAACACTAAATATTTAATTATATTCAAATCAAAACAAACAGCCTGAAAAAGGATGGAAAATATTTCATAATTAATCGTTGTTCAATGTCAAATCATAATTTATGTCTAAAGATGTGGTAACTATTGCAATACGTGACTCAAATACAGAATGCCTGGTATTATAATCGATATTAATATTAAACATCGATAATTTTAAATTCAAAGTATCGATGCTTTATTAAATCATATGATGCATGAGCGAATGACTTTCCTCCATCTTTTGTTTATTAAACTATATTATATATTTTGTATATTAATTAAAAATGAATCGCATTAATACAGCTTATCTATACAGATTTAAATATATCAGAATACTTTGTGAGTAAATTACTTAACTATTAACATTCCAAATATGATCAAACATTTTACAAAAATTAATTTTTTTGTTCAAAAATATTCAGTGAAAAATTGGAATTTCTATATATAATTTTCCCTGAAAAATTAGTCATACAAGTTAAAAATAGTTAAAAGTAGAAAAAAAAGTTAAAAATAGAATAAATTAAAAATTATACAAAAGAATTTATTTGGTATCCGAAAAACTGTATTTAATTGATATTTTAATAAATTTTCTATTGATTTGTTACTCATTGTTTCAAAACAAAAATGGAAAATTGTTGTGTATCTATATCACCATTATAAATTTAGAAGCCATTTTTAACATAAAACAAGTTTTAAAATTAATTTCAAAGCATATCATTAGAACTGTTTTTGAACAATTCTTAAAATATCAAAATCAAACGATAGCAACTTTTTTCATGGGTTCGATTTGACGTTAACTTTGAACTTTACTGTCCATGCTAGAAGGTACTATAGTAACTTGTATACCAAATTTAGCTGTTGCACCGTTACCCGTTTACGAGGTAAAAATACCATTTTTTAAAAACACTTTTTAGGACTAAGCAGACGATCCCAAATTTTGTAAAAAATATAAAAAATCAGTATAAATTTTTTTTCTCCTGAAAACAATATGTTTGTTCCATTATATTTAACAAAGGTGAGTAAAAAATATTAATTGTTAAGAAAATTATAGCTGTTATAATTTTAGATTTCCTAACCTACCTAATTTTAATATTTATTAATATTAGTTCAGCAACGTTTTTAAAATCTTTAATTGTGAATAAAGATTTCGGATGATGACCCAATATTCTTTGAAAAAAAAATCTGAGAAAATCGAACAAATTTATAGGAAATACATATTGCTGTTTGAAATTAATGGAAGTTTTAAGGGTTGATTGTTAACGTCGTACTAGAGCTACTAAATGAGATATAGAAGACAGTTCAGAATTCATACTGAAGGTAAGATCTAGGTTTCGTAATTATGAACCACGATCAAATGAAGAGAAAAATACCTGAATTTTCACATCACTTACTACGCTTCTAAACCACAACTAACGCGAACATTGGAGTCACGACAGGTTTAGCGTGCACTAATCCCCTCTACATACACAGAAAAGTCTTTGATTTATGTTACCGGGAATGTCCTCTGCGTGTCGTCCTAGTATTCATGACCTCAAGTTTTTAGGGTAATCAGTACAAGTTTGTATGCATGCAACCGTTTCACTGCTGTTTGTTATGAAAAACAGCAGGACATGAACTTACATTAATGAATTCTTTCTTTTTCTCTCCGCATTGTTTCCCTTCGCGCTAAATTTTCATATTAAGTATCCGATACGGATCAATAACTGAATATATTTAATTGGAATGTTTCGCAATGTCTCCTGTTGTTTTATTTTGTGTTTGGAATATTGCGATGCATGTTACTGTGAAGTAAAAGATGTTGAACACGTAAATAGGTTATGTTAAGGCACAGAACATACGTATTTCAAGAAATATGATGTAAGTAGCTTAGAAAATATATAGAAATGCGTTGTATAATAAAATATCAGAGATCAGATAACACGAAACAATATTATTGACCATAGACTAAAGTCGTACGTTTAACATGTGCTTTTCTGTTGTCGCAGTTTAGGTTCCATGACTTCATTGTTAGTATTGACATTTAAAAACTACCAAAAAAACTATTGTTGTAAAAACATTGGAAATGAAAAGGGTTGTATTGTTTTCAATTTGTTTTTTTTATATTATACAAAATTTTTGCAACTTTTTAAAGAGAGCATTCCCAAACTTCAAGAGTTAGTCATACTACAAACGATTTTGAATATATATATGAAAGAATATTTCTGTAACCACCCCTCTTTTAAATCCCGAATTCCTTTGTCAAACCCCTCTTAATATTCCGTAACATCTATCCCTTAAAATACTTAAGTGTAATTTGCGCATTTTCCCTCTTGGTCATAAAACTCTCCTTTGCCTATAACAAATCACTCCGTTCTCTTGAGTTATGCTGACTCTTCAAGGAGTTTTCTACCCACGCACATATTTTCTAATTCCCCATCACTCAGGGATTTCTAAGTTCAACTGCACCCGTTTCCCCTAAAATTAGCCTTGAACGAACAACGACTGTGGTCCGAGACGATGATAATTCCCTTTTTCCCTCTTCATGTCATGTAATCATCCCTATGTGAGAACACTTCGATTCTGTTTTCCGCTCCGTGAAGACGTGTCCTGGCTTTGAGCTCTTTGTGAATAAACTTGTTCTTTGTAATGTACCACTCGACCCAACCATGACTTAATTTACGACTGCACACCACCATAATGGGATGACCACCCTATGGGTCATTTCATAAGTCGACAGGATAATCGACAGAGATGTGGGTACCTGACTTTTTCGATGACAACGAATTATTCTCAGAGCCAGGCACCATGCCCAAACGCTACACGCCCTAACAGAGCGAGAGAAGTGTACTGTCCCGAACTGAAACTGAATGTGCGATTTCTCTCTGATCAACACCGCTATATGTGCACCACTGTTTTCCACCTATGAAGACATTTCGAAACCACCAGTATGTACCGTGCACTCCAGACAATGGCGGATCTCCGTAACAACAATCACCTCGGGACGCATCCAGCGACGTCGCCTCAAAACAAACAATCCAACCGTCCCGCGCTGACCCCAACAATCCAGTGAGTCGACCGCCAAAACCAACAAACCTCATCCGAACAACTGCAAGATGCCCGACGTACGATCCGGCAATCAAGAACACTAGCGCCGACCCCCCGATGACAGGATCCAATCTTACCCCAGCCGACCACAACAAAGCGAGAGGCATCTTCTGCCAAGCACCAAAACAACGCACTCCTATCACACCCCTCCCGATGTGAAACGGCGCATCGAACTTCCAGCATCCACCCGCTCCACAACACGATTTTTTTCTGTTGTTTCAATGTGAAGATATCGTGGCCTACATTCTGCCAACAACTGTCTTCTCATAATTCAAGAGCGATTTCCACCCCCACTAGGATTTACCACACCCCGTTCAGCTCCCCAACTAGCTGTGTAAACCGACACCATCGACGGAGTTCTTACAGCGCTGTTTCTCTTCCCCCCTCCACTGGACTCTCGGTGAAAGAAGTGACTCCCCCCATCCACAACCAACTGTGTTTTGTTGAAAAACAAATGTGCGGTTCTGCTCGTCGAAGGCAAGGTATTGTTTAGTTCAGTGCCACAGAGATTGGAAAGATGGATTCTACAGTGTTGTTTTTTAATGAGGCTTGCAGGAGGTACCATGATATAAACTCTACCGAAATATATGAAAAAGAGTTTAAGTATTTTAATATTAATTTGGTGCAATTTAATTTGAATAGTAATTAAATTAGTGTAGGAATTTTAAGCAACTTTGATTTTTTATTTTAACATTACAGAAATTTAAATTGAGTTTTCTTTGATTAGTTCACGTTAAATTGATTTTAAAATGTTTATTAATGAACTGATATTAATTTTTCATATTAATGATTTTTAAGTGTTTCAAATTAAATTTATTTTTTGTAAACAAAGATTTTTTTTAATAAGATTTAAGAGTTATAAATGTTGAATAGTTTCAATGAATTAATTAGACTTAATAGTTTATTTCAAAATATAATAGATTCAGAATTTCATTTAAATTTTTTAAACTTTAACTTTAATTATTTTTATTTTAATGACCATTTTGAAAATAATTTTTACATATAATAATTTTTATGGTATTTTAAAAAACAAAGGAATTTATGAATAATTGTGTGCCACTAAGTTTATGATGGTGAAATTTTTTGAGTATGATATTTTATTATGATCTGGAAATAGATTTTTATTTTTGAATTTTAATTATTCTTATTTTATTACCTATTATTTTTAATTTGTTATATTTGTATAACCTACAGTTTACAATGTCAGTAAACCAAGATAATCTACATGAAACACCAAATACTAAGGCATCTTTAATTTCACCTGAGAATACTAACTCTAATTCTGCCATGAACCGACAGGCTTTTTTAAATGAAACTGGGGCTAGTTCTTCGAATTTTGCTTGGGCTACGAGCACAATATTCCCAAGTATCTTCCTTCTTTGGTATGTTTTGACGAGGGGATGTCCACATGTCAATTTAGACATGTCAAAATTCCATCAAACACCCAACATGTGCGACATCCACAAAATGTCACTGAAAGGGAAGATCCCGACCAGAGCCTGATCCCGATTTATGACTTTTTTCCCACGTCCGGATACATGAAAACAAAACCAGTTGAATAGCTTCAATTTGATATTTATAATTTCAGTAGTGTTTAGATTTTTATTACCATGTATTCTATTATTTTAAGTTGTTCATTTTATTTGTATAATTGTTATCAAATGTACCCAAAGTGTTATAGTATGTCAGTGCACTTAGTTTCCACTTTTCCATGGAATGATAAAGAACTATGAAACAATCAACCTAAAACATAGGTTCACGAGGATCCTCATCACTCAACATTCACTCACTAAAAGTGAAATGATTTCAGAAAGCACAAACTTTCTTCAATGGCCATCTTTATTTTTCAATACCTTTTTAATGAAAAGGGTACTTCAACAAATGGCGGCCAAAACAACATCTTCCATAAAACATGCTATTTTAATACAACACTTGTATTAAAATTTGTAAAAAATTTGTTTTTCGTTTTCATGTACTTTGGCGACAACCCGAACTGATGAAGTTGAGTTGGTCTTTCATTTAAAGTTCAAAACAAAAATTGAATTTTCAAAAAGAAAGGTATTTTGAATAACGTTATGTACGAAGATGTTTGTTGAAGCCTACCATTTTCTACCATTTTTATTTTTTTTTCAAACATGTGTGAAACATCACAATAGTTTCTTTAGATTTTTATTTTGTCGACATGTCATTTTGTTCATAATTTTACAGTATTATGTGTTTACATGTTCTGCGCGCATTTATTTAGGCATTTATTTAGTCATTTCATTTGAAAGTTTGTATTGATGATTTGAAATGTTTCTTGGTATATTTTTTCTGTATTTTATATCTCCAAAAGTCAATGTTTGTTTTGATAGCAAATTTTTATATAATCATAGTCTTGTGAATCGAATCGAGGCACAGTCGTTTGCACACCTATGTCCAGGAGTTTTCAAAATTTTCGTTACCACTGTCATTAATATTTCTTTTCTCCTTTTCCAGTTTCAGATTCTTCATGTTGATCCGATGGTCTGATCAATCATTTGGTTAACTTCCTCTTCATTTCTTTGAGTGTCTTTTTCTCGCCTAGGTACTCATCGCGGGCGATGTGTAACACTTTTGCGGGAGGGATATGAAAGAATATTTCTGTAACCACCCCTCTTTTAAATCCCGAATTCCTTTGTCAAACCCCTCTTAATATTCCGTAACATCTATCCCTTAAAATACTTAAGTGTAATTTGCGCATTTTCCCTCTTGGTCATAAAACTCTCCTTTGCCTATAACAAATCACTCCGTTCTCTTGAGTTATGCTGACTCTTCAAGGAGTTTTCTACCCACGCACATATTTTCTAATTCCCCATCACTCAGGGATTTCTAAGTTCAACTGCACCCGTTTCCCCTAAAATTAGCCTTGAACGAACAACGACTGTGGTCCGAGACGATGATAATTCCCTTTTTCCCTCTTCATGTCATGTAATCATCCCTATGTGAGAACACTTCGATTCTGTTTTCCGCTCCGTGAAGACGTGTCCTGGCTTTGAGCTCTTTGTGAATAAACTTGTTCTTTGTAATGTACCACTCGACCCAACCATGACTTAATTTACGACTGCACACCACCATAATGGGATGACCACCCTATGGGTCATTTCATATATATATATATATATATATATATATATATATATATATATATATATATATATATATATATATGTGTGTGTGTGTGTGTGTGTGTGTAAATATATCCACGCTATAATAATACAATAAATATATTGCATTAAAATGAAAAATTATAAGCAATGCTTTTTGTCAGTTAAAATAATAATTTATGGATACAACACAAATTATACAATTTCGACAAGCATAATAGTAATTAAACATGTTTTTTGGAAGCAGATAATAAAAAAAAAGCAATTTTTTTCCAATTATTTATTTTGGAGATAATTTTAATTGTTTTATATGCTTCATATTTCCTATTCCAATCTTCAATAAATCGCATTAGCTCCTCACATGTTGCTTATAATCTAAAGTCCAACACACTTTGCTTTTGTTTCTCTCTCCAGCAGTGGTTCATATTTTTACAAAAATAAAACCGAAAATATGAAAATGCGCATAACCATGCTTTTTTTTTAACTAAAAGGAAATATTGACAACTAAACTAACCAGAATAAAGAGCATAATAGACGATAATTGCCGTTTTAATTATCCAAATTTGAAAATTTCCCTGATTTTTTGTGAAAGTTTGAAAAATTTCCTGACATTTTCAGAATGAAAAAAATTCCATAATAATTCCCTGATTTCCCGGTTATGTTGCTACCCTGAACGTTAATTACGTCTTTAAGTAAAAAAAAAAAGCCTTTACTTTTTGTAATGTTCTAATGTTGTTGCAGAGCCTTAATTTTTAATACATTTTATTTCTTACTAATGTTCTTCATATTAATATCGTATAGGTTTAAATATTTTTTGAGTATTTTGATATTGGGAGATAATGTCTTTTTTTAAAAAAAGTTTGGAAACTTTAGTCATCTAAATGTGTACACTTTAACACTAATTTAGACGATCAATGTGCAAACAAGAGTAAATTACTTACAATTAAATTACCAAACATATAAAAATAACAGGTTTTATGTACCATAAATAAACAGAATAATTAAATGCAATTCCTAAAAACGAATCTTATTTTAAAAGTAATGGCGAATATTAATAAAAGAAAATACCTTGAACTCTATTTTTCTATTAACAATTGTTCAGTGTTGTCTAGCAATCACACAGTCCGTCTTGAACGATAAATAATTCAACGCACAAATTTCAACTAAAAAAAAAAAAAAAACTTTTTAAAAGTAGATTTCGAGGTAATAAATTTATAAGGTTTAATACTTTCGCATTTGATTTTGAATAGAAGATTAAAAAAAAACGTAGCACATTTATATATACCAAGTACGTATGGATATCAATTATTGCATTCAGGTTTCTTTAATATTAACGCAAACTTCTTAGTGTATTGTATCAGGAAAATCGAAAGGCAAATTAAAAATTTGTTTAAAAAATTGAATTGAAATCGCAAGATGTATCTGCACTAATCAATATTTCATTTCAGGTTGCCTTCCAAGTTATCAAAAATATGGCCCTTACTTCTCTTTCTCATATTTTTTGAAGAAAATGTGTCAGCAGATAGAGTGGTAATGACTTCCACGGGCCCTCTTCAAGGGTTCACGGTACCGACAGATGGAATTCAAATAGAAGCATTCTTAGGTGTGCCCTACGCAGAGCCTCCGATAGGACGTCTGAGATTCAAGAAACCTGTCCCGAAGACCTCATGGACAGGAGTATTCGATGCGTCGTCACATCCCCCAACGTGCATACAGAATGTCACAGTTCAGCATTACTGGGAACCAGACGTTCAAAACATGACAGAGGATTGCCTGTACCTCAGTCTGTGGGTTCCTTACTCCAAGGAAGCCGCAGAACTCAAGACGATTATCATTTTCATTCATGGTGGAGCCTTCAACCTCGGATCTGCAAATATGCCACTCTACGATGGCACAAATTTGGCCCGGTTCGGTGACGTTATTGTGGCCAATATGAATTACAGAGTTGGTGTGATGGGTTTCTTCAGTGCATTCATAGAAGACGCCGATGGCAATATGGGAGTCTATGATCAGATTTTGGCGACGAAGTGGATAAAAGACAATGCCAAGTCTTTCGGGGGCGACCCGGACAATATAGTGTTGATGGGAGAAAGCGCGGGTGCAATGATTGCGGCAGGACACCTAACATCGCCACTGACCAAAAATCTTTTCAAAAGGGTCATCATGCAGAGCGGAGCAGCTACTCTTCCAATGATCTTGGACGATAACCAGAGGCTGTACAATACATCGCAGAACTTAGCCTACTTGGTAGGTTGCGCAGACAAACAATTCACTCTGAAAGACTATCCAAGGTTAGTCTTGCAGTGCTTGAAGAGGTTAACAGCACAAGAGCTAGCTGCTGCAGAAGGGCGCATGAAGGAAAATAATCCAATAACATTTTTGCCGAGAGTTGGCGATAGTTACCTTCCCAAACCCACCATCAAGTCACTGCAGGAAGGATATTTCCAGGATGTCGAAATGCTCATTGGGATGAGTGAGGAAGAAGGGACATTCTTCCTCAGCGCCGCCGCACCCGACTACTTCGGGCATTACGGCGTCAACCGAGTGACCAGAGTTTCCAGAAGATTTGCTTACTCGGTAGTCAGCACGATCTTCATGTTCACCGAGCAGAAGAACGAGAAAGACATCGCCGAGCAGTACATCAACACCGTGGAGAACGGTACGAGCGACAGCTACTCGAAGGCGATTGCCATGTCGCTCGGCGACTACCTCATCAACTGCAACCTTATCTTCCACGCCGAGCTCCATTCCCTGAGGAACCCGGTCTACTTCTATATGTTCAGCAGGCGTGCGTCGACGTCCCCTTTGGGCGAATGGATGGGCACGACGCACTTCGACGAGCTGCAGTACATCTTCGGGAACCCACTCTTCGGAAACTTCACGCCAGAAGAGACCTTGTTCAGTCACCGGATGATGGCAAGGTGGATATCGTTCGCCAAGACTGGGTAAGTATGCTTTCGGTTTGAATGAAATATGTAAACTAAATGCTCAGCAACATTCTAAGCTCGTCAATGAATCAAAAAATTATAGCACAGATATTCAAAGACTTATTTGAAAAAAATATACACAGGGTGGTCACAAATTGTTGGGGATGATCAATGGCTGTTTAACTACACATTCCTCTTGTGAGGCAAGCTAACTTCCTTATTTCGTATTGCATTAAAACAAAAAGTTGTAAAGATATCCTTTTTTTTATACAAAAGTTACACATTTAAAGTTGTGGTTTACATAGTTTTAAAAATCATATCGGGTAAGTGACGCCCGCCATTATCGATACACTGAGTGAACCGAATTCTGCTGTTTCTCATCACTCTCTCCAGTATATTGATGGGTATGTTGGCCGTTTCTTTTCAGATCTTCCAGAGTTTGTGGGCGGTCAGTATAGACACGGGATTTTAAATACCCCACAAAAAGAAATCCCATGGGGCCAAATCGCCTCTCAGTAAGATGAGGCGCCCTTGGAAGTGATTTCGCAACGCAGCCATCGATGCCTTTGGAAGTATGGGCTGTTGCTTCGTCCTGCTAAAACCATACTTCTCCCAAGTCAATTTCATCAAGTCGTGGCAAGAAAAAAACCTCTTCGAGCATGTTCACATAACGGTCTGAAGTGATTGTGACAGTCTGTTCATTTTTTTCTGCACAGAACCTGTTTCCCTGAACGTTGTCACCCACAAAAGAATAGATTTCCGGTTCGGGATTGTCCGCAATATTGAAGCGATTTCGGAAAGCGCGCTGGGTTAAAACCACCGAACTTCCGTTGGAAAAATAGGCCTCTACGGCAAATGCACGCTGTTCGTTACTCCAACGCATGATGGCGACTGAACCACAAGGTCACACAACTTTATGATCTCCTCTCTCGAATGAGACTACGCTCACCTGTCTGGGGCTCCTGTAAGCTTCAGAGCACTCACTTCAAAAAAGGAAGTTATCTTGCAGCACCCTGTACTATAACTACTTTCTTTGTTGATACTCAATGCTATGCGACTTGTTTAAAATATAAGTGAAGTATTACGGTAAAAAAAAAAGTTTTATTATGGCAATGCAGTTAAATACAATACAATAACTATCGCTTAACAAACTGCGACCCGCATGTATATTCCGTTGAAATAAAAAATTATTTGGTTAATAATTCTTACTTAATCAGCATTTATAAGTGTAATAACGCTTTAATAAATTAGACCTTAGTATCAATACTTATATATAAGAATGGAGTGTCTGTCAGTGGAATTGAACAAAACCCCTCATTTTGAGTTTTCTCCACGAATTAGAATACGCTGATTCCGAAAATCACATTTAAAATTTTTTTGTCTGTCAGTCTGTCTGTCTGTCTGTCTGTCTGTTTGTCCGGATTTAACTCAAAAACTACTGCACGGATTTTTCTGAAACTTTCACCATGTGAACAAACTTTTCTTAGTTTAAAATCTGCACTTTGTTTCATGTGGATATCTGTAACCATTCAAAAGTTATAGAACTTTTTCCATTTTCTCTAACATTACGCCTATGGGAAATTTACATCTCGATCTTCCCTTCATAACATTATTGTTAAAAATCACCTTGGAGCGACCAAAAATATTTTTAGACAGTACTGGGATAAACGATTCATTTTGATTGGCTGATGAGTAAATGTCGGCAGATGAATTAAAAATATCGCCAAATAAATTAAAAATATTGCCAAATGAATTAAATATGTTGCCAAATGAATAAAAAATGTCGCCAGATGAATTAAAAATATCGCCAAATGAATTAAAAATGTCGCCAAATGAATTAAATATGTTGCTAAATGAATTAAAAATGTCGCCAAATGAATTAAAAATATCACCAAAAAATGTCGCCAAATATTGCCAAATTAATTAAAAATATTCCCAAATGAATTAAAAATATCGCCAAATATTGCCAAATGAATTAAAAATATTTCCAAATGAATTAAAAATATTGCGAAATGAATTAAAAATGTCGCCAGATGAATTAAAAATATCGCTAAATGAATTAAAAATATTGCCAAATGAATTAAAAACGTTGCGAAATGAATTAAAAATTTCGCCAGATAAATTAAAAATATCGCCAAATAAATTAAAAATGACGCCAAATATTGCCAAATGAATTTAAAATGTTGCGAAATGAATTAAAAATGTCGCCAGATGGATTAAAAATATCGCCAAATGAAATAAAAATGTCGCCAAATAAATTAAAAATGTCGCCAAATATTGCCAAATGAATTAAAAATATTGCCAAATGAAATAAAAATGTCGCCAAATATTGCCAAATAAATTAAAAATGTCGCCAAATATTGCCAAATGAATTAAAAATATCGCCAAATGAATTAAAAATGTTGCCAAATAAATTAAAAATGTCGCCAAATGAATAGAAATTTTCTCCAATTGAATAAAAATGTTGCCAAATGAGCTAAAATAGAGGTCCTATATTTAAAACTATCATCACAATGGCGAAACTAGGGTATAAATAACAAAATTAATGTCGTTAATAAAAACCTCGCCAACTGAAGGAGGAAGATAAACCAGCCCTTTCGACTGACGCCATGTGTATTCATGTTCCAAACAACTTAACTTTATGACAATAGTGCTATTTGTTACGGAGTGCAATATTACTATGATGTTGAAATGGTCCAACCTAAAAGTTTAACTTAAGGTTTTCTATATTTATACCTCCATATATCTTATTTTTAAATTATCACCTCAAAAACATATTATTGGTATTCAAAAATGAATATTTGATAATTAATTTTTTATAAGAAAAATTATCCGTAAATATTGACCCGTATGAAGTTATGTTGAAAGCCGTCTATATAGACTCCGGTCGCCAATTGGCACAAAAGAAGAAAAAAAACTTCAATAAATACGATACATTATTTCGATTTTGAAGAATGCAATATTTTTACTTTGATATATAATTGCGTCGCCAATATTAAAACTAATGAATGTGCAGTTTACTACAAGGGTTTATTGTCACTAAATGGTTAATTTTTATACAAAAAATATGCAATTTAAAAAATTCAGGAATATTTATTTCACAAAAATAAACATTTTACAAAAACATCAGTTTAAATAGTAGTCGCAATAGCATGTAAAGTCGTGAACATAGAAATAGATTTAAGTATCTCAAAAAATACTCAAACTAATTTAATAAATCTGTATTTGGATAAAATTTATTTTTCACAGTGCACAGAGAGTGATATGCGATGGCTACGCTAACAAGACAAAATCGCGCAGCTCTCATTGCGCAAAGTGACCACGAGCAACGCCGGGCCATATTGCTAGTCATAAATATGTTTGAGGGGAATGCTGTCTCAAGAGATGTTCCTTCTTGTACTTACAATGTTCTTTTTTCTAGAAATCCGAACATTCCAGGAGAAGTAACATGGCCACTGTTCAAATACGAGGAACCGGAATATATCGTCCTGGACGACACAGAGAGTGTGAAGTCGAGACCGGACAACTATCGATGTGAATTCTGGAGAGACAGATACCAGGCGCAGATGAGCGACGAAATCATATCGAAAATAAAGAATTCGGCGAACAGTGGGATTGTTTTGGCTGCTAACAGGCTAAGCACAATCTTTTCGGTCACACTGACTTTTATATTTTTAACACACATTCCATTTTTTCTTTTATAGTTCCATATTAAGGCATAAAACCTCAACTGTAATTTCACAGAACGTGTATATGTTTTAAATGTTATTATTTATGGCATTCCACAACTAGTTTCATCATATATATGTTCCAGTTATGCATAAAAATTTCAATCGTAGTTGGCTAATGACGTCAACAATTTATTGTACATAAATTGTATTTGTACAAATGTTATATTGTTAAGTTTTCTTTGAAATCATGAAGTTTTGTATGAAAAATTACAAAACAATTTTTAAAAAATAGTAAGTTACTTGTCTTGTATATTATCATAATATTCGATGTCTTACCCAATTGTAACATTTTACATTATTAACACAACTATATTACAATTTTTTTAAACACCGTGGGATCGGGCAAATAGTAGCAGTTTTGAACTTTATAGCCATACTAGCTGAAATGCCCGTTCTACGCACGGGAAGGAAATAAGTTACAAAATTGATACAAATACAATATTATAGCGAAATAAATATTTTCTTAATTTCTCACCCATCAAGGGGTACCACAGTGTTAAAAGTTCCAATTTGTAACGAAATTTTATTATCAAGATCCTGCAAGAACTGGAAAGATTGATAACATGGAGAAGTTGACTATACAATAACTTGGATATATGTATACCTTACTCCCGTTGATTAACATCCATATTTTAACCTTTAACTCATATATTGTTAATAATAATTATCTCCGAAAAACTTTTATTAGACACATATGTCAACATTTGTCGTTAAGTTTCAAAAATTGGCGAGAATATAAAAAGAAAAAAAAAGAAAATTATTTTAAAAGGTTCACCTGCCAAATTCAAGATTTTCATATTTTTTCTATTGAAGGCCTATCAATATGCAGAGGGGGGGGGGGGGGGGGGGGAGCCACAACACTTTTTTTCGGATTTTACCCCCGCACTTTTTTAATATTGAACTTTTTAAAATAAAAAATATTCAAAATCAAATTTTTATTGCATTGCTAAACTAAATTTTGTTTTAAAAAAAATCGAAACCATATCCTACAGACAATGGACGCAAATTGATTCACCCTCTGACACTTGCACCACGTGGAGGAGGAGTCCACAACAGCAGTTTTCGATTCCGCCCACATAACTCATCGTATAGGCATACCATCATATAAAGAAAGGTAGGCCGCATCGAGCAAGGCAATTATTAACCCATTCCTCCCTCTGACCTTTGTACCCCGCAACGGGAATGTCGCCCTTAACTGCAGACGATTTTGTTCTCGCTACTCCCCGGGGAATCGTGCTATTGGCGATAAATGATCTACCGTCGTGTAGGAAAGTGAATCACGTCGATAAGGTCGTTTGTTAAACCATTTTCCCCTCTGATCTTTATACCGCATTAAGGGAACCCCAATAATTCTACGGGAAATCAGCCTTCGTGGATAAATAACATAACATTGAGTAGAGAAAGGTAGGCCGCGTCAACCAGATTGACCATTTATACACTCTCCCACTGACATTCCTACCACGTGGGGTTCAAAGTATTTATGAACCAATTATTACGGTACAGTGTGGCTTGTACCTATTGTCCACTGCCCGATAGCTTACCCTTTCTATGTCCACTTTGTACGACTGGCCCGCCCGAAGGCATACAGCGAGATGTTTCACAGAAACTGAAGCTTCGACAGCCGTGAAGGCAACCCAGCCCAACAGAGAGGACGCCGGCGATCGCCGGGCCCATGAATCCGAACGACCCGTGGTGCGAACTAACATCCAAGGGCGACAACGTGTTTTAAAATTTGAACTCAACTGAAAGATTTGCTACTTTGCCTTTATTAACTTTATTACAGAACTTCACTCACAGGTAGAGTGGTAACATAACTGGCCTCTCGGCAGGTAAACTAATAAATAATGGATAACACAAAACTAACTGAGTGCACGGGGGCTAAATTACAAACTTTTATTTAGCGATGGGCTTCCTGTCTTGAACCTTTATATTATTCATACTGTATACTTCTCTTCAGTTTGATAATATATTTTTCGTATGGCTTGCACTTTTGGTCGTAGCATTTTTCGTTTTGTTTTCTTTTTCACAGTTAAATCCCCCCCGGTGCGACGGGCCGGTTTTTATATTATTTTTACATATATGATCATATTTTAGTTCATTTGGCGATATTTTATTAATTTGGCGAAATGTTTTATTCATTCGGTGAAATTTTAATTTTTTTGGCGAAGTTTATTAATTTGGCGACAGTTTTTAGATATTTGGCGACAGTTTTTAGTTATTTGGCGACATTTTGGCGATATTTAGTCATCAGCCAATCAGAATGCTCCTCGTACGTTACATAATATTAAAAATTTCCATTGTTTAAATTTTATATTTTGCATTGTTACATGTTCTCCATGTTAATCCTATGGAGAAGTTTCGAAAAAGGGGTTTTACAACCCCTTAAATCCGTTCGATCGGAACAAAAATAGCTTACTTTTCCTATTTAAGGCATTAGGAAAAAATTTGCCAAATTTCATCTTCATAGGTATACGGGAAGTTGGAGAATTAGTGATGAGTGATGAGTGGGTTTTTCGCATTTATATATATAGATTAAGCTTTTTTTTTACAATTTTACAATTACGAGTAATAAATTAAAATTTCAGTGGCGGTTGGTACCAGAGAGTTGTAATATTAAATAGAGAGCGCCTTCAATACCAGACTCTCATAAGGCCGCGGTGTCAACATTGAAAAGAAAAACCAACATCACGTGGTTATAGCGCTGCCACATTTGGCGTTCAGACATCTGCAGGAGTTTCAAATTTGGCGCACTTTCTTCTTTTTTGGTGATAAGGAGTTCTGTCCGTATTCAACTTCTTAACATATATTTACGTATTTACTTATTTTCAAACAATCTGCGCTAAATATTTCCTCTTTATTCACGAAACGAAAATATTTTATTTGTGTTCAATACTCGAAGAAGCGAAACTTATTTTCTTATTGAAGTATACAAAATAACAATTGAAAGAACTTCGCTTATGGTAAATTTTTTACATAAAAACGTAATGCAATTACTTCAAAACTAAAAGTAAGAAAAATCTCCTTAATATATCTGTTAAACTCCCTTAAATTGTGCCACTCGTTCAAAAAAACGATATTTAAATACAAAATTAAACACAAAACCATATTACAATATTTCGATCTCGTTTAGTTCTTAAAGTCGCCAAGGCATGAATGAATTGGCATTTCCACATATCACGTGGTTTCAATGATGGACACACGGAAATCAGCATTTTTTTATTCCTCTATTTGTATCATTACTCTATAGTTGGTACTATATGGTTTAATAGCCCTCATAGTAATAAAAAATAACTTTGAGAGCATAAAAAATCAAATTTATTAACTTCCCTCTATTCACCCGCAAGTACAGGTGAATAGCGGTTATCGTCTTTTTTTTTTCATTCTGAAATCTCGCTAGTCAATTACTTTTAATAAACCTTTTTAAGATTTCAAGAAAAAAAACCTACAAAATATTATAAAGTTGGAAATAAAAATTACTGATGACAAATCATGATTGCATAATTTCTCCTCTGTAAGAACAAGTGAATTGACGGCTCATTCATTTCCTTCTTGGGGAAAAAAAATACTTAACAAGACGAAAATAACGTTGAAACAAGAAAGCTCGACTGATTGAGATTTATGTTAAAAAAGTGTTTACAATTTTTACCACCTTAAAATAGATACCTTAGGTAAATAAAATCAATATTTGTATTCAGCCGAAAAAAATCACAAAGTAAATATAATTAAAAATTCATAATAAATTAACGGAAAATGATAAGAAACATATACGTATAGATACTAAAAGTACGAGTTTGGGTGAGATCGACTAAAAATCCAGAAACGTATATTGCAAACGTGTTGTAAATGGGGTCCTCTAATCAGTGATGCCACCTTATCAGCTGTGCATATAAAAAACTATCTCTGACGTCACAGTTTACGCCATTTTTAGTCCAATGGTGAATTGACTTGATCTTTGAAAGACAGATTAAATAGTATAGTTTTCATAATTTTCGCATTCAACAAGGTAACGCCACAACTCTTTCCGCAAACCTGCTCCTATTCACCTGATTCTACGGTACACACTTCATATTCATTTGAACCAAAGATACGTATTAAAATTAAAAATGTTTAAATCTGAAATGATCTGTTTTAAAGCAAAGAACTTGAATAAGCAGGTGTTGGAAGCTCAATAGATAAATAGTTGTTTAAATTAACGTCCCACTAGAGCTGCAGGATGGACAATTGGCGACGGTCATAGAAAAATTGAGTTTTTACGAAAGAAAGCAATTTCCAGCTTATTGCTGCAGAACAAATATAAATGATTTTGATAAATCCACTGATCTCTAACTGTAACTTCTGGATAGGGCAAGACATTTTGTTGACTTGAAGCCGATGTAGCGGCAGCCATGATGTGTCCCACTTTCTTTGCTACCGCAATATTTCGTATATTTTTCATGTTAAAATAAGCCGGCGTGTATTGCTTTTGGCTGAGTTTTTTTGTATTTTCTTTTTAAACCCATTTTAAATGCAATCTGCTATTAAAATAGGAAGTCATTTGCAAGGCAAAGTAGATAAAAAGCAAGAGCAAAAACTATTTGTTTGACAATATAAAAATTAATTCTATACGAAGAAAAGATAATATGTATGTACATTTAATATTTCTACAATGCTATGGTAATAAAAAACACCACTAAATCACTTTTAAAATAATATTGGGGCACAGCATGGCTGCTTTCAATTGGCTTCAACGCGCCCATAGAGGAAACAAGGTTTGAGCCTTCCAGCAGTTACTGTTCAGTGGATAAATACGATTGATCAATATTATACAACTTAAAAAAAAATTAAATAAAGAAATATTAATGCACAAAATATTTACAAAATATACCCTGTTTTTTAAAATAAATATTTGAGTTTATTTGTGTATATAAAAAACTTTATTTTCTCATCAACTAATTGTATTTTACCTTAATAAAGAACAACAGCTTTAAACCTAGTATACGCCTATTTTACATTTGTAATTGAATTTTTAGATAAAAATAATTCAAATAACTCATCACAATTTTATCTTTTGATACATTTATTTCTAACCTTAAAGGTTTTTTTTTACAATACTACAAAATCTTCTTAGGCATCATCCATTTTTCTTAGGCTGAAAAGAATCAATTTTTCTGCTTCCTGATCATCATGTTAAAAATCAACGTTTCTACAAATTCAAATCTGTAACATTTGGTAAAAAAAAACTACCATACAATTATGTAATAAATCAAAACGTAAAATAAACTATTTAAAAATTACTTATAATACTAATAATTCAAATGTAGAAGACTACACCCATAATGCAAAAAAGTGCTTTATCAACACAATTTGCATCGATATATCTTTCAAAATTTTAAAACAATGGTTCTCGAACTGTTGTACATATACCATACAGGGTTCGATACTATTGGCACATCATTACTTATTGGAGCCCACACTGGAAAAAATGTAATTAAGCCTTAAAAACATTGCCAACTAAGTTTATAATTCAACTAAAAAACAATGGAATTAATAAGGTTTTCGTAAAAATTGCTGAAAAGCTATGAAAAATTGCAATAATAATAAATAATATTTCAAAAAAAGGTAACGTTTGAACAATTTATATGCAATTAAATAATAGTTGCGGCACCTACAGCCTCTAGGCGCAGGCCTTACGTGCCTAACGGAAAATCAGGGTTGATTGGTTAGAATTACAAAGCTTCTTTAGTTGAGATTACGGGTTTTATCTCTTAAAACTTATTTGCAGTTCAAGTTGGGTCAGAGTCATTTTGTTTTCATCTATCCAAAATCTCTAGATATGGGAAAGTGTAGCTACTAAATAATTAAAGGAAAATTTCTAAAGTAGTAGGTGGTAATTTTTAGCACATTTTTAAAATTATTTTCTTTTTTTTAAAGTTATTACCCCTTTTTTTACCCTGGGTGTTGTAATATTATAATTATACTACCAATAACTTCAGGAACAATTCTTGCCCGATTCCTGTTATTTTGTTCAAATACTAAGGTAGAAGAAGATTCATAGTTTCTTTTGAAATTTTTAAAGTACATAACAAATTTAAGAACCACTGTTTTAAAATAATGGTTTTTAATAATAAGAAAATAAAAATATATATTATTAATATATATAATATTCTTATTACAGTATTTACAACTTAAGAAAACACACATTGTACTTGGTATATTACCTATAATATACTGCAAATTAACTGTAAACAAAGGTAATTTTTGATATTATGTGTTACAAAGAAATAAGCTCTGGCCGAAAAACTGAAAGCAAAGCATGTTTGACAAGTAATAAAAAACAGTAAATTCTCACAAATATTTTGTTTGTCTTTACTATTTATATATGAATTTAGTCTTTTTAAATATTGCAATTTAGCTCTAATTCATTAACAAATTTACATTTATAGTTTCTGCACTGAATCAAAGTAGCTTTGGTTAATATATATATATATATAAAAATGCATATATATAACTATTGTACGTTCGCTCCTTACCTTCATTTGACAAATCTGCATTAGCATTGTACAACAATTTTAATAAGTGCTTAGCGAAATATGCAATTCTTATTAGGCATATGAGAGATATATAAAGAATTATAAAAGGCAACAAGATCGTTTATGAATTAAGGTGTGAAAATGGAAAATTCTTTTAGGATAAAAAATTAACAAACTATATTCAGAATTTGGCAATTTGTAATAATTCTGAAAAAAACATGAACACACACATTCTGTATACCCATGGTGTTCCATACTGTTATCCGATTCAGAAACAACTCTATAAATATAAAAATTAACTATTTTATATTCAAGAAAATACTACATATACCCCCCCCCCCCAAATAATGGCTAATTATTTAATTTAAGACAATGTTGATCTTTTCAAGAATATGGTGTGTTGAGGTACAACCCAACTTTTAAATGAATGTCTTATATTTAACTCTTGTGAAAAGAGATTAATGAAATACTAAACACATTACTGTTCATTAGTGAAAAGTTTGTGTTTAAAAAGATCCATTCTAATTGACAAGAGACATGTCAACAGGTACTCCCTTTTGAGAAATGAAGTTCAAGTTTCTGGTAGTTCACACAATCTATAGTTCTTTGTGCTTAAAAAGTACCAGGCAAGAAATATGTTTTTGGGCAAAAACTGCTGTCCAAGATTCTGACCAGATTTCTCTAATTGACAAGAAACATGTCAACAGGAATTGCTGTTCAAGATTCTGGTAGCTCACACAATTTAAAGTTTGTGTTCAAGAAGTAATTGATGAGAAACATGTCTTTGCTCAAAAATTGCCGTTGAAGATTCTGACCAGCTTTCTCTAATTGACAAGAAACATGTCAACAGGAACTGCTGTTCAAGATTCTGGTAGCTCACACAATTTAAAGTTTGCGTTCAAGAAGTAATTGATAAGAAACATGTCTTTGCTCAAAAATTGACGTTGAAGATTCTGACCAGCTTTCTCTAATTGACAAGAAACATGTCAACAGGAACTGCTGTTCAAGATTATGGTAGCTCACACAATTTAAAGTTTGTGTTCAAGAAGTGATTGATAAGAAACATGTCTTTGCTCAAAAATTGCTGTTGAAGATTCTGACCATCTTTCTCTAATTGACAAGAAACATGTCAACAGGAACTGCTGTTCAAGATTCTGGTAGCTCACACAATTTAAAGTTTGCGTTCAAGAAGTAATTGATAAGAAACATGCCTTTGCTCAAAAATTGCTGTTGAAGATTCTTACCAGCTTTCTCTAATTGACAAGAAACATGTCAACAGGAACTGCTGTTCAAGATTATGGTAGCTCACACAATTTAAAGCTTGTGTTCAAGAAGTAATTGATAAGAAACATGTCTTTGCTCAAAAATTGCTGTTGAAGATTCTGACAGAAACATGTCAACCGGTACTCCTTTTGCAGAATTGCTGTTCAAGTTTCTGGCAGCTCTAACAATCTCAAGTTTGTGTTCAAAAAGTAACAGACAAGAAACATGTCTATGAGCAAAAACTGCTGATCAAGATTCTCACCAGCTTTCTCCTTAATATAAAGTTTTATGTTTCAAAAGTTCCCCTCCAAGAGAGAAGAAACTTAACAAGTACTCCATTTATAAAAATGTTTTTCAAGATCCCGAGAACTCTCATAAGCATAAATCTTGTGTTCCAAAAGTACCAATTTAACTGACAAGAAACATGTCAACAGGTACTCCACTTATAAAACTACCATTCAAGATTCTGACAGCTCGCTCGGCATCTTTGCGATTTTCAAAAGTAACACGGACATCGCCCGTTGGCTCACCTCTGGCGGTGACCCTCCTGACAATTTTATCGATATCAATGTCGAAACCGACAAAAAAGTCCATTAATTCGGGGCTTCCAATAACTGGGTCGACATTGCAAATCTGCACCACCGCCTCTTCATAATTATCATGCTTCTCATCGTAGGAATAAGTATATAAATTGGAATAGTTTGCTTGATCACAGGGCGATCTTGACGAAGAAATCCTGCGAACACTTCTTGGTGGAGAGCTCCACCTATCTTCATCAATTCTTTCATCTTTTTCCCAATCACTGGATTTGTGTTCAGCTCTGAAAACACTTCTGTCGCGCTTTCTGAAATCCATAACGGGGGAATGCTCCCTGGATATAGGTTCACTTCCCCTGCTTTTGCACCTGACATTTCTGACAACACTTGGATTGGAGGGCAAAGTTAGAGTTATATTATGTGAACATCTGGAACGCCTTTGTT
This sequence comes from Troglohyphantes excavatus, assembly GCA_963932185.1. Lineage (NCBI taxonomy): Eukaryota > Metazoa > Arthropoda > Arachnida > Araneae > Linyphiidae > Troglohyphantes > Troglohyphantes excavatus. Next base: position 34,406,932 of record OZ010677.1, on the reverse strand, counting down.
TAGAGCCAAATTTGGCTTTCTTTGAAGAAGCAAGCTCATGTGTGGTTGCTACATGCATGGCTTCTTCCACTCGCATTCGCTTCTTCAAACTTCCAAGTGCATTTTCCACTTTCGCTGTCTTGTAAATTGCTTGTTGAATTTTAACTTCCAAATTTCCAATTCCAACCTTTTTGGATTTTTTCCTTACATCCAAGTCCTTACTTTTAAATGGTAGTTCAGGCGATAAACTCTGATTATGATAATTGTCTCCTATTGAATTTCTAGACTCAATTTCATTCTCAAAGAGAAGAAAATCACTTCTTCCAGGACTAATAGGGCTCTTTATGTAATTATCTTCCAATGAAAGCTTCATTTTACGCTCCTGGTCAGCTTGTTTCTTCCAGTTTTCCTGCAATTTTTTAATATGCAGATGTCGTTCATAAAGTGGCAAACATTTCAGCATTTCATCATGCAAGATTTGCTTCACACAAATAATATTATCTAACATTTTAGAGCCATGGCACTGAAGAGCCAAATCAAAGTTCTGTAAAGTGTCGAATGCAATAAATGCACGACCACAAGGCTTGTTGCCTCGGCTATCGAGTTGCAAGTAAATGAAACTCGGACTTGAACCCTTGTCCTGAAAAAAACTTAAAAGAGAGTTTCTTGTTATAGTATGCGGTGGTAATCCTGTTACCAATGTGCACAAAGGCCGTTTTTCAGGTAAATCTGGTAGCTCTACGCTATCTGAAATACACGCAGGGACGAAATGTGCCGATTGGCATAATAAATCTTTATTCTTGTGCTTTATGAACTGCATTTTAGATTTGGCGCTTTTCATGAAATGAATAGTCCGATTAGAGTCTCTAAACAGTTCCCCATTTTTTTTAAATGCCTTTTCATAATCATCGAAATTGCCAAACGCAACAAATGCTATCCCTACTGCTTTACCTTCAATCACATATCCTTTGCTATATTTTGCATACACAATATATAAATCAACAACTGCTAGGCCCTCAAAGAAATGTACAACATGTTCAGGGGTGACATCGTAAGGCAATCCTTTCATTTGAACGTAATACAAACCTCTGCTTCGAGTATCTTCTTCAGAAGGTATTACAAAGTGCTTACTAAATACACTTTCAGGGCATTCTCCGACTTTTATCAGTCTCTTTTTATAAAAATATGCAGGATGTTTAAGAATAGACTTAAAATCCTCACGGTTGCAAAACTTTACGTAAATGGTGCCCGTCTTGGCCCCAAAATCATTTCTTTCACGCACTATATTCTCCTTGGTAACAAAAGCACCTTTTAGCATATCTTGTGTAATACGGAAATCCCAGCCTGGTTTCAAACCTGATAATGTCACATAGAACATATTCTTACATTTTCTTGGTGGAATAGAAGCAGAAGACATTGAAGTATCGACAGGAGACATAGGTAATGATGGGGATAGAGTTGCCATAGATATAGATGGCGCTAATTTTTTTAACATGGGTAACTTATTCATGGAAGGTGGTATGGACATTGAATGTTGAAGAGATAGAGTATTAGCAACAAAACTTTCTGTTGGGATCATGTTTGGGGCAAATAACATATTGGACATAAGCAAATGGTTGTTATCATGTGTATTTATCTCATGAAGTCCAGATTTATAAGGCATAAAGTTTGACCCTAGGTTACCCAAGAACACACCTTCCTTTCCTACCTGTCTATTGAGCTCAGAGTTCTGAGCTAATTTTGAGCTATGGTATGCATCCTGGACTTTTCCCATAGAACTCAGCCCAGCAGCCAAGGCTTCAGCAAGTTTTTGCTCAAATAAGGCCTGCTCTTTTTGTCTAGACAGCTCATCACTTTGCCAGTCAAAAACCTCTTTGGGGGTGGCTTCCAGACCAAAAATTTTTTTAAGTTTCAATAGATTTGCATCCTTGTATGATTTGTCATCTTTTTCATTGCCATAGTTCGAGTCTTTAAAATGATTTCTAACAGGCGTCATTTGCCTAGAATGTGCAGAGGACCGTTGACTAAGCGGTGACCTGGACCTTTGGAATGACAAACCAGGCGACTTTGATAACCTTCTGGGTGATCTGGAATACCTTCTTGGTGACCTAGACCTTCTTAGCGATATGGACCTTCTTCGTGACCTGAACTTCCTTGGTGACCTGGACATTCTTTTAGGCGATCTAGACCCTCGTCTCGGAGATCTGGATCTCCTTGGCGACCTCCTGGGTGATTTCGATCTCACCCTTGGTGATCCTCTGGAGCGGGGTGAACAGTACCTTCGTCCCCTACTAGGAGAACGAGATCGGCGATCCGGCCTATTGCGACGAGCGTCCCTTTCAATTAGGGGACTTCTGCTGGATCTTTGTCTTCCAGCTGAGGATCGCTGACCAGAAATATCAGGAATCTTTTTTGTAACCTTTCCTATTTCATGCTTCAATTCCATGTGGCTACTGAGGTACAGCTTGACTTGAGCATCCAGTATCCTTTGGCCATCTTTCCGCATTGCCAGGCGAGCATCTTCGTCCGAGTTAAATACTATAAAGGCGTCTCCTTTTTCGCCACCAATAATATGGACGCCTCCATTGGGAATGCGTAGGCCTCCAAAAAATCTGCGGATTTCTTCTGATTTAGCAGACAAGGGAAGGTTTTGTAGCCGTATAATAATCGACATTATCCCCAATGCAAGCTACACAACCTAATAAAAGATAAAGCACAGTATAAAATATAATATAAATTTTAGTATATTTTTGAAATATACAATAAATAGTTTTGTCTACCAAATTAGTTTGTTTAAGTAGTCAGAAACTCATATTTTCTTTAAATTTTAGTTTTCACGGACAATAAAAATGATTCATTAATGTCTGTACTGTATTTTTGTAAAATGAGATAAATTTTTGGCAAGTTATTTTCCAATGATAATTGCTTCATAATAACATATATTATGTGGCTGATACAGAGAAGTAATAATTACTTATTACAACTCACAATACAACCTTAAACATTCCTTTAAAATAGTTAGCCATTGAAGTTTCTAACCTTTGAATAAACACAAGGCAGAAAATATTGGTTTTACAGCACATAACGTGGGAAGGCATACAATGTTAAACACTGCATGTTAAAACTATTATATACATTATATAGTACAATTTATTTAGCATGCACGTACAATGCATTTAAGCATGGGGTGTGTCTGTTTTAAAGCACTCAGGCACTGTAACAGAATTTTAAAACTCAAATAAGAAGGAGGATTTGGCACCTCAATTCTAATAAACCAATATTATAGTGAATGCAAATATTCTTGGCAAACACAAAATAAGAAATGCAAAAACACTTTCTTGCATTTCTTATTAAATCAGTATTGCAAGAACTTTAGTTTTCATAAAAACCTAATATGAAACTGATATTGTGGAAAATGATGTTACGTAATATTCTAAGCTCATAATTCCCTTGAATCAATAAATGGGCAATGCCTCCAAGTTTTCCCAAGCTTTAAACACAGCCTTCTATGCAAGAGATAACAGATCCACTCTTTCTTAGCTACAAACTTTAGATAATTTCTTGAAGATTTCCATCCTTTTTGGAAGTTAGAATTTTTTTCAACTTCAAAGTTAGTTGGCTTATATTTTGATCAGAAATCCTTGTAGAATTCCTTGCCTTGTAAAGATTATATTTTGTTGCTACATCTTAGTTTTAAACTTTTTTATTTTCTTAAACTTTATATAGACACCAATATCTTCCTTTAAGATCACATAAACAAATGAGCTGGATTTGAACTCGCATAAATTCTTCGCATATGCTTAATGAGCATTCTGTGCATAAAATTATTAAATTAGTCAAGATTATATCTCTATTCAGCTTCTGAAACCACTTTACACAGATTCCAAAACATGTAACTGAAGTCTACATGGGTATGAAACCCACAGTTTTTTCAAAATTACGAAATTCAAATATATGCAATTTTTTTTGCATAACAAAACAAACTTTTAACATCAAACCCAATGTCTACATAAAGACATTTGGGGCAAAACTGTTCATACAAATATTGTTGCCAACAGTGTGTCCCTCTTCTATCTCTTGAAACAGTGAATCATTACATTCTGCACATGATGCTTTCCTTGTTGAGCTGCTGCAAAAGGTACGAGTAAATGTGCAGAATTAAAGAAAAGAAAATTAATACCAGAGATTTCTGGAATATTTTCTTTAAATCTGGTAAACTATAAATGTTACCAGACCCTGTTAGGAAACAAATATTATCAGTCAATCAGACATGCCAGTGTTTTTAAAAATCATTTTGCCATTGCAGTTTCTTCAATTAATATTCTTTCAAATTATCTTGTCCACAAAGGTCATTCATTTTTATTTTGTTTCTACAGTCTTTTGGTAATCCAAGATACAAATTACTTCAAAAAAGGCACTTTTATAATTTCTCTAACTTTACAAAATTAATAAAAATCAATAAATGTTACCAGACCCTGTTAGGAAACAAATATCATCAGTCAATCAGACATGCCAGTGTTTTTAAAAATCATTTTGCCATTGCAGTTTCTTCAATTAATATTCTTTCAAATTATCTTGTCCACAAAGGTCATTCATTTTTATTTTGTTTCTACAGTAATTTGGTTATCCAAGATACAAATTACTTCAAAAAAGGCACTTTTATAATTTCTCTAACTTTACAAAATTAATAAAAATCCAGAGAATTGCATTCTTATTGATAGGAAGGAAGATATGCTGCAGACATTAGGTATCAGCCAATAGCTATCTTGGAGTTTGAACAATTCAAATGGGTGGTGGTGAGTAGGGTGAATAGCTACATCTCTGTTCGAAATTATTTTATTCTCCAGTCTAGAAAGAGCTAGTTTTAGCATTTAAAGATAGTGCAATTTAGAAATATATTTAAATTACATTTTCAAACGCATCGTACAGTACAGCTTCGGCCATTTCAAAATATGTATGTATATGAACAGTTTATTAAAGAACTGTTAAGAGAAGATCTTTTTGTAAAGTAAAAAAAAACCTGCTGGATGTCCGGCAAAATCTAGTTGTGGTATCTGGTTTGTAATGTGTGCCGGATATCCGATATCCGGCAAAACCACTATTCGGTTCATCCCTAATTATATATGTCTGCCTTTTTATATGGCATTCTAACCGTCCTTCAAATATAATTGAAATATATTTCAATCATACTAATCTACATATATGTAGATTCAGCATGTGATGTTATTTTAAAAATATTGTGCAATATAAATTGTTAATTTATTTTACATTTAATTTGGTTGTCACATTCTCTTATAGTCTACATACCAACTTGTGATTTTCTTTCCTGCAAAGTTAGAATCTTCGATTAGGACAAAGACTTAAAGATTGACATTCATGCTCTTTGCATAATAAACATTTAAAAATATTTTAACGTAATGTAAATATTTTAAACAGTAACACTGTAAAGCAAATGAAATAAAATTAAATAGTCGAATCTTCTACAGCTGGCAGTGTGAGTTTTTAATGTAACAACCAGTGGTGACTTTACTCAACTGTAAGTAGTCAAACTATGAGTGCCTTAAAATCAGCAGGAGAGTTATAGATCAGCAGAAAACTTTCTCCCCTAAAATTTCCAGTCTGAAACCGTTCGAATGCATGACTTTTTTAGACTCCAGCTATTTTAACCAATAAGTATTCTACACTTTCAAAAGAGAGAAAAAATTAGTTACTGATTATAATTACTTTTGGAAATTTAATCGTTGTAAAGTGGCATGAATTTGTTCACGCCATAAAAAGAAGACAACATAGTTTGTTTATAAATATAATTTTTTAGTTCATATTCACAGGGTGGCAACAAAATTATGGAAAAAAAGTTCCCTGATATTTCCCTGACTTCCATGATGGTGTCACAAAATTTCCCTGACTTTAAAATTACATTAAGAAACGTTGAAATATATGCTTTGTATAAAAACAAAGTATCCACACTACAATACAATAAATTTACTGCATTATAAATAAAAATTTATAAGCAATACTTATTGCCAGTTAAAATAATAATTTATGGATACACAAATTATACAATTGTGGCAGCCATAATAGTAATTAATCATGTTCTCTGTAAGCAAAGAATGCAAATTTTTCCAACTATTTCTTTTGGAGATAATTTTAAATGTTTTATATGCTTCCTATTTCCTATTCCAATCTTCAATAAATCACATTCATTAGCCCCTCACATGTTGCTCACAATTTCAAGGTCCAATGCACTTTGCTTTTGCTGCTCTCTTAGCAGTGGTTCACGTTTTTACAAAAATAAATTTAAAAATATGAAAATGTGCATAACCAAACTTTTTTAAAAAAAATCTTTTTCAGAACTAAAAGGAAATATTGACAACTAAATTACCCAGAATAGAGTGCATAATGGAGGATAATTGCCGTTTTAATGATCCAAATTTGAAAATTTCCATGATTTTTTGTGAAATTTTGAAAATTTCCCTGACTTTTCCATGACAATTCCCTGATTTCCAGGTTATGTTACCACCCTGTATCCAGTTTTTAATATTTTGTGAAAATCAATATTTAACTCAACAAACTATTATAATTTAGTAGAAGTATTCAGCACTACAGGGATTTCATCTAACAAGCCACCACTGGTAATAAGTTAAAATCTGGGACATATTCAGTTGTGAAAGTTTGTAATAAAAATAATGCCTAAATTATTTTAAAAATAATGCCCTCAGACAATTGAGGATTTAAATATATACAGTATTTAAAAATAAGGATTGAAAATTTTAATAGCAGGTACTTATTTAGGCTTGAAAAACATATATATTTTTTTGTGAATAAAAGTAAAAAAAATCTAAATTAGACAGTGGAGACATAATAGGAATAACCTTTATTGATCAACAAAATTATCAGTGTTCACTCTAGGTGTTTTTTGAAGGGCCTTGCCCGCCCTTTTTTCATCACAATAGATCCCTCGTGCCCCTTTTTTCAAAAATGCCGCCCTCCTTGCCCTTGCACACACAGCATTGCTTCCCTGGTTGCCTTTAAAAAAGGCATCAACTAAGAAAAATGTGTGTGTAAATTGGAATTAAGTGAATTATGACAATAGAAAAACAAACTCCTTCATAACTACGCGTGTTGTGAAATAGCGATGATTCCGCGGGAATTTCGAGCACCAGGCATTCCACAAATCCTATTGGGTTTTTTCTGTGTGTGTTTTTTTAAAGAGAATAAGGTTTAGGACTAGGTAGGGATTGGTTTGTAAGACTAAGCATTTTATTACCAAATTTTGGATTTAAGTAGCCTTTTTATCAGTTTTGTAAGGGATCTGATCCCTACTTATAGAATTGGTTTTTAAAGAAAAAAATAATTTAAAAATGTCAAATTTTAGATTTTAAATAATATTTTCATAGAGGCATCAATTTTGTATGGGTCTTTCCTTCGAGATAGGCCCCGAACCGTTAACAATAGCCCAATATGCAGCTCTGGCGCAATGTCAACCAACAAATCTGAACTTGTTTTGTTTGGGTCACGGGTCCGATGTGAATGTGTGGCCATGCCCACACAAAACATTTTTTTAAAGTGCCCTTTTAAAAACAAGAAGTGCCGTTTCAAAAATTGGGTACCCTTGTACTACTGCCCCTTTTTATTTCTAGAATGAACACTGAAATTATAAAACATATTATGTCAATCTAGTTGGTTAAGGAATTATTGTTGTTTAACAATTGGAAACTTTAATTCTATAAAACACACCAGGAAAAATGGGAAGAAAGGAAGTGATTAAAAACCATTAAATGGATTTGGATACATGTCTACAGTTTGATAATTAGAATAACAAGAAATTTTTAATAAGGGATATCAAGTTATTATATTTTAATGTTTATATAAATAAAACAGTTTAATTTTATTTCTATATTTAACATATTATTCTTGGTTAGAGAATTAAGAAAATATTTTTAAAAAAATATATTTTTCACTTTTATTAATTTTGTATCGCATTAAAAAAAAATCGAACCGACTGAAGGAAATTTAATAACATAATATATAATTCAAAATGCATTTACAAATACAATTGATAAAAATTAAAATAAGTAAACCATACTTTACGAAATAAATAATACTTGAAGTCTTCAATTCCAGGCGATATTATTTCATTTTTAAGTGAAATTTTTAAGCGTCAGGGCCTTAAAGAAAACAGAATATTCATCAGAATACAAATTTTATTTTTCATAGGCAAACTTTTGCAGAAACTTGATTACATTTATTGTTAATTTTCAGATATATTGTTAATTTGTAACTACAGTACAGATGGAAGAAATACTTAAACTCTTAACTAATATATTTAATATGCAAACTGAACTAATTATAATATATAGTCAAGTTAAAAGGATTAAAAAATAAAGACTAAGAAAAAATCATTTTGTGTGGCTCATGAGAATCTGCGTATGAAACCTGTTCTGATAAGTGCTAGTTAGCAGCTACCTGATCCGAGTCTCGTATATCGATTGAACATACTCCAGTGTTCACTCTAGGCTTTTTTTGAAGGGCGGTCTGCCCTGCCCGCCCTTTTTTCATCTTGATAGCGCCCTCATGCCCCTTTTTCAAAAAGTGCCGCCCTCTTATGAAAATAATGCGGCCCCTCTTGCCCTTTTCAGTCAAGCACAAGCGTCCTTGCTTCCCTAGTTGTCTTTATAAAAGGCATCGATTAAATTTTTTTTGTGTGTAAACTGGAATTAAGTTAATTATGACAGTAGAAAAACAACATCCTTTTTAACTGTGCGTGTTGTGCAATTGGCGATGATTCCGCTTTAATTTCGAGCACGGGGCATTCCACAAATCCTATTAATTGCCTATGCTCGCATATGAAATGCTAAGTTTTTTTCTGTTTTTTTTTTTTAAAAAAGAAGATGGTTTGGCGCGAGGTTACAAGATTATGCATTTTATTACCAAATTTTGGATTTAAGTAGCATTTTCATCAGCATTGTAAGGGGTCTGATTAGGGCAATGTACAGATTTGGTTTTTAAGGGAAAAATTAATTTACGAATGTTACATTTTTTATTTTAAGTAGTATATTCATAAAGAGACACCAATTTTGTATGGCTCTTTACTTTGAGATAGACCCCGTACTGTCAACAATAGCCCAATATTCAGCTCTAGCGCAATGTTAACCAACATTGGAACTTTTTTGTTTGGTCACGTGTACGATGTGTCAACGGGTGCCCACGCACACCCCAAATTTAAAAAAAAAAGAAACACCCTTTTAAAAACAAGAAGTGCCTTTCCAAAAACAGGGTGCCCTTTTATCGCCAACAGCGCCCTGCCCTTTTTTATTCCTAGAGTGAACACTGCATACTCTATACACTAGGAATTACTGTGTTTTTGGTGTTTTTGTTAAAACAACTATATTAAAAAAGTAGCCAAAATAAGTCACCAATTTATTGTAATTTAAATATTTATTTTAGACAAAGGTGTTATACATTGGGGGCAATATCACATTCTAAAGGCCCCAGCTCCAAGCAACTGATCGAGTGGGGGGGGGGGGGAAGAGATACCCTAAATGGGGTACCAGCTGTAGTATATGAACCACTTGCCTGGAACTACTAGTGCTATTTGTCTGGAACCACCGATGACGATAAAAACCGAGCTGAGACCTTTGAGCAGAGAGCGTGTATGTATACCTGTGCAACATATTTTTTACATTAGAGTTGTAACGGACCTGCATTTAGCGATCGCCCTACGTGCAGCATCGTGGCCTGGTTGGCAGGTGGTGTTACTTAATTGCTTATAGTGCCGCCTGGTTCCCGGGATTGCGAGGTAAGAAGAGGCATGCGTTTGATGTGCACTGCGCATGCGTTGCTGTTCTATGTGCTATATAGTTGCAAACCGTCACTCTCTCACGGCAGTTAATCCAGACCGTAGTTAAGCGAAGAGTTAATCCAGGTTTTGTCAATACTCGGGGTTCGGCCAGCTCATGTGTCTGTCGTATCATGTCAAAATATCCAATAAATCATAATTTGCTCACTTTGACTCTTGTCTATTTATGTGACAGTGACATTTGGCGTCCGCGACAGTTTGGAAATTGTATCCAACTAAAAATTCGAACCTTGGAATTTTGACTTTGAGGGCGGACGCGTGCGCTGGTTGACCTCTGGTTTAAAGTAGTTTAGAGAACGGTGTAACGTTTTGAAGAGCGTCCACGAGTGGTTGCGGTAATTTGAAGCTTTCCAGTGTACCCGAGTGTTTAAAGTATCTGCTGCCGGAACTGATGTTTTACAGGTCGCCATTGGATCTCTGCTTCCGATTGCGCAGCTGCGGTATGGAATTTGCGAAAGAGAGGGGGGTAATTGTATTTTGTTTATTTCTTTTGCTGATCCTGTACTATTGGTTTAGAAAAAACTACGGACGGCTTTTTCCGGTATCTGCTTCACCGAATCTCGGATTAGATAGGCCTGAGGTTTTTGGTAGTAAACTGCCTAATTTGGCTGACGAAGCGCCTCTGAAACTAGTTGTCCCTCATTTTGAAAAATTGCGTTTTGAAGAGAATAAAGTTTTTGTTGGCGGGATAGGAAACCTTAGTTATTGGGATGTAAAGAAATATTTTCTCAAATTCGGAAATGTGGCACATGTCAGGATAATGACCGACCCTATCAATAAACGAGCCCGTGGTTTTGCTTTCGTAACTTTCTTTGAGAACTCCACTATAGATGTTGTTTTGTAAAATACCTGGCATTGCATTAGAAACAAAAAAGTGGACGTAAAAAGAGCTTTTATTGGCAGGGATTCACGGAAAATTTTTGTGGGAAGAGTCCGACCGAATATGTCTAAGGTTGATATCTGCCAGCATTTTGAACAATTTGGGAGGGTAGAGGGTATCGAGCTCCCGCTTGACCGAGTTACAGGCCAGCGACGGTGGTTTTGCTTCGTAATTTTTCGGGAGGAGGTTTCTGTGGGAAAAGTTTGCAGGTGGCCCCGACAGTATATCCACGGTCAAAGGTGCGATATTCGGAAGGCGTGCAGATCATTTTATAGACCCCAACCTTCTTTTGGTCAATATCGGCGAATTGCAAATGATCGTCCAAATGCTGACCAACAAAAGAGTGTTGAAACGGGTGTTTCTGGAGATTTGATCAATATGCAACCTAAATCTCGGATCGACCCCGTGGATTATAAGCAGGAAAAATCGCAGAGCCTAGTAATTGCTTCCCCTACATCGAAAACCTCGAATCCCGTGCCTGAAAATTTTTGGTGTTGTTCCGTATCGGCCCGTGATAAAATAGAACAACCGCCAGTGAAAGATTCAGGTTTGGGTTGGAATGATTTGAATGAAATTATCGCATGTGGTTACGAGTCGAGTGATTCAGAGGGAAATTCTGGTGATGTCCCGATTTCTGATTCGGAGGTTGATGAAATTTGTATAAAAGCTCCAACTGATTATAGTAGAGTTTGGTCAAATAGTCGTCCTCGTATTAATGTTGGAAAATTGGCAGAGCTACAGCGGAATAGAGTGGATGGGGTTCGGAAAATTTGATTTTTGTGTTGAATAAGGATTTGGTTTAGGGTATGACATATTTTTGTGGGACAGGTATTTCATTTCGAGTTTTTGAGATTGTATTTTTGGTAATGGCCGTGGTGTAATTTGTTGATTGTATTAAGTTTGGGAGTGAATGTGATGTTTTGTGTGTTGGTGTTAGGAGTGATGTGTGTTATAAATTAATTGTTTTACAGTTCTGAGTCTTGTAAGTTTGAAGTTCTTGATGGCAGTTAAAATTGTAATGTATTAGGGAGCTTGGAATTCTTTTTCTAAAGTGTTGTTTATAGTTAAATTGTGGGTCAGTATTTGAGTGTGTATTTATAGATTAGGTTTTTGCGATTTGAAATGTGTTTATAGGTTAAAAGGTTCGTGAGTTGTAAGCGAGTGAAAAGTTTTGTTGGGTTTGGAATGTTGTGTAGATTTGTGAATTTTTTTTAGTGTTTATGTATTGTTGTTGAATTGGTTTTAGGGTAGAATTAGTATAACTTTTTCGTAATATATTTGTGTAAGTTTGTTGAAATGATGCATTAGATAGGGGTTGGTATTTAAATTATGGGAAAGTGTGCGGTGTGAAAGGAATTTGATTGTATATTGTATAAATTAAAACTGTGTTTTTATGGTTTGCTGAGTTGAATCTTTTTTGGGATATTGTGAAGATTTGAGTTTTTGGGGTTTATGAAATGTTGTTGGAATTATTTGTTGAGTTTGGGTGTCTGAATTATGTCGTGCAAGGAGCTATGTTATACTATATAAATTTGTATGGAAGGGTATTTGTATTTGTGAGTTCTGGGGTTTGAGTTGATCATTCGTTTTGGGGGTTTCACTGCAGTTGTGCGAGAGGGAAGAGATCTGTGGTGGAAGTGCAGTCAAGAGCAGTTTTCTACCAGTGGGCTCGGGAGACCTGCGGTGGACGTGCAGCCACATCCATTCTTTTCCTTAGGAGAGTTCTAACAAGAGGATCTGTGTGGATGTCTGGAGACACTCAACAAGAGAAGCTCTGACGGGTCTCAACAAGAGCTTTGTGTCCAGTCAACAGCTATCTAATTGTATTCTGCTGAACTTAGTATTTATATTAGTCTGTTGGACTTTCTACTGTTCCTGCTCTGTGATATTTTTAAGCATCTGCGTTATTGTTCGGTGATAATTCTGATTAATGTTTGAATGTTTAATTATGTTATAACTATAAAGATGTGATATTTACTATTTTTAGCAAGTTAAGTCTGATTAATCTTAATTGTTTATCATTGTTTTTCTACGAGATATAGTACTTTTTTTTAAATGGATAATCTTTTTAGAATAATTATTGGATAGGACGTTACAGATTGATTTTGAATATTTATGTGGATGTGTGTTTGTTGAATGGCTTACAGTGTAATAGTTTTTATGACTCTATTTTAATAGGAATAATAGTTGAAATAATGAGCTGAATTTAAAAATTTGGGATTAATGGTAAAATTGAAAAGTTTGTGTACTGAGCTGCAGTAGGTACATTTCTGCGGATAATGTTTGTCTTCAGGAGAGCGACTTGTGTTCGGTTATTATATTTGAATTTTTTGATTATGCTTATTTGTGTTCTCTTTTCAGTTGCGCTTTATTGTGCTCAAATGAAACCTGCATTTTTCCGTCTGGTGAAAGTCTACTTTGTCTGTATAGCCTTTGTAAAAAGATCTTATTGTATTATTTGGCGGCTGACCTCGAGTAAAAATTGAATTTTGTTTTGGAAAAAAAAATAAAAAATGTAAATTTTTAACTTGTAAGCGGAGGGGGAGTGTAACGGACCTGCATTTAGCGATCGCCCTACGTGCAGCATCGTGGCCTGGTTGGCAGGTGGTGTTACTTAATTGCTTATAGTGCCGCCTGGTTCCCGGGATTGCGAGGTAAGAAGAGGCATACGTTTGATGTGCACTGCGCATGCGTTGCTGTTCTATGTGCTATATAGTTGCAAACCGTCACACTCTCACGGCAGTTAATCCAGACCGTAGTTAAGCGAAGAGTTAATCCAGGTTTTGTCAATACTCGGGGTTCGGCCAGCTCATGTGTCTGTCGTATCATGTCAAAATATCCAATAAATCATAATTTGCTCACTTTGACTCTTGTCTATTTATAAGTGACAGTGACAGAGTGTGTGGTGCCAATTCACACATTGTTGTTACCTTAAGGGGTGATTACTTCTGGACTAAAGTTATTCTCGTATTAAATCACCCAATTGCAGAGGAAAGCTAATTAAAGTTATGAAATTTAACATTCTAAGTGCCATTTAGAACAACCCTTTCGTGTAAATTTTATTTGAATGAATTAAATGAAAGTGTAAATTATGCTAGTCGCTAACCCATCATCATTGCATTTACTTTCAGCGACCCCAAAAAAATATCACCAAACGGAATTGTATATACAAGCTGCACCTTAAATTCTGCTGATGTAGTTCATGAACTAAACTTGTAAACTTGTGTTTTAGAGGAATGGACGAGTTTCACGCCTAGAAGAAGAAGACCAGTGTTCCAAAAGAACATGGAGCAAAATTTGCGACGCCGTAGAAGTTCCATAGGATTAGCATGGAACTTCAGTTCCTGTACTATAATTTTAAGTTTTTGTCATTAAATAACACCTCAATAAAGAAATATTTACTTCATACACTGAGATAGATTGTACTCATCGTTTAAGAAGCATTTTTTGTGTTGAAATAAAAGTATTTTTCCGTATTTCATTGTAATTCTAATTATAAGCAATTGTATAGATATAAGTATTTCTGTATTTAAATTTATTCATACATAGAACAAACATATGGTGAATTCCGGCGGTAACGGAAGGCCAGTTTGTACAACAACTTATGGTTATAATTTTAAAAATATATTTTATTTCAAATAACTGATAGGTAGACTTTTATACACTTTACTGCATTTTATTAAAAATGCAAAATCTAGAATTTAGCACTTTATAACTTTTTTTAAAATTTAAATTTTAGTAATGGTAACGGAAGGACGTTTTTTGGAAGTGGTATACCACACTTACACCTTTTTATTAAAAGTTCAGCTAAACCGTAAATAAGAAAAATCTAGAAAAATTAGAACACTTAAAGGAGAGTTCAATTATTATAAATTGCAGTGCAGTTTTTAGAAATTGTTATATTATGCCCAAAAATATGATGTTTTTTTAAGGTAACGGAAGGACGGTAACGGAAGGACAAAAATTCCAAGTGTATAAAATTGGATTGTTTTACAACAATTTACTCATTAATATTTTTAAAAAGAATAATAGGTGTTTAATTCTGCTTATTCAGCTGTTTTTAAATCTAATTCTGCAACAAATTCTTTTTCCAAAGCCAATTTTAAAATTTTTAATTAAAATTTTAAAATCTTTTAATTTTAAATTTTTTGCTTATCCAATTTTTGGTTATTTTATTTGAGTCAATTCCAGCAGTTACCATCTTTCTCAGGAAATATAAATTTAGTCATTCATTATTTTATTTTCTTAAACATAATACTTCTACAATGACATCATTGAATGAAGCACTTGCCTAACATAATACTTTTTAGTCCTTGCCATTCAACTAACTAAAAGTCACTAACAGCTAATGCATTGCTTGACCCATATGCCTTGTCTGCATCTTTTATATTTGATTGTATGTTTTCTTTGAATACCTTTCTTTCTATAGAACTAGAGTACTCACAATACTCAATAATATATTTTGAAATTGGTTTTAAATAATAAGTATTGCATGTGTCAGGAAGAGGAGGATATTGTTCCATCTTTCTTGAGAGAATTACTTTATCTGATGGGGCAATAGTGGTAAATTGCCCATTAACCACTTTGGACATTTACAGTACCTTTGCCTTGATTAATGACAAAAATGCTTCAATGTAGCCATGATGTTATACTGATCAAACATGAATGTTAAGTTGGTTTTTGAATGTTAAATCAACTTGTACAACTAAAATTTTCACCTCTTCTTTGAATTATTTTATTAAAAGACAATATTCCCATGTCTTTTAATAAAAATATGCTTTAAAAATGTGCAGATTTGTTTTCAAGAGCATAAAGGCACTTTTTAAATGAACTCTTGTATCTTTTTTTTTATGGCTTTCTGTCTTCATTCCATTACTTTCATTTTAAATGCGCTAAATTTTGTTCATTAGTATTTATATATTTGGTAACAAAACAATTTAGATGAACTTTAAGTAGAAGGTATATTTGTAACAAAACAAACTGGGGTCTGAGCTTGCGAACTTTTTATAGTGATACATTAATATAAATATTTTCTTGATGAAATTCTGTATGCGTCACTTAACGTCATCATAAAAAATCGCTTTTAAACTTTCTTCTTTTTTCCATTTTACGGCTTTATTGTAGAAAGAACCCATATAGTGAATAAATAGAAAAGTAGTACCAGTTTTAATTGAAACTCAATGTATTTGTGACATACTTATTAAATAGCGGGGGAGGGTATTAAGATAGAAAATACAGTTAATGAGTATATATAATATTTATATGTGTTTGAATTTCAATAATAACTGAAAATTAGTTTGTTTAATTGTTGAAAGTTCAGTCAAAATCAGTTAATACAAAAGTGTCCTTCCGTTACCACATTGATGTCCTTCCGTTACCATGTTTTTTGTCCTTCCGTTACCGTTAAAAAACATCTAAATTAAAAACAAAATAAAATTGTTGCTGTTTCTAATTAATAAGTGTCATAAGTCTGCTTTGTACAAAAATTCATTAAGTTGTAGACCCAATGGTTTCTTAGTGAGGTGGTTGAAATATAGTATTTTGGTAACGGAAGGACATTTATGGTTTGACTTAATAAGTTATTGATTTCAAGGTTAAAAAATATTTTTTTGCAAAAAAAATTAATAGAAAGGTTAACTACATGAATAAAGTATAAAAGTTAACCTATTTATTTTATTTTGGTAAGGGATTTTAGTCAAGTTATAGTATGAAACAAAATGTAGATATTCCGCACTGCAAAAACATATAGTAAAGAAGTGACTTTGACCTTGATTTTATAAAAGTCATTGTATTAATTTAAAAAAAATATGTTAAGTTTCAAAAAGTTCATATCTTTCTGAAAAAAATGGTATATGACAAATGACTCAACATAAAGTTTAAAATTTTAAGTGCCATGGCAACATTTTCCCGGAATTCACCATATCACTTATTTGGAAAAAACAAATATTATAAACACACTTTCTCATAGCCGCAAATATAGCGACTAAACAAACAAAAGCACAGTTGTCTACTGTAGGGCAGAAATCTACTAGTAAGTTTCCATTATAATACGTCACGTGACACTCCCACATTATTTCACGTATCTAACTTTGCAAATGGTGTAATTTCATTGCTAACGTTTTCCTATAAACTTTTCTGTTGTACTAAAAATTTATGAAGTTCTTGAAACAGTTGAAAGTACAAATATTCCATTTATCAATTGAAAAGACACATGTTTCATTTAAATTACTTTCTAAGTACTTAAAATAATAAAAGTGAAATACTGTAGAATGTTTTAATAAATTTATTTTAAAAAGGAAACGATATTTATTGAATACCTAAATTATATTGCGCATCAAAATAAAATATTTGGCACATGAATTTTATTTAGCTTTGTTTAAAAGTGTTGGTCAGAGCTTTTCCTAACTTTTAAATGGATGGTCCATGACTAACTAAAGGTTCAGAATACTGTTTTAAACGCAGATTTACCAAGCAAGGTCAATCAGCTATTTTGTACGTAATACTATACAAATATACCAATTTCCCAAAACTCTAATGCCGCAATAGAAGTCGAAGAATAAGCACATATCTTTGAATGAACACAATAATTTGAAAGGGTCGACCATTTGAAACATTGACAGTATTTAAAAACAAAAGTTGGTGTTTCGTACTCATAAGAATACAATTAAATATTTATAGAGTATACTCACAATAGTACTAATGTTGAAACGTTTCATGATAATTTTTCAAGAATTAACTAACACAAATTAAGTAATTATCTTCATGATAAATATGTCGAACTTTTTTTATTGCTACCAAACAACAAACAAACAAAAACATAAGGTGGTATACCAATTACAGTTACGGACATTCTATTGATATGGTTGGTTGGATAAACGTGGAGCTTCACATCGGGCTTTTAGCAACGAAACATTGATTCATAATTTAATTTTAAGTCGTGATTTATTTTATTGTAGGTCAAAATTTATCAAATATGAAAAAAGTTCTATTTGAACTAAACATAGATCAATTACTTTTACAACAAGCGGGAATGTCGATTACAGTTTTTAAGAAGAAATAAATCGGGTAGGCACAGTACCCAGCTTACCGTTGGTTTGGTTTGTGAACACGCTGCACACGCACTTGCTCTCTCATGCATCTTTCACACCAACGGTTTAAACTGTCAACTAGTCAAATGGAATTGTAGAACTTGTCATTATCTTCAATTTTTGTATATTTTGAATAATAAGAGACAATTAGGATTGTACTGGAGAGCAGTGCAGTCATACAAAAATATTTTTTGGGGGGTGGGGGAATGAACAAGAAATTCCCAACTTAACGATTCGAAATTATCATCTTAACGGCTCAAAATTCCCAATTTAACGATACGAAATTCTCAACTTTACTATTCGAAATTCTCAACTCAACAGTGCTGAAAATTCACATTTCCAACTTATTGACATATTTCATCTTTTTTTTTATATATTATTAATTATAAATACTGCTTTATACTTGTACATTAGTAATTATAGGTAATATAAAATAATTATCTTAATAACAAGCATTGATTTGCTGCACCTATATTCTAATGCAGTGTCCGTTCTGAGGTCTATTTTAAATGTAATCATACAAGTTTGGCAATTTCTAACCTTTCCTAACTTTCATTTGCTAATAATATTAATTTTCATCAAGCATCAATTTTCCCAACTTGGGGATTTTTAAAAGTCGAAATTCCCAACTTTTATGGTTTCCAGATTATTAGGGGGGGGGGGGGGGTAGGTCTTGCTCCTCCCAAACCCACCTGGTGAAACGGGCTTGCTGGAGAGGATAACTGATTTTTTAACCGACTGCCCAGCGCGCCCACCGAAACTCCAAAATTGAAGCGCCAGAAATTTTAAATTAAAACCGTCAAATCGCGCGCCAAGTCGAGAGGTTATCAATTCAACCATTATGTATATATATATATATATATATATATATATATATATATATATATATATATATATATACTTTTATGTATGCTCGGGCGGAATTTCGATTTTACTTCAGATATTTGCATAATTTTTTTGTTGTTGTTAGACAGGGGATGTTTCACTTGGGAGCAATTTGAAAAAAATATCCGGTTATCTGGCATTTAACTATCAGGAATTCTCATTTAACCGGACCGTTTGAAAAAAAATATTGTCCGATTTCGAAAATTCTTTTTTTTGTTGGATAGAGAAAAATGTACTTAGGCAAAAACTGCAAAAAAATAATTGGTAATCCGGTTGTTATATCTCCGGAAATGTCGATTAACCGGAGTTTTTCCAAACAATTTATCCGATTTCATAATATTTTCATTGTTGTTAGTTATTAGTTAGAAGTTGCACCAAAATTTGTGCTAATGTATTACTTTTAGCGCATTTTCCTTAAAGTCGGTCTTCCTTTTTTCTAGAAAGATTATTTTATTATATATCTGAACAGTGTATACCAGAAATATAATTAAACTACAAATGAAAAAAATATTTAAAAAACATATGTAAATTTACAAAACTAACATATACTACTAATATACAAAACAAATATTTATAAATATACAAATATCAAAATATTGGGGTGGGGGAGGGGAAGGGAGTCTGATCTGGCGTTTTATAATATCGGATAGGGAGGGGGTACTCGGGCCCTGGACTAATATATTTCCATCAATGTTAGTTTATTTGCCTTTATGTATCTTAAAATTAGCAATTTTGATAGGGTATAATATGTAAGCAAGTTCTGTCTGGTATTTTCTCACTGATTAGCTGTTTTAGAATCTGGTTATAGCTATTCTTGTTTTGATTTGGCGTTTGCGATCTCGGCTGTGTAGTGTTTCTATAGATGTTATATTAATATTTTCATTTTATAAACGTTAATTTTTTTTCTTCAATTGATCCCATTTATTAATATTCTTTAAACAACTGATAAAAATATCAGAAATTGTAAATTGCTTAGACTGTTGCAATATATGCTATATCCCAATAAATTAAAAATTGTAGGTATTTTAATTTTTAAATTCATATTTGAGTGCGTCCTATCTAGTTAAGTAGTTATACAATGGAAATGTAATAGCATTCCAAGTAATCTAGTACATTCTTGTAGGGGCCGTCCACAAATGGCGTGTGTCATGCTTGAAAAGGGGGGGGGGGTCATTAATGAAGCTTTTACAAGGGGGTTACAAGATGTGTAACATAACACACATCGCCTATAACAAGTATTGCAAATCAACGGAAGCAACTTAAAAAAAAAAATCAGAAAAATAAATTGTTTAGGTTCCAGTTTGAGTCTCAGTTGAAATATAAATTTGCGAAATAATATATATATATATTATAACTTAGTGCTTTGTTTCTGAACTGCCAGTATATGTATGTACATAAATAATTTATTACGTGCCAGATTGGTTTTGTTGTTAGAAGACAAAATGGCGTAGCAATTCAAAAATTATGGGCAGGGGGGGGGGGGGGGGGGGGGCTCCACTAGCTAGCATATAAAAAAAATAAACGCTAATTAGCAGTTATGCTAATTATGAATGAGTTTTTTATCATTAACAATCTGTTACTTACTGAGGAATTTGCTTAAATATTTTATATTAACAATTTTTGGTAGAAAATAGGGTATTGTAAAGTGTGACAGTTTGTGACATGTGGGGAAGGGCGATCAATGGGGGGGGGGGGGGATGAGAAAATGTGTGATATCATTTATCGACAGTCCTTTCTTTGAAATAAACTGACACAAAAAGTTGTTCTTATGCCTTTAAACCTTTCTTCTTCTCTCAACCACTCTCAGATATGTCTTCTTATACTTCTAAAAGATTTAACCATTTTAGTTCATTATACAGTAGAGTCTCGATAACTCGAACTTCGATAACTCGAATTTTTCGATATTTCGAAAAAAATCGATTTCCCTGCACCTTCATTACTTATTTAATGTAATTTTATCTCGTTAATTCGAAGTTTTTCTTCCTTATTTTCGTAACTCGAAGTTTCCACACAACTCAAAATTTGGTTTTCCTCTCAAAACTACGGATTTTGAAGAAACTTTAGCAAATATGCAATTGTCGTGGTGTTGATATGTCGCTGCGAAAAATGGCGACAAAACAAAAATGTAATACACTCTACATAGCAGTTTTTGATGAGAGATCGCTCTCGGAAAAAGAAAAAGAATACAAACCTCCTCTAAAGATAACTTTAAAAGAGGCTCTATCTTCCATAAAAACTATGAGTGCATTCAGTGAATCGTGGCCGGAAATAAAAACAGCGACATTTCAAGTAATCATGCATTTGGAAAATATAATTGATTCCGAAATAAATAGAAATACTCACCAACAAATTTTGGGTAGATATTTTAAATAAAGTAGGGTAAGTATACTTGTATTTATTTTTACCAAAACAGCTTTTTTATATGATTTTCGATAACTCGAATTTTCGATATCTAGAATTTTTATACACTTCCCTTCGAGTTCGAGATAGCGAGAGTTGCCTGACAAATATGATATTTTCGCCTCAGAACTTAGTTGAGATAAATACCGTTAGATGGCAGCATCACAAACAGTGATTGAAGTTGGGAAAAAGTCATAAGGATACTTTACGCATATTCGTAAATATAATAAAATATGTAATTAAGCACAACAAGTTGTTTGAACATTTGTTAATCCTAATCTTTCAAATGTTATTGAAATACCTTCTTTTTTCTTGTCTATCCAAAGAGAATCGGCAAGATTATTTCCCCTTGCTTGGTATATTTTAGTAAACATTTTAAAGCGAAAGGAATGAATTTAATTTAAATTAAATTATCGTCGAAATTAATTTGAGTTTTATTAAATTTTAATTTTATTATTATGGGCTTAACCACATTTCATTTATCCCGCATAGTAAGCAAACTATATAACTAAAAAATAATGTTAAAAGTCAGGTGTGGCTGTGTCGGAACGCGGCAAAAAAAATGTTTTACCTTAAATCTGATTATAGAAATGCCAGATTGGTCATCCACAAATGGAAGATACGCAAACTTTTACTTCTCTGAAAGGCCGTATCTATGCCCTGTACATGATTTGCGTTTTTTAAAGATTTTACTGTTCTGCATGACGCCGATGGTCATCATCCACCTCCAGTACGTACTTGATTTATTTAAAAGTTTTACACGCATCGACGCCGGATTTCTTATCGGACGAGACCAAATTTATATCAATCGTGCTATTTGTCGCAGAATTATAGTGTAGCAATGGATTTCCTTAATATCATAACATGTTGTTTCTAACCATTATTGAATCAACGTCTATCCCGAAAGGAAAGACCCGGGAACACTTTGTTTGCACCATTTTAAATTTCCGAACACATCCTTTTAAAATGACGAGTACAACACCTGATGCAGCATTCCAATCTACAGGTTTCCATATCCCTATCAACGTGAACACACCTGGACAACGACAGATATTAAGTGCACCGGAAAATGATTGACGATACTCGAACTCGCAATCCTCCAGTTATAAATTTCCAACCAAGCCACGTCATTGAGATTTTTAAAAAAAAATGCTTAAATTAGATAAAACGTTTAAATGAATTCACTTTTGTCTATCTTTACTGTAAAAAAAATTTGCTTAAAAATGAGTACATGGACGTACTCGTTTTTCTTTGAGTACAATTGCATCGTAAATGAGCAATGACGTACTCACATTTAAGTAATAGTACTTTCCCAAAAATAAGCAGTATGATTTAATATTGCTAATATCAGCTTCTGTTCAAGCCATCTTAACAAAGCGACCTGGCAAGCTTAAAATATTGTTCAGAATATGGTTTTCCACATTATCTGATGTCAATTGCTTAAATGGAAACTGAGTTATTACAATTAAATTATCTTACTTCTCATTCTTTTGGCACACCTTTTTAACATTACTTCTGTTTAGAACTTCTTCCCGTAGCTCACGTAGTACAACGGAAATGGCCGTGAACTTCTGTGCGGACGACATCAGATAGACCAGTGTTTATTAACCTTTTTGGCACAATGGACCACTTTAAAAAATTTAAATATGTCACGGACCCCTCTGTGAAAAAAAAATTGCTTAAACATCATTTATTACAAAATATATTCTGTTTTATTATTTAATTATTTTAATATTTTTATTTCAATAGTAATAGTAATAGTTTTATTTCAAATAATCAAATGAAACATTAAGAACAAACATTAAGACACAAAAAAACACTTGAAAAAGCGGCAAGGAATCTTGTATTGGTAGAGGATATACCCTTATGTCTCGGCTTCAAACTCATTTGTGATCCACATTTTGGACATTTATACATCGATGAAATCATTCCCTCTTTCATACATTATTCTAACAACGCTTTCTTACCCATGACTGGTAAAACACTAAAATAGCCAACTGAATATTTATTTTTCGCATTCAAAACTTCAACAAGAGCTAATTCCATAGTGAAATCAAGCATTTAGCAATAATATAAGCTAAGAAAACACCAAAAAAATATGCTACTCACAAACAGGTGAAAGACAAAAATAAATGTACGTCTTACCTCCAGGGCAGATCCAACGGAAATAAAATCGTGAATCAAGTTTAAAATTATACCGCTATTTCAAACTCAAACAAATTATCGACCAATGAAAA
The DNA here is from genome assembly GCA_963932185.1 of Troglohyphantes excavatus. Lineage (NCBI taxonomy): Eukaryota > Metazoa > Arthropoda > Arachnida > Araneae > Linyphiidae > Troglohyphantes > Troglohyphantes excavatus. The sequence continues at coordinate 34,383,604 of OZ010677.1, read as the reverse complement.
GGCTAAAACAAAAGAGAAATAAATGAGCATGCGCGAAAAAGCGCCTCAAATTCTCTTCTCCGGAGGAGCGGAAAAAGAAACAGGGTTGCCATACAGAGCGCGCTAAGGATGAAGTAGGTCCGGGTTACCACTGCTGGCTAAATATTGATGCAAACATTTTAAAAATTAGGATCAGTCGGCGGACCCCCAAAATATGACCCATGGACCCCCAAGGGGTCCATGAACCACAGGTTAAGAAACACTGAGATAGACGGATTGGGTTCGATTCCCGGTCAGTCCTGGTTGTAATTGTTAAAATTTATTGAAAGTAATTTATGAAGACAGCCGATGTAGGCCAGAAACTGCTCCTTTTATTCATTTTACTCATTTTTGAGTACATGTCTTTTTCAAAAATGAAACTTATGTATGCGGTGCTATGATAAGAATAGAATGTAATCAAAAATGAGTACATTTCACTTATTTTTAAGCACCTATTTTTAACAGTGTTGGTATTGTATATGGTTGCTGCCTGTTAACTTTTGTCAAATTTTAAAAGTGAAATGTTTATTTGCAACCAGCTGTTCTTATATCGAAACGATTTTTTTATCGAATAAAAATATTCGAAATAAAATTTTAAAATTTAGAAACGCGCTGTCATTGAAAGAAGAAGTATGGTAAATTATATTATTGTTCAAAATGTCTTAGTGATATTTCTATATATACACCTCAAAAGTTTTGGAATTTATGTTTTTTTTAACCAAACATTTACTCCCTGTTCCGATTCTTTACTCAAAAACTTTTTGAGCTTCTAGATTAATAAATAATAATAATAATATATTTTGAAGTTAGTGAAAGAAGAAGCTAACAAAAGAACAGCTCTTTCTAAATACGAGAAATTACAGTTATCGTTCATTTTAAATACCAGGTACCAAAAGAACAAGTAGTTGCTTCGTCGCCTAAGGGAAAATGGCCAATTTTTTAAATTCTGAATGACCAATTTTTTTAAATATTGAATGGCCAATTGTATAAACAATTAGACAGATTTAAATAAACAAACATTCAGTTTGACATAATACACAGTAAAGTTCAAGAATATTTTTTTTATGACAGATTCGATTACGATTTGTATTTAAAACAATTATTTAGATTTGTTTGCGTTCGAAAGAACGTTAAACACTTTAAGATCGAATTCAAAAGTTCAATTTAGATGATATGGTCTTTAAAAAGAAAATTCGAAACAAGTGTGTTGATTTCTAGACGCAATTTAAACAATAAAGTTTACACAATTAAAGGTAATTACTCATGTAAAATATATTAAACTCAGGAATACAAAACTTCATGCTGTGTATATATACAAATTAAAACGCAGAACGAATACAACTTCGAAAATCTTTTAGTATTTTGTTCTGGATTTCGTTTGAACTGTGACAGTAAAATGTTATGTTCTCTCTTTGTGTATTTCATTTTCTGTATCAAGTCAAAACTGACAAGCTTGATCGACAACTAAATGGATTTTTATTATCAACATAAACGCATCTGGCATATCCAATAATAATTTTACGTTTGTATCATATCAATTGATAAACATATGTTCGTTTATTGCGCAGTTATTTATAAGGTATAATTATACATTAGATGTAAAATATTTTTATAACAAAATATTCGAATCTTTGTTTACTCATTACGCTTTTATTGTTTTTATTATATTACTTCGCGTTCTTGTCTTTTCTCAAATTGTGTTGACTCTTTGGCTAGGTGAGTGAACTCTCCAAGAGTGGATAATTCTATACAACTACACTGTTAAAAATAGGGTTTTAAAAATAAATAAAATGTACTCATTTTTGAATACATTTGATGCTTATCATGACTCCGAATAAACAAGTTTCAATTTTGGAAAAAAGACATGTACTTAAAAATGAGTACAATGGGTAAAAATGAATAAAAAGAGCAGATACAAGTCTACATAGGCTGCCTTCATAAATTACTTTAAATAAATATCGACAATTACAACCAAGACTTACCGGGAAAAACGAATCCACGTCTGCAGGCACCGCTGTTCAGAGCCTTATCCGTTAAGCTACCAGGGCGAAGTGAAGAAGTCATAAACAGAAGTAATGTTAAAATGGTGTGCCAAAAGAGTGGAAAGTAAAATGACTGAATTGTAATAACTCAGTTTCCACTTAAGCCATCGACGTCAAATAATGTGGAAAACCATCTTCTGCACAAATATTTTAAGTTAGTCAGGTCGCTTTGTGAAGATGGCTTGAACAGAAGCTGAGATTAGTCCACTGCTCATTTTTGAGAAATTACGATTACTTAAACTTTAGTACATCATAGCTCATTTACGATGCAATTGTACTCAAAGAAAAACGAGTATGTCCATGTTCTCATTTTTAAGTAAATTTTTTTTACAGTGTATGGATGATGTTATTTATGCTCCGGAACCCACGTTAAGCTGTGGGTCATGGCTTAGTTTAGCTGTTTATTTACACAATAGTGGCCTTTATGTGTAGGTGGAATAAGAAACGATCACTTAACTAACACGGTTCTAACTTTGAATGCACTAACACTCATCTATTGGTTATACATAAAAGCAGTGGCGTACGCAGGAAATTTATAAGGGGGGGGGGGGGGTTGAGCGCCAGATTACTTTGCACGTATATATATATATATATATATATATATATATATATATATATATATATATATATATATATATATATATATATATATATATATATATATATATATATATATATGAAAGAAAATTCCTATAACCACCCCCTTTTCTAATCCTGACCCCTTGTAAAACCCCTCTTAAAATCCCTTAACATCTATCCCTTAAATTAACTAAGCACAATCTGTGCCTTTTCTCTCTTATTCCAAGAACTCACTTTTTCCCTAAAGGATTATCCCTACCAATCAACGACTGTGCTTCCGAACCGATACGAATTCCCCATTTTCCCTCTTGGTAATATGAAAAATCCCCATCTCACGACACTTGGTGTTCGGCTGCCGACACGAAAGGATGTAAGCTAATTTTCTGAATAAACATGTTTCTGTGAAATCTACTCGGCCCAATCATGGATTAATTTAGTCACGACTGCAATTAAACTAATTAAATGACCACCCAGTGGAACATTTCAAAAAGTCGACAGCGATTGAAGTCCTGTTACGGCGAATTTTAGCGCAAATAGCTTCCCATAGCCATGCTAGCCGAACACTAATCCAGCAGATGTCCGAGCCAACGTACAGCGATAAGTGGCCAACCGGAATACCATTCTGGAACTGAAACGCATCCATCCTAGGAGGTTTCCTGCCGTGAAAAACTATCGTTCATTACCGATCCCGACGGATTTGTAAGCCGGTTGCCGAGAATGAGTCCTACTGCGTAGTTCCTGGCACATAGAAAGCCGAACCGAAAGTTGATATCCGCAAACACCAGTACACGTTCAAGCTCCGAAAGAACAGAAGCCCGTCTACCTTTTAGAAGATGCGACGACCGCTTCGACAAACATGGGCGATTCGAACTTGCAACGGCAGCGACTCCAGAAGCGCCCTACAGAAACGAAAGCGACCGTTACCTGCGGCGCCATGACGTACGGAGCCAGCTCCCGGCTTGCCCTGAACCGCCGACTCGTGTGTTTTTCAACCTGCTGAGAAATTAAACTCCTCATCTTCAAAATAAAGTGTCTTCGAAACAGTGAGTACTCTGCCCATCGCGAAATCAAAGTGATCAGTGAAACTGAAAGACCAAGAAACGAATGTGCTCGTTAGTTTCGATTCTCATGTTGTGTTCATTTCTACAATTTGTGTGCTGTTTCGATACGAATTAAAATATTCACCAGTATCAATGTTCGTGAAATCAAAGTTCTGCAAGTTACATAAATCTCCGTGATCAGTGTGAAAGACCAAGAAATGAATGTTCTCGACGAAAGTTAGTTTCGATTTTCCTTTTGTGTGCATTTCTACGATGTGTGTGCTGCGTCGATTACGGTCAAAACATTGACCAGTGCCAATGCTTCGAAACGAAACCATGTGTATTTTTGATAATGTTTGAAATATTTTTAAAACTTAATAGTTTTCAAATTTAAGCAATATTGATTTTTTTTAATTTAAATTGTAGAAGTTTAAATTGAATTTTATTTGAATAATTCACTGTTTAATTAATTAATTTTAAATGCTTACTAATTAACTGATGTTAGTTTTTCATATTAATTATTTTTAAGTGTTTCCAATTAAATTTATTTTTTGTAAACAAAGATTTTTTTTTATACAAGAGTTAGCAGTTTGTAATGTTGAATAGTTTCAAAGAATTAATTAAACTTGATAGTTTATTTCAAAAACGGTTTTGAATATAATCATTAATGAGCTATTGTGTAAAATTTTGTGATCAGGAAATTGATTTTGAATTTTAATTATTCTAATTATTATTATCCATTATCTAATTTGCTATATTGGTACAACGTCAAGTTAAAATGTCAGTAAACAAAGACACACCGAGTAGTCAAGCTACTTTAATTTCAACTGACAATACTAACTCTAATTCTGCCATGAACCAACAATCCTCTGTAAATGAAACTGAAGCTAGTTCATCGAATTTAACTCAGGCTACGAATTTAATTTTCCCCAATTATCTTCCGTCTTTAATATGTTTTGATGAAGGTATGTCCATCACTTCTTGGTTGTGTTATTTTAATACTCATGCACCTAAAGATGAACAATGGAAGTTGGAAAATATTAGTTCCTTCTTAAAAGGAAATGCTCTTAAGACCTATATCAATGATGGATTACACTTAAATGATTGGAACTCTTTGCAAGAATTACTTATTGAGACTTTCCTCGAACCCAAATCAATTTCGTTTAATACTTTCACAAATCTAAGATTCTATGCGAGAGATGATATTTCTTTGTACTTCCATCGTAAAGTTCAAGCAGGTAGGCATTTAGGTCTTTCGACCGAGTTGATTATTCAAGGATTGACAGATGGTTGTCCAAATTTTATGCAAACTGCTCTTGTTGGACATACCATACCTTCCACCAGTGATTGGCTAAATTTAGCAAATAAAGTACACAAAATCAATCCACCCCCTTCACACCAAACTTCTTATGAACCTCGCAATATTGGCAACAGACCTTTTGGACGTTTCCAATATCCCCAAGGTAATCGATATCAACAAAATTTTCGCCCTTTTCAACCTCGAGAGCCATATTATTCTAATCACCGCCCTCAGGCGTTCCAAAATAATCGGCCCTCAGTTGTCCCCTCGCAGGATATTAAACGCCCAGTTAACCAAAATCATACCAACACCTCTCATTACCAAAAAAGCCTTCCTCCTACTCCTTGCAGGTTATGTGAACAAAATGGGATATATAATGCTTATCACTGGATGTCCACATGTCAATTTAGACATGTCAAAACTCCATCAAACACTGAACATGTGCGACATCCACAAAATGTCGCAAAAAGGGAAGATCCCGATGAGACACCAGAACCTGACCCTGATTTGTAACTATTTTTTACGTCCGGATACATAAAAACCAAACCAGTTGAATGCCTCATTGACATGGCTTCAATTTTATATAATTATATTATTGTTTAAATTTGTATTACCATGTATTTTATTATTTTAAGTTGTTCATTTTATTTGTATAATTATTTTCAAATGTACCCAAAGTGTTATAGTATGTCAGTGCACTTATTTTCCACTATTCCATGGAATAATACAGAACTTTGGAACAATCAACCTAACATAGGTTCACGAGGATCCTCATCACTCAACATTCACTCACTAAAAGTGAACTGTTTTCAGAAAGTTCAAACTTTCTTCAATGGCCATCTTTATTTTTCAACACCTTTTTGATGTAAAAGGTCCTTCAACAAATGGCGGCCAAAACAACATCTTTCATAAAACATGCAATTTTGATACAAAACTCGTATTAAAATTTGTAAAAAAAAAATTGTTTTTTCGTTTTCAGGTACTTTTGGCGACAACTCGAACTGATGAAGTTGAGTTAGTCTTTCATTTAAAGTTCAAGACAAAAATTGAATTTTCAAAAAGAAAGGTATTTTGAATAACGTTATGCATGAAGATGTTTGTTGAAGCCTACCATTTTCATTTTTTTTTCTTTTTTCAACATGTGTGAAACATCACGCAAATGTTTCCTTCGATTTTATTTTTGTCGACATGTCATTTTGTATATCATATCTATTGCGCGTGCATTTCTTTTGAAATATTGTGTATGGAAATACTTTTGATGTTTTGAAATGTTTGATGATATAATTTTTTCTCTGTGTTTTGTGTCTCCAGCAGTCAATGTTTGTTTTTGATAACAATTTTTATGTTCTTGTGAATCGAACCGGGGCACCGTCGTTTACACACCGTATGTCCATGAATATTCAAAATTTTCACTCCACCTCCGTCATTAATATATCTTTTCTCCTTTTCCACTTTCAGATTCTTCATGTTGAGCTTGTGGTCTGATCAACCATTTGGTTAACATTCTCTTCATTTCTTTGCATGTCTTTTCTCGCATTTGTGCTCATCGCTGGCCGATGTGTATGATTTTGCGGGAGGGAGATGAAAGAAAATTCCTATAACCACCCCCTTTTCTAATCCTGACCCCTTGTAAAACCCCTCTTAAAATCCCTTAACATCTATCCCTTAAATTAACTAAGCACAATCTGTGCCTTTTCTCTCTTATTCCAAGAACTCACTTTTTCCCTAAAGGATTATCCCTACCAATCAACGACTGTGCTTCCGAACCGATACGAATTCCCCATTTTCCCTCTTGGTAATATGAAAAATCCCCATCTCACGACACTTGGTGTTCGGCTGCCGACACGAAAGGATGTAAGCTAATTTTCTGAATAAACATGTTTCTGTGAAATCTACTCGGCCCAATCATGGATTAATTTAGTCACGACTGCAATTAAACTAATTAAATGACCACCCAGTGGAACATTTCATATATATATATATATATATATATATATATATATATATATATATATATATATATATATACACACGATTATGTTCCCCAATTGACATTAATTTTATTATTTTAACACTAATTTCGCCATTTTGCTGGTATTTTTCAATATAGGACCATATTTTAGCTCATTTGGCAACATTTTTGTTTATTTGGCGACATTTTCATTCATTTGGCGCTTTTTTAAATTCATTTGGCAACATTTGTCGAAATTTATTTACACCCAATCAAAATGCATCGTTTATCCCTATCGTCAAAAAATATTTTTGGTAGCCAAGGGGATTTTTAACAATCATGTTACGAACAGAAGATCTATATGTAAATTTCCAATAGGAATAACGTATGGTAAAACAGAAAAAGTTCTAAAACTTTTGAACGGTTCGAGATATCCACATGAAACAAAGTGCAGATTTTAAGTTGAGAAAATATTGTTAAAATGGCGCAAGTTTAATAAAAATCTGTTCAATCGTTTTTAAGTTAAATCCGCACAAACAGACAGACAAAAAATATTTAATGTGATTTTCTGAATCAGTGTATCCTAATTCGTGAATGAAACTCAAAATGAGGTGTTTTGTTCGATTCCACAGACAGACACTCCATTCTTATATATAAGTATTGATTGATTATTATTCTTGAATTTACTTGTAATTCGGGTAAAATTAATTTTTATACTTACGAATCTGCCACTGTTTTTCACATACGCTTAAAAAAAATAGCATATGTTTGTACAAAATATAAGTCATTTGTATTTTAGCAATTGAATTTTAAAGTAAAAGTAGTACAATTGTTATAATTATTTTAAATTAGTATGCATGGGAACTGACAATAGGAATGAAGTCTTTTAAAAACACATATGGAATCATCTCACCTTTCCTGACTGATTCGTTGGGTTGTCTTTTTCTTCGCTTTTTTTTTTTTTTTTAAAGCAACTAAACTGGATTGTTATTACCTTAGCTTTCTTCTAGAAAATAATTTAACACAATCATCTGATACATGTTTCATTTTGGCTATAAAAAGCAAAACAAAGCAACATAACTTTCCGAAATACTAAACAAATAAAGCCTCAAAAACTAAAGTCCAATTTTCAGGAGTACAATAAGTAGAAACTGTTCAAAACATCTTTTCATTTGACCTTTATATCACCTGCCTATTTAAGTCATCCTTTACTTCTATACTATAAGACTTACAAGATGTCTATATATTCTAAATGATACCGTTGACAAATTTTTTGAAACAAAATATTCTAAACTAAAAAAAAAAGCGATATTTTATTTACCATTGAAAAAAAATATTTCATATTGTCTTATTAAATTTTCAACGTAAATATATATCGGCACCAACATTTTTCCCGCTCTGTGAAATCGAAACCAATTGCCTATGTTTATTTTATATTTTCTTTTTATTTTCAGTCAAACGATTAATATTTTGTAATAACGGAAATGGGAAGTAAGGCGCCTAAATGTTTGTTAGATATCTGCATATTAGGAAAAAATAATACGAGAAAATAAAATCGATAGTAAATGTAATATAAGTAACAAAAAGAATTAGGGTTGGGGTACGAAATTTTTCTTTGGTTCGTTAATTCAGTACCAAAATTTATTATGTTTTTTTAAAAGTGCAAATTTAAAATAAAAGAGTGCAACGTCCAAAAAAAGTGGGCTGGTGACCCCCCCACCCCTCTAATCGCCTGTAGTAGTAGGAGTGTTGGGGTTACGTTTCATTTTTAAAAGTACAATATTGAAAAAGTGAGGGGGCAACATCCAACACCCCTCTAGCAGAACAGTCAATGATTTTAAAAAGGTTCTTCTTTACAGAATGGATGCATAACTCTTCCTATTTACGAAAGGAGATCTCTTTGAACAATAAAATGTTACGTCTAAGTGAAAATGATGGTGCTTGTCGGCGGACATCGGGTCGGACTACCTAGTAATAAAATGCATAAATTGTTAGCATAAACCTCCCGCTTGTCAGTACCCCGGGCCGAAATTGTGTTATTTTTCTTGCAAACAAATGTAGGGTTTTAAATGCATAAAATTTTTTTTTTTTTTAAAAATTGTTTTGTTTTGGAATTTTTTATAATTGGGAAAAAAAGCATTATTTTTGTACTAATTTTTTTTTAAACTTCATACCGGGGGGGGGGGGGTTACAACCCCCCTCAATCACCCCCTGCGTACGCCACTGGTCTGGGTGAAAATGGAGAATGGTTTACTTTTGCCGACTCGTTAAACGCTGTTCTGGCCATGCCTATAAACAGCTGCTTATAGAAAGCCGTCTCAGGCTCGAACACCCCCGCGACCACATTCCAATTGGGTCTGTTAAAAGTTTTCAGTGACAAAATTCCAAAAAAAAAAAAAAATCTGCAAACAAAGGTAGATTCTTAAATGTAAAAAAATACATTTGTATTTTTTAATTTTTTTTTTTTTTTTTTCAAAATAAAAAAAAAAGCATTATATTTAGAATTTTTTTTAAAACTACAGACCCATGGGGGGGGGGTTGTGACCCCCCTCAACCCCCCCCCCTGAGTACGCCACTGCATAAAAGACGTGTATGATTCCTTGAAATAATTGGTTATTCGTTTGGGTTGGAAACCTATGCAAAACTGCGGATCCCTGTACCTGGCCTATTTTGCAGTTATTGTGTAAGAGACACTGTCAATCAGGGTGATAATGTGCGTAGTAGGGCTTGATGGCTTCGGACCATCAAATTAAAAATGAAACAAAGCGCGAACTACCACTTTAAAAAGTACCAAATATAATTCAGGTGACAAATATTATTTTCTCACTATACTCGGGGACAACCTAAATTGAACCTGAAGCGGAAGCTACGATTTGTATTAATATTCAATTGCTTTAGGGTCAACTTAAGTTGTCCCCATAAGTATACATGTAATGCAAATACCAAATACTGTATTCTTGCAAATACTTCATGATATATCAGCAAGCAAACTAAGTCGCTATAAAAGTACATTTCTGAGCAAACTTCTAGTATTTCAACAAAATTCTAATATATCAACAAAATACTAATATTTCAACAAAATACTAATATTTCAACAAAATACTAATATTTCAACAAAATACTAATATTTCAACAAAATACTAATATTTTAACAAAATGCTAATATTTCAACAAAGTACTAATATTTCAACAACGTACTAATATTTCAACAAAATATTAATATTTCAACAAAATACTAATATTTCAACAAAATAGTAACATTTTAATAAAAAACTAATTTTTCAACAAAATACTAACATTTTAACAAAATACTAATATTTCAACAAAATATACTAATATTTCAACAAAATACTAATATTTCAACAAAATACTAACATTTTAATAAAAAACTAATATTTCAACAAAATACTAATATTTCAACAAAATATACTAATATTTCAACAAAATACTAATATTTCAACAAAGTACTAATATTTCAACAAAATATACTAATATTTCAACAAAATATACTAATATTTCAACAAAATACTAATATTTCAACAAAGTACTAATATTTCAACAAAATATACTAATATTTCAACAAAATATACTAATATTTCAACAAAATACTAATATTTCAACAAAATACTAATATTTCAACAAAGTACTAACATTTCAACAAAATACTAATATTTCAACAAAATACTAACATTTTAACAAAATACTAATATTTCAACAAAATACTAACATTTTAATAAAAAAACTAATATTTCAACAAAATACTAATATTTCAACAAAATATACTAATATTTCAACAAAATACTAACATTTTAACAAAATACTAATATTTCAACAAAATACTAATATTTCAACAAAATACTAATATTTCAACAAAGTACTAATATTTCAACAAAATATACTAATATTTCAACAAAATATACTAATATTTCAACAAAATACTAATATTTCAACAAAGTACTAATATTTCAACAAAATATACTAATATTTCAACAAAATATACTAATATTTCAACAAAATATACTAATATTTCAACAAAATACTAATATTTCAACAAAGTACTAATATTTCAACAAAATACTAATATTTCAACAAAATACTAACATTTTAACAAAATACTAATATTTCAACAAAATACTAACATTTTAATAAAAAAACTAATATTTCAACAAAATACTAATATTTCAACAAAATATACTAATATTTCAACAAAATACTAACATTTTAACAAAATACTAATATTTCAACAAAATACTAATATTTCAACAAAATACTAATATTTCAACAAAATACCAATATTTCAACAAAATACTAACATTTTAACAAAATACTAATATTTCAACAAAATACTAATATTTCAACAAAATATACTAATATTTCAACAAAATATACTAATATTTCAACAAAATACTAATATTTCAACAAAATACTAACATTTTAATAAAAAACTAATATTTCAACAAAATACTAATATTTCAACAAAATATACTAATATTTCAACAAAATACTAATATTTCAACAAAGTACTAATATTTCAACAAAATATACTAATATTTCAACAAAATATACTAATATTTCAACAAAATACTAATATTTCAACAAAGTACTAATATTTCAACAAAATATACTAATATTTCAACAAAATATACTAATATTTCAACAAAATACTAATATTTCAACAAAATACTAATATTTCAACAAAGTACTAATATTTCAACAAAATACTAATATTTCAACAAAATACTAACATTTTAACAAAATACTAATATTTCAACAAAATACTAACATTTTAATAAAAAAACTAATATTTCAACAAAATACTAATATTTCAACAAAATATACTAATATTTCAACAAAATACTAACATTTTAACAAAATACTAATATTTCAACAAAATACTAATATTTCAACAAAATACTAATATTTCAACAAAGTACTAATATTTCAACAAAATATACTAATATTTCAACAAAATATACTAATATTTCAACAAAATACTAATATTTCAACAAAGTACTAATATTTCAACAAAATATACTAATATTTCAACAAAATATACTAATATTTCAACAAAATATACTAATATTTCAACAAAATACTAATATTTCAACAAAGTACTAATATTTCAACAAAATACTAATATTTCAACAAAATACTAACATTTTAATAAAAAAACTAATATTTCAACAAAATACTAATATTTCAACAAAATATACTAATATTTCAACAAAATACTAACATTTTAACAAAATACTAATATTTCAACAAAATACTAATATTTCAACAAAATACTAATATTTCAACAAAATACCAATATTTCAACAAAATACCATTATTTCAACAAAATACCAATATTTCAACAAAATACTAATATTTCAACAAAATACCATTATTTCAACAAAATACTAATATTTCAACAAAGTACTAACATTTCAACAAAATACTAATATTTCAACAAAATACTAACATTTTAACAAAATACTAATATTTCAACAAAATACTAACATTTTAATAAAAAAACTAATATTTCAACAAAATACTAATATTTCAACAAAATATACTAATATTTCAACAAAATACTAACATTTTAACAAAATACTAATATTTCAACAAAATACTAATATTTCAACAAAATACTAATATTTCAACAAAGTACTAATATTTCAACAAAATATACTAATATTTCAACAAAATATACTAATATTTCAACAAAATACTAATATTTCAACAAAGTACTAATATTTCAACAAAATATACTAATATTTCAACAAAATATACTAATATTTCAACAAAATATACTAATATTTCAACAAAATACTAATATTTCAACAAAGTACTAATATTTCAACAAAATACTAATATTTCAACAAAATACTAACATTTTAACAAAATACTAATATTTCAACAAAATACTAACATTTTAATAAAAAAACTAATATTTCAACAAAATACTAATATTTCAACAAAATATACTAATATTTCAACAAAATACTAACATTTTAACAAAATACTAATATTTCAACAAAATACTAATATTTCAACAAAATACTAATATTTCAACAAAATACCAATATTTCAACAAAATACTAACATTTTAACAAAATACTAATATTTCAACAAAATACTAATATTTCAACAAAATACTAACATTTTAACAAAATACTAATATTTCAACAAAATACTAATATTTCAACAAAATATACTAATATTTCAACAAAATATACTAATATTTCAACAAAATACTAATATTTCAACAAAATACTAACATTTTAATAAAAAACTAATATTTCAACAAAATACTAATATTTCAACAAAATATACTAATATTTCAACAAAATACTAATATTTCAACAAAGTACTAATATTTCAACAAAATATACTAATATTTCAACAAAATATACTAATATTTCAACAAAATACTAATATTTCAACAAAGTACTAATATTTCAACAAAATATACTAATATTTCAACAAAATATACTAATATTTCAACAAAATACTAATATTTCAACAAAGTACTAATATTTCAACAAAATACTAATATTTCAACAAAATACTAACATTTTAACAAAATACTAATATTTCAACAAAATACTAACATTTTAATAAAAAAACTAATATTTCAACAAAATACTAATATTTCAACAAAATATACTAATATTTCAACAAAATACTAACATTTTAACAAAATACTAATATTTCAACAAAATACTAATATTTCAACAAAATACTAATATTTCAACAAAGTACTAATATTTCAACAAAATATACTAATATTTCAACAAAATATACTAATATTTCAACAAAATACTAATATTTCAACAAAGTACTAATATTTCAACAAAATATACTAATATTTCAACAAAATATACTAATATTTCAACAAAATATACTAATATTTCAACAAAATACTAATATTTCAACAAAGTACTAATATTTCAACAAAATACTAATATTTCAACAAAATACTAACATTTTAATAAAAAAACTAATATTTCAACAAAATACTAATATTTCAACAAAATATACTAATATTTCAACAAAATACTAACATTTTAACAAAATACTAATATTTCAACAAAATACTAATATTTCAACAAAATACTAATATTTCAACAAAATACCAATATTTCAACAAAATACCATTATTTCAACAAAATACCAATATTTCAACAAAATACTATTATTTCAACAAAATACCAATATTTCAACAAAATACCAATATTTCAACAAAATACTAATATTTCAACAAAATACCATTATTTCAACAAAATACCAATATTTCAACAAAATACTAATATTTCAACAAAATACCATTATTTCAACAAAATACTAATATTTCAACAAAATACTAATATTTCAACAAAATACCAATATCTCAATACTAATATCTCAATAAACTACCCTGGTCAGTTTAGCCTAACTGGATGATACGCCGATACTAGTATCGGCGTATCATGCAGAAGGTCCTCGGTTCGATTCCGAGTGACAACCGAAACGTGCTACAAACATTAGTGACATCCGGACTGCAGATCAACGCAACCGTCGAACAAACTCTTGTGACACCACCACAACTTCAACCACAGCCCACGTGATAATACTTCACCTTTAGCTCAATCATTCGTTCCTCCATCCTACTCACTGAGAGCAGGGTAATGTGGGGGTCACTTCGTACACCCGATTAACCCACAAGGGTAGGAGTGGTCACTTTGACCTGGCTGGTAGAGTGTCGGCGTATCATGCAGAAGGGGTCCTCGGTTCGATTTCGAGTGATAGCCAGAAAGAGCACAGATATACAAGTAAGCATACTAAAGTTGAAATAGTGCATGTAATCGATTTAGATTTTATGTATTTAGATTTTTTTATATAACATAAACATTAAAAATTGCCTTTAAAAATTTCTTTAAAATAAAAACATTTTGGTAATTAGACAATTTCTCAACGGACCACTTTAAATCATTTTATGGACCACCAGTGGTCACGGACAAAGGGTTGGGAACCACCGATCTAGCTCAAAGACCCCGCAGCTAGCTTTACATCGGGTTTAGGCTTCTATATGGCCGCCTATAGGGGTGGGCGACGCATGTCACCGCCACAGGGCACTGCAAATCTGGAAGGGCCCTGTGCTCATCAAAGAAAAACGCTCAAAATAAGAATTCTACAGATACAATGAATTTCTTATTTTGTTTAAATTTTGACATAAAACGTCTTAAAAATCAGCTACATGAAATATCAGGATATAAACATCGTGTTCATGATAAAACTTACAATATCCTTCCGGAAGGACGAAGGGTACTTCCGATAAGATTCCTCATTATGATCATATAAGAGGTGTTTCCTTCCTTCTGGTAATACAACCAGAAAATTCAGAAAGTTCCAAGTTCGCACAAAAAAAGTTTAAAAATTCCAACTGTAATTTTTGTTTGCGTACAAAGCTTACATAAGAACTTTGGTCTGTACCATCTATCACTAATCTCTTACAGGGATCCTTTCCGTGACAAATACTTCGAGCGTGAATGGTCTGTAGTAGAAAGAATATGACGTCATAATCGTGAAGCCCACATCCCAGGGCGAAAGGCCCATATCACGTGACATCTCTTCAAAGTTATGAATTAAAAAATACTCGCGATTGGCTGATGAATATAAAAAATGTGTAACAGTGAAAATTTATGAATGGAATGACGTAATGATCCACGTGTCTGAGGCCATATATGTTGGCTTCACTTTGATGTTAGAGAGAGTGACGTCATGGCTCCTCTACTACAAAGGATCCATGCTCGAAGGACAAATATCACGACTGACATAAATTTGGTCGCCTTCGATGGAAAATTAGACTTTTAGAGAGAGATAAAAATAATTTAAAAAAAATCAAAATAATACAGACTTTTATGCAACGAAGTTTTCTAAATGAATAATCTTCTCAAATGATATGTGACCGCATCAGATATTTGTAGTTGATGAAAACAAATCCAAAGGTCTTTTCAAAAATCTGAAAACTCAATCAAATTGTTTTAATTCAAATTTATTCATAAATTTGTATTGAGATTAAAAATGGTCCCTCTCCTTAGTTCGCACCTGGTTCCGTGGCTGTTAAGTGCCGCCTGGTCTGATATAAGGACTGCACTGTTAGTGCAGCTGAAATCATGTGAATCCCCCCTATTTTCCACAAATCATACATGTACGGAAATTCTGTATTATTTACTACTCAAATCAAAGTTTCCTTTAAATTTTTACTAAATGATAACATGCGAAAAAAATAGAAAACACTTAATTATTTTTTGAAAATTAAAGCAATCCTCCTTTCTTTTAAACATGCGAATCGGTCAATTTTAATATTAACTTAAATAACGAAACAACAGCAGGACCATAAATGATCCGGAAACAACAGAAAAACAGTAAATTTATCACGAAAACCATTTCCGTTTGGAGATATCCTCGTAAGTTCTCGTTTCACCCATCCATCCCCGCGTTTCACGCACGAGCCAATCAGCTTACCGAATCTCAGGTGCAGCTAAAACAAGAACATTCATTTCGGCTGTACCTTCTCACAAATGCAGTGCATTAGGATGGGGGAGGGGGGGTATCCATAGGATTTTGCCATGGCAACGATGCAGCCTATTTCGAATTTCGCTTTTTGGCTGCAGTTTTGATTGAATGGAGTTTTTTCCTCTCCTGAATTGTGCATTACGGTAACAGGCTTACTATTTATCGGAGATTTTATTTACTACAGTAGAAATGTCATTTTCAATTAGAACCTTATTAAAATTAGTAAAATATCTGATTTTAGTTTTAAAATACATTAATAAATTTAGGTGCAGCCCGACTGCACTTGCTGTAGTGCACGAGCCGCCACTGCTGCACTGGATAGCAAAGTAGTTTTAAGAAAACAAACTACTCATAAGTATATGGTGTAATGATTAATCCTAATACCACGACATTATATCACGATATTACACTTCCTCAAAATCTATGGAAAGTCGCCCTAAAACACGATATCTGTTCAAAAGTAGACAGTGGCGTGAGTGAATCAACGCATTTTATGTTTCTTCTTGCCTGTAAAGAATGGTCATTTACCATTGTTATTAGAACGTTCGGTGTATAAAAAAATATACTTTAATCCTTGCCCTAAATATAATAGTGGTTAAAAGGATTAAGACTTCTAATTATACACTTGAAGCGAACTAAACTATTTATTTTAATACTGAAAACAATCCTAAAAAAAACTAAATTCTTCGCACAAAAACAATTGCATGATGGAAGATTCGAACATCCAATATGGCGTGTCGAACTCAATAAATGCGAATGACCTCACCAGTACGAGAATTGGAACTACATTGCAACAGACGATTTGTATATCAGTAATAATTCAAAATAATTGGTTTTTCAGTCATTTCCTTAATTGTACTCCATTAAATATAATCTTTCTTGGAATAATATATCAGCTTTGAGTTAATCTATTATGGAGAATAGAATCGAGTCCGATTCTAAACATTAATAGAATGCTGTTTTGTATAAATTTAATAAAATATTATTTTATCAAATCCATTTGCATAGATTTATGGCTATTATCAGTAATGATGATACGAATGATTTGAAAGCTAAAAACAAAAAACTCAGGAAGTTTTTGCAAATGGGTAAAGATTGCCCTTTTCAGGAAGTAAATTCTAAAAATATTTATTTTGCTTGTGCTTGTAACAGATCGTTTTTCGAAAAGTAAAATATCAATAGCAGTTTTATTTTCATATTTTAAATTATATAAATATCGTTTATATTTTTATATCTATGGGGTATCGGGGGTATCTCATTTAATTTTTGGAATTTTAATCCATAATATGGCAAAAAAATGGCGGCAAATTTTCTTTGAATGTTATTCAAAAAAGTATCAACAAAATTCGAAAATATTAATTATTTTTCTTTTGAATTATAAACATTTATTTTTCTTTATTATATTTCTTTATTTTTTTATTCAATTTGATTTCTATGACAAGAATAACATTAAATAAAAATTAACCATTTTTTATTATTTTCTTTTAACAATAGGTTTAATCCCAAAACAATTTTCAATAAAATATTCACATAATAATTTAGTTAAACTAATTTACTTAGTTTTGGATAACAGCTTAGTCAACTTTTCTTATAGACATTTCCAATAGTCTATCCGCCCTAACCCCCCATACGCACACACACTAACTTTTTATAAAATGTTATAATGTTTCCTAACAGCAATACCTTATACAGGGCCAGATTTAGGCATAGGCTAAATAGGCTGCAGCCTATTAGAGGCCCGCACCGCGCACCAAATATAATATAAATTACTTAAAAGTAACACTTCAAAATTGTGACAACGACCTGCTTGAAAATAAATCATTCAAACAAAAAGACAAATATTTTAGTATTTGTGCCAATCAAATTTATTTAGTGGAAAATTCGTAATGGTGAAATAATAAAACGCTCATGGCTATGTTTTTCACAGAGTAATGGGCATGTATACTGTTTCGGGTATTCGATTCAGTGCCATTTGAGAATAATACTAAGTCGAATGCAATATTTTATTATCATTTTCATAGATTTCAAAATTCCTTTGCTCATTGAGATTCCTTGAAACTGTTGAATTGTTTAACAAGTGAAAATTCTCATTGCAAATTATCCTATTTCATTAGAACTCAAAAATGAAAAATAATACAATTTGCGGTTCTGGAATATTGTTTTTACAAAATAGTTCCTCCCCCTTATTTTATTAGAGAGGTATTCCATACCACCCAGTAGTTGGGTGGGGGGGTACCATGTATTCAGCCTAAGGGTCCACTAACTCAAAACTCGGCTCTGATCTTATATGTTTCCAAATAATTTTATAAAAGACAAAAAATTAAATAACCTTTTAAGAACTTAGTTTAATGTGCGACGGGCCTGGGTATATCCGCCTTTGCTCAGTTAAAATTAGGGTACGCCTTAAAAAAAAACCTTTCGAATATCAGAACTATTACCCTCAAAATAGTTACGTTTCGTAATAAAAAAATTCCCTGCACATTTATTGAATAAAAAAGTAGTCAATTCCGTGTATATTGAACTTTTATATATATTTATATATAGTAAACGGGGGGGGGGGGAGGGGGGGGGGCCCAAAACTGTTAAAAGTGCATATAACTCGTTTTGCATCTAGGCTGGCTACTCAAATATTACAGGAGAATCATGGTACCATTCTTATTCTGATTATACGAGTACAGTAGAACTCCAATTGTCCGGATCAATGTAGATCACATCATAACCGGATAAATAGATAAAAAGGATATTTCTTAGTAAATAAAACAAATTCTGCATTAGTTTATAATATAATTTAATGACTATTAAAAACAATATTGTTATAAAATGTGGATATTTGCTTATTTCTATTTTTTTTTCTCAAAGTGATCCTGATTCGGATAATTGGTGATCCCGCTTTGTTTGATCCGGATAACTATAGTTCTACTGTACTAGTTTTCTGATATAGTTTATGGAATAAAAATATAGTTTTGAAATAAAAAAAAAATGGATTCCTCTTGCAGATTTGAAGGTAGAAACATCATTTCAATTATTTGAAATGTGTCCTCAATGCAAAATAACTTAATACAATAAAATAACTGTAATTGTAAATAATAATAAAAAATATTTATTATTAATGACAAAATTTTCATTTGATTATCCGCACCCACAACAAAATTGCGAGCCTCTGTTGTAAACCATTCGAAATTCCCACTATCACATCCCATAGCGCCCCCTACCGGCGAAATATATTCCTAAAAAAAACCTTCCACCGTCTCCTCCAATCGCGGCCGAGCCATTCCGCCGAAACTCGCATGTGCAGACCGTCGCCGCTGTCCGCTGCTCGAGAAACACTGCAGAGAAGCAATATGGCGGGCGACTGCAAGGACTTCTCCCGGTGTTCGCTCGATCCCAACGGTTGTTTACAGTTGTCTTCGATCCTGCAGTCCTTCGGTGCCGCTGTGAGCGAAGAACAGGCATGGGCCGTGTGTTTCCAATCGGCCAAATGCATGGTGAACGAGTGGAATTCGGACAGTGGCTCGTGTTATTGCCTCGGTGACAATTCTCATGTTCTCATACATAAAGATGGATTTATACATCGCTCGACGGTCAAGCTGTCCAGTACAGGTGAGTTTTTCTCATAATCATATATTATAACAGATATAATATAAACCATTTGGGGATTTGTGTAAGTTAACTCATAGAGAAGGTGATATTTCAATCAAGATTCCATAGAATCTTATTTGACATTTATTATTCTTAACATGCAACCTGAATCTTCTTACATTGACCCCGTGATATATATAAGATATAAATTAAACCTTCGATTTAACGATCCCTTACAACGATCGCAACTGAAGATCTCAATATATATTATAACAGATATACGTATTATAAACCATTTGGGGATTTTGTATAAGTTAACTCATAGAGAAGGTGATACTGCAATCAAGATTCCAGGAATTGACCTTTGCTCTAAAAACCTTCCATAGGATCTTATTTGACATTTATTATTCTTAACATACAACCTGTATCCTTTTTACATTGACCCCATGATGTAAGATATAAATTGAACCTTCGATTTAACGATCCCTTACAACGATCGCAACTGAAGATCTCAATCAGTTGATTGGTTTATATTAAACAATTAAGTCATTACAACGACCTTTCGTTATAACCACCTTCTCGCATTGGCCCTGTGAGAGGTCGGTATATCGCGATTCTATTATAATAATCAAATAACCAAGAATTTGTGTTAGGTTTGTTTACACTTTTAGGTTCAGTGTAGCTCTTGAGCGACGAAACCTATACACTTAAAAATATTATTCAAGTTTATGATACACCTTAACCTATATTTTGAAGAATTATTTATATTGATATTTTCAATAGATCGCGATTGATTTACATCGGTTTGTCGGGCAGCCGTTGTGCCCCGTACCTTTTCCGGCTAGGTTGAAATTTATCGATCGGTGAATTGAATGTTTACTTTTTGAAAAACTCATCACACTTTCTTTTTTTGAAAATTCGATTGAATTTCTTCATTTTAGAATTGATGAACGTGATATTGTAATTTAACCTGTGTTCAAAGTTTATTTAAATTGATATATTTTAAAGTTTAAGATAGCGTGTCAGAACCCTGGTGGACAATTCCAAAATGTGGTACTCTTATCAACAGTCGTCCGTTGTTTAATTTTTTTTAAGAAGCCTTTTTGAAAAGAATTATGCGATTCGGATTGTTAAATTATTTCCCGAAATATCCGATTGGAAATTCTTATAAGGTGTCTTACCGATCTTAACATAAATACTGATAACAACTTACGGAAATCCTAGTAAAGCTCTTGCTAATATACACACTGGCGTTTTAATTAGAAATAGTTTTCTTTTTGATAAATTTGTTTCAGATTTCCAATTTAAATTAACACCTGTTTTTTCCTTTCTAAAATTCAGGAGTTGATGAATATTTAGTGGTAATCTAAAATATGATCTCGTTGTGTATTATAATGTCTAGGTACAACAAGCACATCTGAATTGTAAATAAGTAATTATATGATAATTTGATAGGGATTTGAAATACTAGAACTATTAATCGATTCTAGTTGATGAAAACTAGTTTCTACTTAGTGGGATATATACTAATATAATATAAATAATCCATGGTAAAAACGATGAGTTCACATTTTGTTAAAAATCCAGATCTCAACACCTTTTGTTAGTAACAGGGCTATGTTAGCACACAACTTTCATTGTTCTTTCTATAGATCATTCATGTACGGTAGAACTCGAGTTATCCGATGTCCAGTTATCCGGATCAAATAAAGCGGATCGCCAATTATTTGGATCTTGATCGTTTTGAGAAAAATCTCCATATTTTAAAATTTTTGTTTATTTACAATTAGTTATTTTTTAGTATTAAGTTATTTAACTATGAGGAAACATTTAAAATAATTGAATGGATGTTTCTACCTTGAAATCCGCGAATGGAGTCCATTTAATTATTTTTATTTTGAAACTATATTTTTATTCCGTAAAATATATCAGAAAACTAGTACAGTAGAGCTCTAATTATCCGAACTCCAGTTATCCGGATCAAACAAAGCGGATCGTCAATTATCCGGATCTGAATCACTTTGAGAGAAGAAAAAAAAGATATCAGAAAAATCCACATTTTAAAAGTTTCTTTATCGGTGAACGATATCATTTTTAATGATCATTAAATTACATTACATACTAAAGCAACATTCGTTTTCCAACTAAGAAATAATTTTTTTTAGAGAATTATCGCTGATATTCGATTATCCGGATGAGATCTGGTCCCAATTGGTCCGGATACTTGAAGTTTTACTAAATTAAAATAAATTAAATAGGGGATTATTGGTTTGGTTTGTAGAAAAAATATTATTATATGTAATTATACGATTCTTATAAGAAAGTTGTGTTAAATACTTCAGAAATAAAATTCTGGATCCGCATTATTAAGTTTCAAAATACGTAGTTTATTCTGCTTCTGTTGGGGGGATAGCGGCTAAAAAGTCGAGGATGCAGAGATAGGATATGTCATCCTACAGAGCTGGTCAGGTTAAGAATGCTATAAATTTGCAAAAAGTTTCAAGAGAAGTTGCCATTATGATAGAAAGTTTCGGTTCTCATGGACTTTAGTGACCTTATATGGATGTGAAACGAGGGTTTTGAAGACATAACTTAGAAGAATGGAATGTACAAATGCGTGGGACTGACAATCAGTTTAAAACTGACTTGTAATTTATAAGATCGTTATTTGAAAAGAAAAGTGATTTAGGAATAGATCAGGAAATAATAGTCGAAAGAACCCTGGGTACATTCCATATATTTGATAATTTTTTTTTCAATTTACACTAATAAAAATGGGTGGGGGTATAATGACCCCTTAACCTCTCCCATACGCTATTGCCACTTACAAATCCAACTTTGATTTCCCCAATACTCTATTACATCAATATCCTGCTTATTGCCTAAATATTTATAATCACTATACTCGGGGACAACTTAAGTTGAGCCTAAAGCAATTGAACATGTATGCATATCATAGCTTCCGCTTCAGGTTCAACTTACGTTGTCCCCGAGGATAATCGATAATCACAACACCTTTATTTCCACTGTTCTCTTTTGTCCAGACAACCCCAAACGATTATTCAAGAAAGTTCTACACACGTTCAGTTCTAAGAACTGTTGCTCTTGTGTTTTTATTTCGCGTACTTGCAGCTGGTTTAGTCATACGGTCTCTCTTATCTTTTTGCCTGCTAACACGGAGTTGTCATATCGGATAAATGTGCTGAGGTGTTCTGTTATCGGGCGGTTTAAATCAGAAGTCGGCTCTGACGTCATCTGGGCTCTCTTTGTATGTCAAAATGTTATTGAGCAAGTTTGACAGAATCAGCTGTTTCTTCAATTCAGCTGCTTCGTTTCAATTTTGACAGGATCACTGCCGAATACAATTGTCCATTTTTACTAATCTGCTGTATTGGAGCAATTTTTACGGAATTCTCCGGAAAGGTTGGAGAATTGGCTTTTCCAGATCTGAAATAAACGCTAGATCCGTTCGTTTGTCGCCAATTTTCCAAGCCATATACATTACAATTGACGACGTGAGTTCAAGAATAAGGCAGCTCCAGTTTTCAAAACTGTTCAGGAAGGACGAAAAACACTGAACACTTCGTGCATCCTATAAATACAAAAGTATAGCTCCTTTTCCTTTATATCTCTATAGCTATTGCTTGGAGCTGTCTGGTTCTTGCACCTATCCATAGAGGATTTTTTATTTATAGGGATAAGTGAAAAAGTGTAAATCAGAAAAAAGTGGAGATTTCTTGTTTATGCATCCACTTCTTCAAATGTACTCGCCATTTTAAATTCATAATATATATATAATTTAAATTTAAAACGTTAGCGGAAACTTTTGAAAGCCTTAAACCTCTTAAAGCAATGCATTTAAATGACTATGCTAAAAATATAAATTAAAAATACATTGAATATGCTAAAAATGTAAATTAAAAATACATTGAATATGCTAAAAATATAAATTAAAAATACATTGAATATGCTAAAAATATAAATTAAAAATACATTAAATATGCTAAAAATATAAATTGAATATGCTAAAAATATAAATTAAAATACATTGAATATGCTAAAAATAAAAAATAAAAATACATTGAATATGCTAAATATATAAATTAAAAATACATTGAATATGCTAAATATATAAATTAAAAATACATTGAATAGTTAAAAATACATTGAATATGAAAAAAATATAATGAATATGCTAAAAATATAATTAATTAAATAATTTCTCAGTGAAAACAACCTTATCACTTCGATATTTTATAATTCTAATGTGATTTTTATAAAAATGACATCAAATATTTTTTTTTATATAAATATATAAAAATGATATCAAATATTAGATATAAATATTTATTATAAATACTTATTGTGGATTATTCAAAAATGATATCAAACATTATTTTAACGTTAGACGATGTTACAAATATTATATTTGCGACCGGTAAATGATTTTTTATTTGCGTATATTTTTATGACCACATTACTCGACAAAATAACAGAAAATGCGCTATTTCTTCCTAACTTATTTCGAACGATCTCGCACATCAAAACACCTTCAAAACATATCGAGAGAGGGCTTGTTAACTTAATGGATACGAGATTTTTTTCATGAAAAAAAAGAATCGTGACTTGCCAAAATCGGGATTCGATATATCTTTCGATATAAATCACATTAACCTAACACCACAAAAGAAGAGATAAAGAACACCTTTATGTCGGACTCGCTCCAACGAGGGGAGTAAATGATTGTCATTTTCCCCGGATATTTTCTCTTCAAGTGTTGAAGTCGACCATTTGTGTTTTCCGAACCCACCATTTTCCCTAAGTTGTAACTAATAGTCCTTGAATTGCAGCGGAGCACGTAGTGTGGCTTTGCCGTACTGCTTGACCCTTTAACATGAGTATGTTTGAGTTCGGTGGCCGCAGTATGGCGGAAATATACTGATAGCGCGCAACATCATTTGTCTTGTTGTCCATTTGTAGTGTTGGGAATGTTGAGAAGGATTTCGAGGGGGTTAATGTATTTGTGGTGTTGCTTTATGTTGAAATTTTATACCTTTAATACTAGGTGTTTTAAACCTTATGGAACTAGGAGATGAGGGAGAGATAAATGCAGGGTGGTCACAAATTGTTGGTCGATAGTCATTGTGTGGCTGTTTGACTGCACATGATAAACTATTATCGTTATATCGAAGGTTTAGTTTGGTTAAATAACGTCGCACTAGAGCTGTACAGTGGGCTATTGGCGACGGTTCGTTGTCTATCTCGAAGGAAAGATCCGGGAACACATACACATTCACCTCGTTATTTTAGAACCGTGTTTAGATGACGAGTAAACACCTGAACTGGCACCTAACGCTTTCAATAGACGTCGGGAATTGGGTCCCCGATCAGATGTATCGTGCACCAGTCCCGTATACACGCCGTTAATTTTTGCGGATGTTCTGGAGACTTTTCTAGTATTTTGTAGCGAAGCTGCCAACCCTCCGATAACAAGATCACTACTTTTTTTACTCTTTTTTGTCAAGTCCATCGCCCATAAGACCATTTTTTCTCTCAAGGTAAAACAATTTTTTTCTTACTTTTCCGAGCGCTATAATCACATTAAAGAAAATAAACTACAACCACCGAATCTCTGGTCACCCTTTCCTCCCTATGAGCGAAATCATCTGGTAGTTCTTGCAAAACTGTGCAAAAACGGTCCCTAATAGTATGTGATGTCATTCCGATAATCTTTTCAATTAATCTCGCCTCCAATTCAATTCACGGGGCCCGGTAGCCCAGTGGATAAAGGCGTTCAGCTTGTAATCAGAGGATTGCTTGTTCGAGCCCGTACGGTGGATTTGACAAAGAAAAGGAAAAGAATTGTGATCGGGGGGGGGGGGGGGGGGTTGCCGGCTTCGCTACAAAAATACTATATAATGGTCCAGAACATCTAACACATTATACCGGCATGTATACAGGATACAGGACTAATGCACGATAAATTTGACCTGGGTCCAAAGTGGGTGTCGGCTGGGGTATTGTCCTCGTCCTCTGACCATGGTTAAAAAATACGAGGCATCGTTCCCGCGTCTTTCCTTTGGGGTAGGCCCCAAACCATAGCCAATAGCCCACTATGCAGTTCTAGTGCGATGTTCATTAACCAAACCACCTTGGATTGAAGAGCTCGAACTGTGCAAGGTTAATTGAGGTCCATGGGCGAAGCTGGATATTATTTTATTTTGCATTGAAAGAATGGATTATTTCTTCTTGAATTTATCCATTTGAAGTGCAAAACCTGTCGTGTGGTCTGTCTATTCTTTATCTGGAAACTCCTCCCAAACCCTCACTTGTTATCGGTCAGTTCCAACTAATATCTATTAATAGCCCTTGTGTGCAAATATTAGGGATTCCTTCCGAGCAATGCACCCTCGACGTTCCATTATGCATTCGAAATTGAGGATGACATGATCCCTGCACCCCCCCCCCCCTCATCATCAGATAAGGCTGATCTGGTCACTCTCATCTCCTGTTCGAGGGTTGCCGATTCGTGAAGTTCAAAACCGCCAAATTTTAAAGAAAATTCTCGCCATAATTTTTTTCTAAAGGAATAATTTTTGTGTTTAGATTTCAGTAATTTTTTTTTTTTAGAAACCAAATCATATCGAAAAAAGTATATAGTACAGTAGAACTCCAGTTATCCGGATCGAACAAAGCGGATCGCCAATTATCCGTATCCGGATCGCTTGAGAGAGAAAAAAAAATAATAAAAATCCACACCTTAAAATTTTCTTATCGGTGAATGATTGCTTTTTAAAAGTCATTAAATTGCATTACATACTAAAGCGAAATTCGTTTTGTTTTTACTAAGAAATAATTTTTTTTCGGGAATTATCTAATTATCTGGATATTCGATTATCCGGATGGGATCCGGTCGAGATTGATCCAGATAATTACAGTTCTACTGCATATTATAAAGAAATATTTATTTTGACGTAAAACTTCTTTTAAAATTATCTAGATGGGATATCGGGATATAAATATGGTTCGCTTTTAGGATGATCCATTAAGAAAATAAAGCCCCGTCTCAAATAGAATGATTGAGACAAATTTGATAGAAAATTAAGCGCCGAGGCATGTAAAATCTTAAAAGAAAGCAAATCATGGATATAGGAGCCCCCCGCAAGTCAGACGCAACAGCTTCTCATCTTCCGTTAAAGACATTTTTGTTGACAACTAATTCTTATTTTTCTAGTATTTTGAATTTGTAATTGGTTATATAGGGTATCAGTATAGAAACACTATTTTATGCTTTTAGAGTGATCCTCTCAGACACTATAACTCCGTAGTAAACAGTACGATTAACGTAAATGTGGTCTTTTTTGATTGGAGACTCCGATGCGTGTAAATTTCGAAATGTATAGAAACACTTAAGGGAGAAGGAAGAGGACCATCGGTGTCATACAAAACAGCTTGTTTATCTTACTCATGTTGGTGACCGATTTCTATAATCTTCTAAAATAGTTGCTTTCAAAACCTTACTTACCGTGCTCTGACACAGCCACTCCTGATATTTTTTTCTTTAAACCACTGCATTTGGAATCGACAAATCCCAATTTAATACGCCAAATCGGCAATTTCCTGCCAATCCTGGTTTCGTGTTGTTTCTGGTTTGGCCATTTACCCGTGAAGGGAAAATCAGTGGTCCTTCAAGATCAAGAGTCATGGTCTTGCGGACCCGATCCATGCTTCGTCGCCAGTCCGTGACGATTTGGCGATGGATTTGACTCGGAAGTCATCTCTTCGACTCATCTTCCCACACTGCGGGTCGAGAAGGGAGCCTGGGTTCATGTGTGATTGAGAATAAGTGGAGAAAATTGATTGATTAATGTCGGATGCATTGTTAGGGGCGACTTCTTCAAGACGTGCGCGTATACTAACCCGGACCTGTGTGTGATTTACTATTGAAATTATTTTTAAGTGTCAGCGACGTTTTTAAGTTGCCTCTAACGCTTTTGGCGACTGAAAGTATTATTTACAAAGAACGTATGGAAAACGGACATGGGTGAATTGCTCCGCAAATTTGTAATTCTTAAAGAACTGAATTTCGCTGCAAATAAATATCTTGCAACCATAATTTAAATGATCTCTACGAATAATCAGTTATGGCATTTGTGCAGTGGTTTTGAGAATATAGCATGTTATCTGTTCAAAAACAGCTGGTACACCCTTGAAGTAGTCTGTTTTGGTATCTTAAGCCCCTTTCGAGCAGTTATGAGAATCTCGCATCATAATGATTTCTTTTTCACTATCGCTGCTCAAATTTCCCCAATTTGGTCGTAGTGTAAAAGTTTGGAGATTGGGTGTGCAAGCTCATGTGTTTTACTTGTCATCTGACATTGGTTAAAATTACGAGAAAGTGTTCTCTGGTCTATATATTGACCATGGACCATATATAACATGACCGTTATCCATATATTTGAACATGGTCCAAAAATTACAGTGAAGTGTTCCCGGGTCTGTCTTTCAGGATATATTCCGAACCGTCGCCAATCATTCATTGTACAGCTCTAGTAACTTTCTCAACTTTTTCCTCTCGCGTATCCCATGATAAAACTTTTCATTTATGAGTATCTCCTCCTCTTATAAACCTTTTATATCCAAACAAATTTATTTTTTTGGTAGTAATGTTCTTCGGTTAGGTGGCACATTTATTAAACGACTGAAATTGATGATACTTATAGGCTTTTATTTTTATCCGACTGAACAGCGCGCCAACCAAAACTCCAAAATAAAACCGCCAGAAATTTTAAATTAAAACCGCCAAATCGCGCGCCAAGTCGAGAGGTTATAGATTTGACTGTTATGTATTTTTTTATTTATTACATTTATATATTTTCCGCCGTTTACTAACATTGTTTTCTACCATTACTAATATTATTTTCGCGTACCCGCAACCGTACCGCCATGTCCTCCAAGGGGTACGTGTACCCCAGATTTAGAAACGCTGCTCTAATGCAAAGCTTTAATGCAACCGAACTGTCACCAATAACCCGTTGTGCTGTTTTAGTGTAACGTTAATTAAACCAACTGATCTTGGGATATGATATTCTACGCATTACCATGTTATCTACCTACTTGATGTATCATTAACTAAACCAACTAAACTTTGGATATGATATTCTACGCATTACCATGTTATCTATCTACGTGATGTATTTTTCATTGCATATTCTATTAGCTGACAACTTTCTGCTCCAAGGCAACACGTTTCGTGATGTACTCGAAAAGAAAACACTTGCAATAACCACTTTTCGACGATGTGGCGATGTAAACAATGAATAACATCAAGACTTTCGAGTTTGTCAACGGCTTTTTAAAATGGCGAACATGAGGGAAACCATATTCGAATTTTTCAACAGACTACACCGCAAACTCTTCGTTTAGTTTATAAATCTGCATAACAAAGACGTTATTTTCGAACTATTTGAATGCCTGAGATATACCTTGACAAGCCCTTTCTTTTGAAAGACGTAGCCTTCCATACCTTCGAGGATGAGTTCTTTCGCTCTTGCTTGAAATGCGAACTTGAAATGGTTTGCCTACATCTTTTTTTGTTGTTGTTGTTGCTGTTTGATCTAAATGGGTATTTTTCTGTTCAGTTGTGGAAGGTTCTATTAATTTTTTTGAAGTATAACCTCGAATGTGCGCCCTGTAACTACAAAGATAGAAATCTCCAAGCAACTTCATTTTAATGAAATAACTATTTTTTTCATTCAAATGTTTCGAGGTCATTTAAACAGATTGATTTGACCGTTCCGGAACTCCATCATAATTGTATGTTTGAAAAGGATTTTAAAACAATTGTATGTCCGAAATGAAAAATATATAAATCTCATTTTAAAACTACCCTACCTAGAGACGCTAAAAAAATATATATCTGTAATTGTTCGTTGTTTTCTCTGCTTCGAGGTTTAAATGATATTTTATGTACTTGCTTTGTTATATTTTTTGACAATGTTAATATGTTTAATTCTTTGAGGCATACGATTTTAAAGTTGCACAGAATTTAAACATTCATTTCGATTATTTAAGATAAATCATTACTCTTATTTATGAATCACTTATTTATGCGTTAACCGTTGGTGCATAGCATTGCCAACATAATGAACATCTTTAAAAAAATATATTAAACTGTATGACTATGAGTAACTTAACTTTTCAAGGTGGGTTAAAATATATCCCACCATGCATAAAAAGCTAAGCAAAATGTGGGACAGTTTTTAACCCATCTAGCCCCAAAGAGTTAGAGATCTTTTAAGTTATACCTCAAATCATTCGATTTAAGAAATATAGTAAAATGGAAGGTTTTTATGAATTTAAAATGTCAATGCATTTCTGGAAAAATTGGCCCCATGCAAAATGTACTGATCTGTATATCTATGCACTTATAGTTTTTAGATATATGTCACAACGTTAAATTAAATTAAAAAATATTGTGCGTGAAAGTTTTTGGTAGTTATATTTCTTATGCAATTAAGCGTATTGGGGGACAAAAAAATAAGTAAATTTAGAAAATTATAATTTGTTAGAGTATTGGTTGGTATGTGGATGTCTTTGTTAAAGGGAAATTTAAATGGGATTCTTCTATTTGTAGTTCTAAAAGAGTGTAACACTTATTTTTACTTACATTAACCCAATGAAGATATAATCACTTTTGCACTAAAAAATATTGAAGTTGGTGAAAAGGTGCAAACATACATTCAAATATCCCTTTATTTGAAAATGGACGCATCATAATATTAATTCGAAATTGTATTAAATATATTAAAATAATTTAAGTTAAATACGATATCATTTCTATGCTATTATTTATTAGTAAAAATACAATATTTATACTTGCATTATACTTAGCATCAAAATTATATATGACACTTGAATTATATTTAGTGTTGTTATCCGTGAATTGCCAATGCATTTCTGGAAAAATGGTGCTAAATGGACATGTTGCGGCCCATTAGGGTACAAAAATTGTTTTTAGTGTTACTGATAATTGCTGCATTTTTCAACTTCTGCAATGTTTGTAAATTTTAAATTTGATTTTTTTTAATCTTGTATGTTTTTTGAAGAGAATATTAAAAAAAAAATTCTCAATAACATTTTATACTCTAAAACAGCTTAAAAAAACTTGCGTTTTCAATAATTAATGTTTTACAGGCCAACTCATAACAACAAACTGCCCACAAAATTTCAATTTAAAAATATGAATGACAATTTCTCCAAAACCGTATTAAAAAAATCCTATTGTTTTGTCAAAAAGGTTCTTGCTCCCCATATGTAATTTGAATGTATGTTTACTAGCTGATGTAATGGAATAGTTCGTTTACCATAGTTAATTATTTTCATATTTTTATTTTAAATACTTACAATATAAATAAGTTTTTAAAGAGTTGTCAAAATACATGACATTCAGAAAACTTGATAAGTCTAATTTTATACATAATCATCAATCATACTAAGTACTTCAACAGGAAATATTTGTTTTCCTATGGTGATAGCTAGTTTTAGAAAATTTGTATAATATTTTATATATCTGGTTATGTTTTAAAATATTTAAAATTTGTTTCGAACTTTTATGCGTGCGTGCATTTCTATGAGAAATATCGAGTGATCAAATATATGACCTCAAAAATTACTTTTTGGTTGGGTTATCTAAATATCAACAGGAGTAGAATTGTTTCAAGAAGATTTATTTAAAGTTGTGATAAATATAACATTATTTTTATGTTACTTTGATTTGTGTTTGGGACAAGTCTGTAAAATATTGATGCCAGTTACGTTAAAACATTGTAGCTATTCCATTTTAGCTTCGGCATCTTGCCTGTAAACAATGAACATGAAAGTGTTCTAAATATAGAAGATAAAATATAGTTCCGTATATAAAATTAAAATAGACTATTTAAATATTATTCATAATATTTGCAATAAATATAGTGTGTAAACGAATATAATTGAATGATTTATTTTAGAAACCCTAATAAGGGATTCAATTCTTTATGCATAAATCAACAAATAAAAAATCAACATTATTTTAAAACGTTAACGTTTCTAATGAATATTAAGAAGAACTAGAGAGAGGTAGAGAATGCAAATTTGAATAAATAACTAATATAAAGCTGAAATATCACTTATTTATTTACCATCTGTAGTTTTTAAGTAATTATTGTTTAATGTTTTAGGAAAGTTACTGCACATTAATCATTTAAATTGCATTAACTTTAACGTAAGGTAGTTTTGTTTAACGATGCGAAATCAATTTTATCTTTAATAATCCCTATTTATATTTTAAGTTCATTTATTTTTTACCTGTATTTACAATTTGTTGTCGAGTTTTAATACCAATGACCCTAAACTAGTATCGACCTGGAGTTTTCATAAATTATTATTTATTATTTGAGTATAGTAATATCCATTATCTTTGATTTTTTTTTCGCCAGTTGATAATTTGATTGTGTTTCCAGACTATATCAGAAAAATAATCTGCCCTTCTCTAGTATTCGAAGAATGAAAACTTTGCACGACGACGCTGTGTCGAGAGTATATACTTGACGTCATTTTGAGGTGTAAGTGACGTCACACGCATATGTTATTGGTCTGTGGTTAGGGCCAGATAATGGCCCGGGCTTACACTTTGCAATTTTTAGAAGACCCAAATCACGCATTTTATATAAATATTTAACACCATACATAGTTTGATACTAAATTTATTTAAAAAAAATTAATACAATCTTTAGTAAAAAAAACTTACCACTTGTGTTAATTTGTTCGAATATGGAGAAAAAAAATCAGAACATACAAAATATTAGGAATACTCGTTGCTTAATTTATTTTATTATAATATTTATAATGTGTTTTATTATAATGCCATTCAGGGGCAAGGATTTTAGTGCATGTAAAAGTTCTATTTGATGTTCCAGGGTCTATTTGAGAGCAATGGGGCCGCAATTTAAAAGCAGGATTATCTTGCTTTAATGTCTTAACTGGGACTTGTCTGTAGTGACCACGTTATTTTGTTGTTATTCACTAATCACAGACACTAATTGACCATGTGCTTTTTGTTTATTTTCAAAATTTTAATATCGAAACCAGGTCGTACGTAGTGTCCATTAATACTAGTCTTCAAACCAAACGATAACTATATTAAGCCATAAAAACAATGGATGCCATGCACCACCAGTGTTTGAGATTAAAATGCAGACGTTAAAACAGAAGCACGTGTGGTAGGCACCGACCGCTGTGATTGATAAATAAACAACGTGATTTTTAATTCACCAATCAGCAAAGGCATTTGTATCATGTGGTTTTATTTAACCTCGACACCCGGTTGAGCACAGTGTCCATTTTAACATCTTTTGGCAGATAGAAAAGTGTTGTGACTGTTGAATAGATTTGTTATATTTTAAAATCTTCAAAAATTAACTATTTATTAGTTTGGGGAAAAAGTGACACCACGAAATAAATTAAGAATGGAATACACACGTAACTATATTTTTTGTTCGTTCTTTCCATATGCGGGCAACTACTTTTCTATATTTAATCGCAACCTTGCATGAACCTGCAAGTCTAGTGGAATCTACAATGAGGTTTCTCTACTGGAGTCCATGTTTATTTATTGCCTATCGCTTTATTTTTCATGACTAATGCATGGCTTTTGTTGTGTAACGAGTAAAAAACGTCTGTCTTGGTCAGGCTTGTCTTTGTGGAACTTTGTGTGTGACTGCGAGGTTGTTGGCTTTCTCATCAATGACATCAGTACTTAAATATATGTTTTTTTAGGGAGACGCGTTTAGAATGAGCAATGAGGAACATATTTAACAAAACGCAACTCTTATTTTTGTAAATATTTGTTTTAATGGTTTCAGATTTAAATCGTTCTGTTTCAGTTGCGAATGTTATCAAAGATCTCATACTGATGTAAGAATAATTTAATGAATAAATAAGTATTTTTAATCATTTATTAATAAGAATTATATAATTGTACTTTTAGCTTATTATTTTTATTCTGAAAACCTTTTAAATTTTATTTAACTTGGTAGTATTACCCAAAGGAAAATGCATTATCGAACTATCTGTTATCTTATTACGGTAACCAGGAATTTTTATTAGTTTGTGAACCATAATTTAACCGTTTGCACTCCAAGAACTCTTTGGTTTTCCGTTCTTTCTGCGGAACATTTATTCATCCTTATGTTCTTTTCCCTAGAATTTGTTAGAGAAAAAAGAAACTTAATCTGTTTTGGATCTGCAAAAGAACAAGTTGAAAAAAAAATATTGATGTTTTTAAAACACAACATCGTTCTCGTTTATTTTAATGAACAGGGAACCAAAAGAACGAGTCGTTATGTTGTCGCCTGAGCGGCGCCAACGGAGTGCAAAGGGTTAAACTCCATTTTTTGAATATGATAAAATAATTTATATATTTATTATTTTCAAAGAAATGTCCACGTGACCTATTGTCCTGGTGGTTATGTCGCATTCAAACTCTTTGAATTCGATAATTTCTAGAATGTTCCTTAGTTTAAAAGAACGAATACCCTCGTTGGTTATTTTTCCCAAAATCGTTAGTGTTATATTAGATAACTAAAATAATAATGTATTTTGAAGTTTGTAAGAGACAAACAAAAGAATGTTTTTTTTTTGTAATCAAGAACATGCAGTTCCCGCTCATTTTACGAAGGCGTTCATTTTTAAGGAAGGTGAAACGAAAGAACAGGTTGTTATTTTATAATCTTTGAGGTGACAGTGGAGTTAAAATAGTTAAATGAAACATGATTAAGGTGACTATTTTAAACGTTTGAAGGTGAGAATTTTTGAATTAATGAAGTTCTATTATATTTTTAATATATCAACGTTTCTCTTAATGAAACTTATTAATAAAAGAAAATTGTATAAAATTAATACTGAGATGATATATTGATGGTCAAACTCTGTTAATGCATTTTACGCGTGTTCATCAAACGGAGACTTAAATTAAATATAAGATTTTTTTTTAAACACTAGAGTCCCAACAAATCTTTTTTGTTGCTACTAAAAAACTTATAATTATAGAACACACAGTCAACACTGAATTCGTGTTTTAGAGTTTCTAATTAATTGTTTGATAACAAATTTCGAAAGGATCATCAGCTAAAAATAATTAAAATTCCGATCAGCTTCAGTTTCTTCTAAACTTTTATTAAATGCAAGGCTCTTCCAACAGCAGGTTTCACGGTTGTTTTCCCCACCGTCTTGATGAGTGGTGTTTATGTTGTGATGGGCTATAGTTCGGCATCTTACACCTTAACGCGATTAAGGTATTGGGATTTAAAAAACAAATTAACTTTGTACGCTTAAGCAGTTTAGTTTTTGCTTTTGAAAGTGGAATTGGTTCGCGTGTCGCTACACCACATTGACTTTGAAGCACTTAAATTTATACAAATTCCACTTGTTCAATTTGGTGGTTAAAACAGCAGCCTTTCCTTATCTTGTAAACTTTTGAATTGCCAAAGCAGCGTGATTCCGCGATTTTTTACGAAATATATAATGTGTAGGATTAATTATTTACTAATATTAAAACAACGGGAGAGTCGGAATTTTAATGAATTTTAGATGATTATATTCTCGAAGTTTGTTATCAAATAAATTAGAAACCCTAAACAAGTGCTACTATACTTATAATTTCTTCTAGTAGCGACCAAAAAGATTTACTCTAGTGTTTCAAACAATTTTGTATTTAAGGCTAAGGTAAACCGTACGTGTGCGTTTGGTGAACACTAGTAAAAACCAGTGGCGGCCCGTGGTCAAAAATGTTAGTGCAGCCGAAAACATGCAACTCCCGCCCCCCCCCCCTCTCCCCCCGCCTTTTTCACAACCATACACGAACGGACATTCTTTAAAATTTATTACTCCAACCAAAGTTTCCTTTCAACTTTTATGAAAGATAACATGTAAAATAATAGAAAACACTTACTTATTTTTTGAAAATAAAATCAATCCTCCTATCAAACTTGCGAATCGGTCAATTTTAATATTAATTTAAGTAAAGGAACAACAACACACGTGCAAACTTATCGAAAACTATTTCCGTTTGGAGAGATTCTTCGAAATTATCGTTTTCCTCCACCCCACCTCGCAGATTCAGCAATGAACCAATCATTTATTCGAAATCCCTAGAACAGCTAATTTGAAAAAATCCTTTTGCGCTACGTTTGTGTCGTCACATCCTCCATTTTAGCGTACTGGGGAAGTCATAGTACGTAAGGTTGCCATGGCAACGATGCAGCCGATTTCGAACTTCGCTTTTTAGCTGCAATTTTGATTGAATGGAGTTTTTGTTTTTTCTTCTCCTGAATTTGTGCATTGCGGAAACACGCTTGCTATTTATCGGAGATTTTTTTTACTTAAATTTAATCTCCATTTCCAATTCTAATCTTCATTTAAGAAAATTAGTAAAATATATAATATTAGTTTAAAAATATAATAAAATTAGGTGCAGCCCGGCTGTACTTGCTGTATTGGGCGAGCCGCCACTGGTAAAAACTTCAAATTAGTTTAATCATACAATACCGTTGTATTTTAAAATTATCAGTTTAACGAGTATAAATTTCTGAGATACCATAGACAACTCGTGTCAAAACACCTGTCACAGAAAGACACATGACTTTTTCTTGTTCGATTATACATGTAGTATATGAACTGTAGTATATGAATTATGATATTAGCTGTTTATGATATTAGCTGTAGTATATGAATAATCAAATACTACAGCTGCCTCTTATTTTTGTAATTAATTTCTGTAAAATATAGATCGGTTTTGTAATTAATTTCGGACGAATAATAATAAAAAAAAATAATGTTTTGCCCCTAAATGGCAGTATTAGGAACGGCTTGTTTAAAACAACTCGTTAAAATGAATTATTTGAAACGCATTTAAAAAGGACCGTTGACATTTATGTACAGTATGATTTATCACTGGTTCATGAAATTTTCTTTCTTTTGATACCTCATGTGTTAGGATTCGTTGCGTCTAAGGGGCGTAAAAGGGATCTTTACTACATAAATAATATATGTTATTCTAAAACCATTGATATCCATACCTATATTCTTATATTTGAACTATGAACTTTTACTTTTAACGTATAGGGGAACGTCCAGCAAAAATGAAACTTTTTACTGAAATTAAAATTTTAACCAAACTGTAAGTGTGGTATATCAATTTAATCCTAGAAAGTTGCTGGTTATGAATTTGTAAGGTATTATTTCATAAGAATAATAGTCTGCAGTGAAATTGTTCTGAAAGTTGACTTATTTCTTCACTTTTATTGCGGCCAAAAATGCCACTTCGATAATAGTATATTATTTTCTTAATTTTGTTCATTAATTGAAATCATTATATATACAAATTCATAATCCATTTACATATTTATCATATATATATAAATGAAATATTTTAGATTAGCTTTTGAATAAAATTTTAACTCTATTTAATAGTGACGTTTAATTGTCACAAGAATAACAAAAAACATATAAAAGTTTAAAATTTGTAAAAACTACTTAACATTTTTACTTTAAACCTTTTAATCTCTGATTTGGTGGAATAAGACATATTTTACACCATTTATTTTTTGTGTGTCATGCATAGAACATCCTCTGTTGTGTTGTCACAAGAGTAACAAATGACTGTGTCACAAGAGTAACACATAACATTTCTGGCAAGTAAATCAAATAGGTTGTCTTCAGACCAAAACAAAAACAATATTTTAAGTTTATTTGGCTTTGCCCTTTTAAAAATAAGTACTTGAGTAGTTTTTCCATAATTAATTATATTAATAATTAATTTAAAACAAATTAAATTGCATTCATTCATGTTTTTAAAATGAATGAACTTAATTTTTTATTTACTTTAAAATTACAGAACAATTATGACAGCATTTCCTCAGAATGTGTGTATTTGTGGTTTTCATAAAAACTTTCAAAGTAATTCATAGGACAGTTGCAGATTTATTTTCTCCATTCCTAAAGATTTATTGATTTAGAGTGCTGTGCAGGCCCGTTGCACAGGGGGGAGCACGGCCCCACTATAATCTGGAAACCCTGAAAGTTGGGAATTTCTACTTCTAAAAATCCCCAATTTGAGAAAATTTATGCCTGAAGAAAATTAATATTATTAGCAAATGAAAGCTAGGGCAGATTAGAAATGGCCTAACTTGTATCATTGCATTTAAATTAGACCTCAGAACGGACATTGCATTGGAGTATGGGTGCAACAAATCAATGCTTGTGAGAGAACTGTTTAATATTACCTAAAATGTATATAAAAAATGCTGATAAGTTGGAACTGGGAATTTTCAGCACTGTTGAGTTGGGAATTTCAAATCGTTAAGTTGGGAAATTTGTTGTTTCAAGCCTATTATTTCAATTTTTTTATGTCACTGGTACTTTGATACTTTACTTGAATGTTGGTAGACATTCAGAATGTGCATTTTAAAAAAATATCATAGAACGACTATTATATAATACAGGACAGTTTTTCTGTAAATGTGTTTGCACAATATTTTAATGCAGCATCTCCAAGAAAATACATCGGTCAAAAGTGTATCCAG
The DNA here is from genome assembly GCA_963932185.1 of Troglohyphantes excavatus. NCBI lineage: Eukaryota > Metazoa > Arthropoda > Arachnida > Araneae > Linyphiidae > Troglohyphantes > Troglohyphantes excavatus. The sequence continues at coordinate 34,344,932 of OZ010677.1, read as the reverse complement.
TTTTTTTTTATGATTGCACATGCCAATTTAAACAAAAATATATTTTTGTAAACATGTCAGCACTTAAATATTAACAGTTTTCGTGGACATTTTTTTTCCAACAGCTTATGATACGAGTGCTGTAGATGGAATCGGTGCTGTTTTTCTTTTTTTGAGTGATGTCTATGAAATGAAGTGCATGGTAAAAAGCAATTATACAAAAAGCTGCTGATTTTGCAGAACTTGTTCATGGTGCAACAAAGGTAAACATACTTTATGTACCAAATGAAGAAATCATAGCCCAAGAATTCATTTGCGTATTACTCTTGGAGAAATTGTATAGTGAAGGGCACACAAAACACACTTTGTCGAAGCTACCAAAAATGCCACTATCTACCATTGACCATAACACACGATAATTCCTACAAAAAGTTAATCTATATATATAAATGCGAAAAACCCACTCATCACTCATCACTAATTCTCCAACTTCCCGTATACCTATGAAGATGAAATTTGGCAAATTTGTTCCTTATACCTTAAATAGGAAAAGTAAGCTATTTTTGTTCCGATCGAACGGATTTAAGGGGTTGTAAAACCCCTTTTTCGAAACTTCTCCATAGGATTAACATGGAGAACATGTAACAATGCAAAATATAAAATTTAAACAATGGAAATTTTTAATATTATGTAACTTACGAGGAGCATTCTGATTGGCTGATGACTAAATATCGCCAAAATGTCGCCAAATAACTAAAAACTGTCGCCAAATAACTAAAAACTGTCGCCAAATTAATAAACTTCGCCAAATAAATTAAAATTTCACCGAATGAATAAAACATTTCGCCAAATTAATAAAATATCGCCAAATGAACTAAAATATAATCATATATGTAAAAATAATATAAAAACCGGCCCGTCGCACCGGGGGGGATTTAACTGTGAAAAAGAAAACAAAACGAAAAATGCTACGACCAAAAGTGCAAGCCATACGAAAAATATATTATCAAACTGAAGAGAAGTATACAGTATGAATAATATAAAGGTTCAAGACAGGAAGCCCATCGCTAAATAAAAGTTTGTAATTTAGCCTCCGTGCACTCAGTTAGTTTTGTGTTATCCATTATTTATTAGTTTACCTGCCGAGAGGCCAGTTATGTTACCACTCTACCTGTGAGTGAAGTTCTGTAATCTATATATATAAAAACATCGCCAAATGAACTAAAATATGAACACATATGTAAAAATACCATAAAAATGGCGAAATTAGTGTCAAAAAATGATAAAATGTATGTCAAAATGGTGAAAATATGATTGGGTAACAGGATATTCCGTACTACATCAGCTATGAAAATTAAATTTGGCGTGGAGGTACACTTTAAGCCAAAATTGCTCACTAAGAAATGATTTTCAAAAATTCGAACTGTAAATGCCAAAAGTAAAAATCCTTGCCACTTATCCACTGACTCATTACTATTTCTTTTATTTTCTGTATACCTATGAAGATGAAATTTGGCAAATTTGTTACTTATACCTTAAATAGGAAAAGTAAGCTATTTTTGTACCGATCTAACGTATTTAAGGGAGTGTTCAATGAGACAGTGGGATTTTTTGTACGGACCGTTAGTTTTGGACAATTTGGATAGTTTTAGAATTGTTAAACTCCACATACTGATAGGGTTTACCGAACAAAGTAAAACTTCTCGAATGTTAATCAACGGGAATATCATTTATTTGTCAGCATTGTTTTATCGCCAACTTCTCTTTCTAATCCTTTCATCTAAGGTTTAGCTATGGAACACAATTACGCTAAAGTTTTGAAACAAGACAATAAAAATTTACGTGAACCTGCCAGACTTTACTAATTTATCTAAATCTTTATAAAAAAAATCAGTAACAATAAAAACATAATGATGTGAATATTTTTTTTTATTGATCACACTTATTATTAATTTATGCCAAAGTCGGAAATAGCTCTTCAATGCTCTTTTTATCACCAAAAAAAAAAGATGAGCGACAACAAAATGAAATTTCTACTTTACTTCAAATACTGCACTGCAAATGCCCCTTGTTCCTCTTTATATTGATTCTATAAAGGCACTTAAATCTCAGATTTCACCGTGTGTGATTTGGTTAACGGAACGATGTTAGTAGCAACGTTAGTTTGGATATCTACAGATCCAAAAGACCTAGAGTGCTGAAATTTAGAACACAGATTCATCTTGGGCCCTAGGGGTGCACTAAGAAAGGTTTTTTAAAAAATCGAACTCTAAATGCCAAAATAACGATTTTTTAAGAACCTTCCCATAAGATTAACATGGAGAACATGTAACAATGTAAAATATAAAATTGAAACAATTGAAAATTTTAATCTTATGTAACCAGGAGCATTCTGATTGGCTGATGACTAAATATCACCAAATAAATAAAACCTACGCCAAGTTAATAAAAACATCGCCAAATAAATTAAAATTTCACCGAATGAATAAAAAATTTCGCCAAATAAATCAAATATCGCCAATTGAACTAAAATATGATCATATTTGTAAAAATAACATAAAAATTGCGAAATTAGTGTCAAAAAATTATAAAATATATGTCAAAATGGTGAAAATATGATTGGATAACGGGATATTCCGTACTACAACAACTATGAAAATTAAATTTGGCATGGAACATGGCATTTTAAGCCAAAATTGCTCACTAAGAAAGGATGTTCATTTTCAAAAATTCAAACTCTAACTGCCAAAAGTAAAAATCCTTGCTACTTATCCACTGACTCAACACTAATTTTCTAACTTTCTGTATACCCAGGAAGATGAATTTTGACAGAGTTGTTACTTATATCTTACATAGAAAAGTAAGCTATCTGGTAGGTACAGGAGAGTGTATAAATGGTCAATCTGATTGACGCGGCCCACCTTCCTCTACTCCATGTTATGTCATTTATCCACGAAGGCTGATTTCCCATAGAATTATTGCAGTGGAAGTGTATACTGCCTGTCACCAAGGGTGAAATTTTCCTTCATGCGGTATAAAGGTCAGAGGGTAAAATGGGTTAACAAACGACCTGATCGACGCGACTCACTTTCCTATACCATGGTAGGTCATTTATAGCCCATAACACGATTCCCCTGGGAGTAATGTGAATGAAATAGTCTGCAGTTAAGAGCGACATTTCCTTCACGGTCAGCGGGCGGAATGGGTTAATAATCGGCTTGATCGATGCGGCCTACCTTTCTTTATATGATGGTATGCCTATACGAGGAGTTATGTGGCGGAATCGAAAACTGTTGTTGTAGACTCTTTCCCCACGTGGTACAAGTGTCAGAGGGGGAATGGGTTTGCGTAAATCTTCTGTAGTAGTGGGTAGGGGATAGGGTACGATTTAAAAAAAAAATGATTTGGCAATGAAGTAAAAAATATGACTTTTTTAAAGTTAAATATTTAAAAAGTGCGGGGGCAAACTCTAAAAAAAGTGCTGGGGAATCATCCCTCCTCGCATATTGATAGGGTTTACCGTACAAAAGAAAAAATATGAAAATCTTGAATTTGGCAAATGAACCTTTTAAAATTCTTTTTCGTCTTTTTTCTTCTTATATTCTCACTAATTTGTAAAACTTAACGACAAATGTTGACATAGGTGTCTAATATGACTTTTTCAGATAATTTTTATTAACATTTATAAGAGTTCTTCCTGTTTAAATCTTTGGGATGTTACTAAAGGTTAAAATATGGATGGTGATCAACGAGAGTAACGCATATATATCCACGTTATTGTATAGACAACTTCTCCATATTAGCAATCTTTCCAGTTCTTGCAGGACCTTGCCAATAAAATTTTGTTCCAAATTAGTACTTATAATACTGTGGTTCCCCCTAATGGGTGACAAATTAAGAATATTGTTTATTTCGCTATAAATATTGTATTTGTATCAATTTTGTAACTTATTTCCTTCACGTGCGTAGAACGGGTACTTCAGCTAGTCTATATATATAAATGCGAAAAACCCACTCATCACTCATCACTAATTCTCCAACTTCCCGTATACCTATGAAGATGAAATTTGGCAAATTTGTTCCTTATACCTTAAATAGGAAAAGTAAGCTATTTTTGTTCGAATCGAACGGATTTAAGGGGTTGTAAAACCCCTTTTTCGAAACTTCTCCATAGGATTAACATGGAGAACATGTAACAATGCAAAATATAAAATTTAAACAATGGAAATTTTTAATATTATGTAACGTACGAGGAGCATTCTGATTGGCTGATGACAAAATGTCGCCAAATAACTAAAAACTGTCGCCAAAATAATAAACTTCGCCAAATAAATTAAAATTTCACCGAATGAATAAAACATTTCGCCAAATTAATAAAATATCGCCAAATGAACTAAAATATGATCATATATGTAAAAATAATATAAAAACCGGCCCGTCGCACCGGGGGGGATTTAACTGTGAAAAAGAAAACAAAACGAAAAATGCTACGACCAAAAGTGCAAGCCATACGAAAAATATATTATCAAACTGAAGAGAAGTATACAGTATGAATAATATAAAGGTTCAAGACAGGAAGCCCATCGCTAAATAAAAGTTTGTAATTTAGCCTCCGTGCACTCAGTTAGTTTTGTGTTATCCATTATTTATTAGTTTACCTGCCGAGAGGCCAGTTATGTTACCACTCTACCTGTGAGTGAAGTTCTGTAATACAGTTAATAAAGGCAAAGTAGCAAATCTTTCAGTTGAGTTCAAATTTTAAAACACGTTGTCGCCCGTGGATGTTTGTTCGCACCACGGGTCGCTTGGCTTCATGGGCCCGGTGATCGCCGGCGTCCTCTCGGTTGGCCTGGGTTGCCTTCACGGCTGTCGAAGCTTCAGTTTCTGTGAAACATCTCGCTGTATGCCTTCGGGCGGGCCAGTCGTTCAAAGTGGACATAGAAAAAGTAAGCTATCGGGTAGGTACCAGCCACTCTGTACCGTAATAATTGGTTCATGAATACTTTGGACCCTACGTGGTAGGAAGGTGAGAGGGAGAGTGTATAAATGGTCAATCTGGTTAACGCGGCCTACCTCTCTCTACTCCATGTTATGTCATTTATCCTCGAAGGCTGATTTCCCATAGAATTATTGGGGTGGAAGTGTATACTGCCTGTCACCAAGGGTGACATTTTCCTTCATGCGGTATAAAAATCAGAGGGTAAAGGGTTAAAAACCTATCTGATCGACGCGACTCACTTTCCTATACCACGGTAGGTCATTTATCGCCCATACCATGATTCTCCGAGAAGTAATGGGAACGAAATCGTCTGCAGTTAAGGACGACATTCCCTTCACGGAGTACAAAGGTCAGCGGGCGGAATGGTTTAGTAATATGCTTGATCGATGCGGCCTACCTTTCTTTATATGATTGTATGCCTATACGAGGAGTTATGTGGCGGAATTGAAAACTATTGTTGTAGACTCCTCCTCACGTGGTACAAGTGTCAGAGGGGGAATGGGTTTGTGTCAATCGTCCGTAGCAGTGGGTAGGGGGGATAGGGTACGATTTTTTTAAAAATTGATTTGGCAATGCAGTAAAAAATATGATTTATTTTTAATTTAAAAAAGTTAAATAATAAAAAAGTGCGGGGGCAAAATCCAAAAAAAGTGCTGGGGAACCGTGCCCCTCGCTTATTGATAGGGTTTACTGTAAAAAAGAAAAAATATTAAAATCTTGAATTTGGCAAATGAACCTTTTAAAATCGTTTTCGTTTTTTCTTCTTCTTATATTCTCACCAATTTGTTTAACTTAACCATAAATGTTGACATAGGTGTCTAATAAAAGTTTTTCGGAGATAATTATTATTAACAATTATAAGAGTTGTTCCTCTTTGGGGTGTCACTTAAGGTTAAAATATGTATGTTAATCAACGGGAATAACATATATATATGTATCCACGTTATTGTATAGCCAACTTCCCCATATTATCAATCTATCCATTTCTTGCATGACCTTGAAAATAAAATTTCATTATTAGTATTTTTAATAGTGTGGTTCCCCCTGATGGGTGACAAATTAAGAATATTGTTTATTTCGCTATAAATATTGTATTTGGATCAATTTTGTAACTTATTTCCTTCCCGTGCGTAGAACGGGTATTTCAGCTAGTATTTTATAAAGGAAACAGCAATAAAACTACAAGTGATACCGATGATAAAGACGAAGAGCAATTCTGCTCAGTAACAGAACGCAAAGGAGCCGAGAAATTGCAATATAACCAGTAGGTGAATATAAACTATGTTGTGGTCCGTTAATTCTAACAGCATATGATGAATATCAAATACTGTGCTTTAATACACACAAAAGTAAAAATAATTCAAAAGTTTGAACCTTATGATCATGCTATTTGATACAAAAGAAACCAAATTGTGGCTAATTTTGTTGCTCTTATATTTGTAAAATATTTTTTTAGTAAACTTTTTTTTTAATATAAAAATTGTATACCCTTTTAAGCTATTTTAGACTCCTATCAATGTTTAAAACTGTGGTATATTAAAAAAATTGAGAATTAGTTCATATATTAATGATTTTTTAAGGTTTTTAAGCTGAAATTCAATTGTGGACAAAATGTCACAAGAGTAACGTCACAAGAGTAACGCTTAGCCTTTTACTTCAAACAATGCCATTAATTCAGATTTTGTCAAAGAGATTCAAAAGTTTTTCCCTTTTGAAGATATATAATTGCTCTATTATATGTGTAAATTTGAGTTTTATATTCTCATATAATTCACAGGAATTCTACCTTAAAAACACTTTTTGTATTTTGCCTTTTCCAGTGGTCACAAGAGTAACAAAATTTTGATTTATTTCCTAGACAACAAAAATATACTAAATTACATATTAGATATGTTTTATGAAGCGGAATTACATGAACTTTTAAATAGTAATTTTGAATTTTATCCTAAATATGTTTAGTATTGTGAAAAATGTACGTTTTTATGAAAATTTTCTCTGACCGTCACAAGAGTAACAATGGACGTTCCCATAGCTTTAATCGAATTAAAGATATCGATATGGATTGATATCAGTACTATTGAAATTAACCTACCGGTAGTAGAATAAACTAGATGATGACGTACAATCAACTAGTGATTGGTAAACTATTAACAATTTTCTTGTTTAAAGAAATTGTTAAAAAAAATCGTTTATAAAAAATATATCACTATACACATTTAGTTTTATACTTCTAGTTTTAAATTTGAACTTGTAGTTCTTTATATTTCTAGTTTGGAATTTTTACAACTTTAAAAAAAAAAAATGTTTTACTCTATAAATATAAACACAATGACAAGTTAACGCCTCTAAAGTGGAACATAATTAAAACTTTGGTACATGGGAGATTCGGCTTTGGAAGTAAATAGCTTGAATCACAAATAGACACTTTAACATCAAACTAAAGTTTTACATGCGCAAAAATTCTTATACTTCATCTAAATAAACCTCATTAAATATGTATTTAAACATTACAATTATTTATAATATTTTTTATTTATTGAGTTTCCTTTCACATTAAGCATTCGAATATATTAAGCAACATAAGAAATAACTGAATTTATGTGAAGCCTTGGGTAAAATTGTCCAGGTAAATTTAATGTGCTTCTATGTTTATTATGTTAAATATTGTTATAGTATGGTATTTTGAGGGGCAAGGGTGCCTTTCGAATTATGAGGCTTTAGGTGGCATTTTCACACACAGGGAAAGCCGGTGACAGCACCGGCGCTGGATGCTATGTTACGGTAGACAATGCAGGCCCGGACTACGTGAAAAAGTTCTACTTGGATAACATTACCTTCTGCCGCTGGTGTCGTCACCAGCTCCGGTTTTTCCGGTATGTGAAAAAGCGGCCTTACGGGGCATTCGGTATTAGGACCTTGGGAACAAATTATAATTCATTGTTCTGTAATTTAAATATTCGAATTTTTTATAAAATTTAAAATCATCAAAACACTCTGATCTTCAATTCAAACTGGCAATTATCCATTTTTTTTAAGTAATTGGTTTTTTGTTTTTTCTGGGTGGAAGGGGGGGGGGGGGTGGAAGATTTCAACACAATAGACATCCAACAAACAACCCGAAACTAGCTCAAGTTCAGGAGTACGACAAATCTAAATTTAAATCCAGATAATCCAAAGATCCATCCCGATACGAGCCTTTTCTTACGATTGAAAAATAAATATCCAATGATTACACATCCCATTTGAATGCTCCGCGAAATTGCTCCCTGTCAAGAGTTTGAAGAAGCGCTCCTCGCGTTTTGAGGTCTTCCGTTGTGTGGCACGGACTTCTTTTATGAATGAAAGTTCCACATCTCCCCTTTAAATGGACGCTGGCAAAAGAATGTTGTGTACCCCGCAGCGGTCGCAATTGACCTCTATTTCCTACAGAAAACGACTCGTTTCTATCTGGTGTGCTGCGACGGGTCGACGATCTGCTGCCATGTTTTATGCCCCCCCCCCCCCCCTTCTTCGTTTCAATCGATAGATATAACGGTTTTCGATGTCGCCATTGGGATTTCTAAGCTTTTGTGTTGTAGTTCATGTTTTTTTTTTTTAAATAAATCCCGTGATGAACTGGTTTAAAGAGCCCGTACCTATTCCAATAAAATTTACGACTGTACAATTGCTCAAAAAATTTATGACTACCCGATTGCAATAAAAAAATTTAAAGGCAGTATTTGAAAAGGTTAGACACAATTTAATTTTTATTTCTTATTTTAATTTTTATAATACCTTTTTAAATGTTTGTTCGCATTAGGCTTTGTAATCGCTTGCGTTTAATATATGGACTTAATAAATATTTGTATTAATATTAGTTTCCGTAATATAAGAATTACCCAGTTGAGTTTTTTAAATTTTATAAACACAAACTTGAGTACTTTTTGACTTTTTTTACCTTATTACGACTGCCCATTTCCTTGTTACAACTGCCCATTTCCTTGTTACAGCTGCCCATTTCCTTGTTACAACTGCTCGTTTCATTATTAAGACTGTCCGTTTCATTATTGAGACTGACCGTTTCTTTGCTACAACTTCTCATTACCCTAAGTGCAGCTCTAGTGCGACGTTGATTAACAAACCAAATCTCATTTCCTTATGGCGACTGCCTGTTTATCGCGACTGCCCGTTTCCGTATTACAACTGACACGACTGCGCATTTCCTTATTACAATTACCGTTTCATTGTCACGACTGTTCGTTTTATTATTACGACTGCCCGTTTCATCATTACGACTGTCCGTTTCATTTTCACGGCTGACCGTTTCATTGTCACGACTGCCCGCTTCATTATTACGACTGTCCGTTTCATTGTTACGACTGCCCGTTTCATTATTACGACTGCCCGTTTCATTATTACGACTGCCGTTTCATTATTACGACTGCCCGTTTCATTATTACGACTGCCCGTTTCATTATTACGACTGCCCGTTTCATTATTACGACTGCTGTTTCATTATTACGACTGCCCGTTTCGTTATTAGACTACCCAATTATGACACGACTTTCCGTTAAAATAGGTTTGTCATTCAAATATCTCCACCCTGGTTCTGAGGAGGGTGGGGAGATAACTTAGATGTTGTTTTTACCATATGACCATAGTTCAAAATTACAAGTAAACGTTCGCGGATTTTTCGTCTTTCCTTCAAATACAATGTCAATTCAACCAAACACGTTTCTAAAAAAAAATATACCTAATTTGTGAAATGATTTTACAACTAAAATATGTTATGAATATACAAACACAATATCATGAAATGAATATTAAATTCTGACATTGAAAACTAAATGTAGCTGTGAATGAAGCACCAACCTCCATTGTTATGTCATCATACACACATCACATTTTCATATTTTGTTCAATTCATTGTTCCCAAAGAATCGATTTTATGCAAGTCCCCTACCCTTTCCCCTCCGTAGGAAATGGCTAAAAATTGCAATTTGCCGGGGGAAGTCATCATAAAAGGATGTACTTATTAGCCACCAACCGGTCAATCGAGTCTTACTATCAGTCCTTTAACGAAGCTTCCATTTTTATGCATCACTTGCCGGCGTCCATTTATCAAGCAAAAGCTCCTCCGGAAGTTAAATGCCCTGGGATTCCGTCGTTTCCATAGTTACCATATCCAGGTTATTCGGTTTTAATCACCGAAATGATCCGCGGCGTGTAAACTATAGCAACATTTCATGTTCGAAGGTCAGGTGCGACATGTAGTTCGTCCGCTCTGTCTGGGAAACGGTGATGGCGAGAAATTTGGTTAGGATTTTACCTGTCAGACTTGGGGATCAAATTTATTTACCTGGCTTTGTTTATAAAAGTGGTTCCCAATCCGTGGTCAGTGAACCATTGGTTGTCCATGCGCAAAGGCTAATTTATGACAGGGCATTCGGGGCACTTGCCCAGGGCCCCAATTTCTTGGGCCCCCCCAAAACAGAAACTTAAGTTAAAAATACGTGAAAAAGTTATACAGGGTGGCAACATAACCTGGAAAATCGGGAAATCAGGGAATAATCATGTAATTTTTTAATTCTGGAAATATCAGGAAATTTTTCAAAATTTCACATAAAATCAGAGAAATTTATAAATTTGGATCATTAAAATGGCAATTATCGTCTATTATGCTCCTTATTCTGGGTAATTTAGTTGTTAATATTCCCTTTTAGTTCTAAAAAAGAATTTTTAAAAAAATATGGTTATGAGCATTTTTAAATTTGTGAAAATGTGATCCACTGCTGGAGGGAGAAGCAAATGCAAAGTGTGTTGTACTTTAGATTGTAAACAACTTGGGTGATGGGCTAATGAATGTGCGATTTATTGAAGATTGGAATAGGAAATAGGAAGGATATAAAACATTTAAAGTTATCTCCAAAAGAAATAATTGGAAAAACTTGCTTTTTTTTCATTATCTGCTTCCAGAAAACATGTTTAAATACCATAATGCCTGTCGTTGTGGTATAATTGTGCTGTATCCATAAATTATTAGTTTAACTGACAATAAGTATTTTTATCATAGTAATCTAATATATGTATTATATTATTGTAACATGGATACTTTGTTTCTATACAAAGCATGTATTACATCATTTCTTAATGTAATTGTAAAATCAGGGAAATTTTTGTAAGTCCATCATGGAAATCAGGGAATTTTTTTTTCCAGAATTTTGTTGCCACCCTGGTTAAAAATTTACTATACTAATAAGTTCTTTTATATCAATATTTAAAAAAAAATATTTTGAAAAACCTCTACTGTTTTATTCAACTAAATCACTTCCATGTTTCTGCACATTCTTGATGCATGTCCTCTTTCGCATCTCATTCTAGTAGTTTTATTTTAAGGTTTTTCGTCGGAAAAGGGGGGGGGGGGGGAGACAACTGAATTTTAATTCTATTAAAAATTATTGTTTTCAAATCTACAAAAAATATATATACAGGATATTTAGTAGTCTCTAAGGCCTGTTCTACACAAACGAGTAAAACGTGAATGAGATCTCGGTGATTCGACAATTCGTATCACGTGATATGAATTGTCGAATCACCAAGCAGCTCATGCACGTTTTACTTGTTCGTGTGGAATGGGCCTCATACGCTTTTTAAATAAATACACAATGGCACATGGTGACTGAAAGGAGTACCTTGCAGATATTTCTGGAAAAAATATCCAAAACTATCGAATAATATCAATAAATTTAAAATAGGCGTTCAATATTTTCCACTCGACGTAGTATTTAAAAATACTATAATTAATATTTTTTAAAAAATCTAACAATCATTATTTGCACTTTAAAAACGATTTATACAAGTGAAGCAATAACATCAATTGAATAGGACATGTTTTGACTCTTTGAAAAATCACAACATCCTAAAGTTAAACACAATTCAAAATAGACTACAATGCAGAAAACAATGTAATAACAAAGAACATGCGCAATTTATGCTTGAAAACAACTGCGTAGATCGTTAACCGATATCTAAACAATTAATATAAACAACTGTAGCTACTGCCATATCTAAAAAATAAAAAGATCAGCACCACTGTTAATGTGCGTTTTGTGTTTGTATAACCTTACGTGTTCTGTACTTCATCTAATTTTATCTTAAATAAACAGTTTAAAGTTTTATTTTTTTTCCTGGACTGACACAAAATTCTTTATTCATTGTTGATTTAATAGAATGTAACCAAAATTGAATTGTTCTTTACAAAAAAAATCATTCTTAGGCTCATTCTACACGAACGAGTGAAACGGTGATTTGATAATTCATACCACGTGGTATGTATTCTCGAATCATCGAGAAGCTCAAGTGAGTCTTTAAGCCTGATCCATTTAACCGCTGAAATTTCATTCATAATCAACGGATCGTGGCAAGTTTGTTTAAATTAAAGTAGGAATAACGAGTTCTACAATTTTATCTGACTAGTTGATAGTTAAACCATTTGTGCATAAATTGTGTCTAGTGGAAAGTGACGATTTGTCAAAGTTTTCAACTAGGAAGCCAAAATATTGCACTAAACTTTCGGCATGGGACACTTAAACTGATTGAAAGATTAGTTCAAGACCCCAACCGATCTGCCACATACCCCCGGGGGGTACGCGTACCACATGTTGAGAACAGAGAGTTGTAATATTAAATAGAGAGCGCCTTCAATACCAGACTCTCGTAAGGCCGCGGTGTCAACATTGAAAAGAAAAACCCACATCACGTGGTTTTAGCGCTGCCACATTTGGCGTTCAGACATCTGCAGGAGTTTCAAATATGGCGCACTTTCTTCTCTTTTTGTGATAAGGAGTTCTGTCCGTATTCAACATATATGTGCGTATTTACTTATTTTCAAACAATATGCGCTAAATATTTCCTCTTCATTAACGAAACGAAAATATAATTTTCTTTGTGTTCAATACTCGAAGAAGCGAAACTCTTTATATTTCTCAGGTTTTATTGTTCATATTTTCTTATTGAAGTATACAAAATAACAATTGAAAGAACTTCGCTTATGGTAAATTTTTTACATAAAAACGTAATGCAATTATTTCAAAACTACAAAGTAAGAAAAATCTCCTTAATATATCTGTTAAACTCCCTTAAATTGTGCCACTCGTTCAAAAAAACGATATTTAAATACAAAATTAAACACAAAACCATATTACAATACTTCGATCTCGTTTAGTTCTTAAAGTCGCCAAGATCTGCCAAGTAATATTGGCGCATGAATGAATTGGCATTTCCACAAATCACGCGGTTTCAATGATGGACACACGGAAATCAGCATTTTTATTCCTCTATTTGTATCATTACTCTATGGTTGAGAACAGCTCAATTAGAGCAAGAACCAGGCAACTCTAAACAATGGCTATAGATACAGAGGAAAAAGATATGTACTTTCGTGTTATCCCTCTGACCGTTCCGAAAATTAAACCAAATTGTAAAGTTGTTTTCTCTGGCACAGAGTTTTTATATGATATTTTAATAAATTTATATAAAAAAAAATTTTAAGAAAAAACTTGTTTATTCTTAAAAAGACGGTCTTAAATTTATTCCCCATTAAAAATAGTTTGGTAAATGTTAGAAAATAAGTTATTTTTATGAATTTAAAAATGGTGTGTATTACTGAAAAAACTAGAGATACGAGGACGCAGAAATACGTTTGTAACGGTCAGAAGGTTGTGCGATGCAAGACATGTGTTTTTCGTCCTTCCTCAACAATTTTGAAAAATACTGGAGCCTCCTTGTTCTTCCACCCACGTTTTCAATTGTTCTTTCTGACATATTTTTAACCCTTTGCACTCGTATGTCCCCGTATGGGGGACATAACTCGTTTTACCATCGCGCTCGTATGTCCCCATAGGGGACATCACATCTGTACCGTTGCGTTCGTATGTCGCCATAGAAATAGGAAAAACACAGAATTATAAAATTTAATTGTTTCTTTATGTTGTGCTTTTTATTTTGTTTCTTGTTTGTAGTTTCTTTGTTGTTTTTATTGTCTTTTAGTTAGTTTTGTTACAGTTACTTACTTCTTACTAGTTATAGAAAACAGCCCATATTCTTTGGGCAAACTGTGACAACTTAACCAAAACATTTCTGTTCGAAGTATTTCTAAGTTGATTTGCTATGGTGGAGGTGGAGGAGGCATTACGTTCCTCCCCTAAATATTGTTTATATAGTTTGTTTATATTATTACTCTTCTTAGATTTTTAATGCGGTGTAGTGTAATATACTTAAGTATTCTTAGTAGTTTCAATAAATTATTTTGACACGTTGAAAAATAAAATATTGTGGCTACATTTCCATCCTAGGTCAAGGGGTGTATTCAGGGGTTATATTTTTAAATTTTTGATTTAAGGATGGTAAACCTTCTAGTTAAATTGGAACACATTTCCATAAAAAAAATTCATCTTGATCGAACATGAAAAAAAATTTCGAGTTATTTGCTAACTTTCTAAAGCATAATTACGAGTGCAAAGGGTTAAATCAATTCCTACTTCTATCCCTCAGCTTTAGACGCTTCAAATAAAATGCAATTCCAGGGTTTGCGTTTCTAAAACAACCCATCCCCAAATACGAAGGTCAACTAATGAGATTCCATATATTTCTTTTTAAGATAATGCCACTCCAATCATTAACACCGAACATGTGTCTCTAGGGAACTGTTATACGAGACGAAGGTAATAATATTACGAATGCCCATCAGCGTCCATCCCACAGAAAATTGCCCTACCACTTAATGACTAGCCGACTAGTGAAACTGGTTTCCTCCTCGCCCTGAAGAAGACTAAGTCCCCAAATAAACAGTTCTTTATTTATTTCATTTCTTCTTCGCTCCGAGGTTTGAATCAATATCTTCTCAAGTCCAGCTCGTCCAGCGAGCTTCAATCAAGCGCGAGCTGTACTTCCCGTTTTTCAGCCATCTCGTTCTTTTACTTTCTGGTCTAAACAAGGCCTTGTCTAAACCCCCCTTCTTGACCTCTTGGTTTTTCGAGTTTCTGCTCTTTCTCTCTCTCCCCCTACTATTTTTTTTAAAATCTTTTTTATTTTATAAACTCATAGTAGTAGTAGTGGTGGTTGTTGTTGTTACTACCGGCCGGGGTCGGTCAGTCGGGAGCTGAACTCTTTGATTGAGAAACTTTTTCGTGGTCGTGGAATGTGCTTGAAGTTGAACAGGTGGTTCTGGGAGGGGGAGCTTTTGAACTTTTAAACTGCGTCGCTTGTATTGTATATCCTATCATTTTTTTTTTTAAAGTATGTTTTTATTATTGACCTCTTGCAATCCTATGCGACTTGCACGGTATATACTCAAAAACTATATAAAAATATGCAGGGTGGTCACACATTGTTGGACGATTGTTTGGCTGTGTCACATTGGCATAAAGGGCCCTCGGTAGCCCAGTGGATAAAGGCGTTCAGCTGGTAAACAGAGTATTTCTATTTCGAGCCTGTGCGATGGACTTGACAAAGAAAAGTAAAAAAAGTAGTGATCTTGTGATCGAAGGGTTGCCGGCTTCGCTACAAAAATACTAAAAAGTCGCCCAGAACACCCAACAAATTATACTGGCGTGTATACGGGACTGGTGCACGATAAATCTGATCGGGGTCCGAAGTCCCGACGCCTATTGAATCCATGGGGTGCCAGATCGGGTGTTTCCTCGTCATCTAACCTTAGTTCTTAAATAACGAGAGCAAGTATGAATATGTGTGTGAATGTGTATTGGGCTGTGATAAGTCACAGTACGAGGACAGAAATAGGCAGCCTGTAGACGTATAAACCAACCAAACCAATCACATTGCCATGAAAAAAATGTTCCAACTACTTTGCTTAGATTTTAGATTTTAAATAAGTCGCTTCTTTAATAGCTAAAAGCAAAATATTTTAAGTATAGCAAAAACATGTTTATGTGCAGCTAAAACAGTTAAAAATTATCATTTCCCAACTATGTGTGATTGTATATTATATTCTTAGTAAATTTCTGATTTAAAGCTATTGTAGTACATCAATACATCAGATGGAAATTCGAGAGAAAAATGACCAATGAAGACCAATAAATAAGAATAATCTCTGAAATTTGTATACAATTTGTCTACAACACTAAATGAATGTGTTAATTATGGTTCAAGTTGTATACAGTTTACTTTAACCAAAGTAAACTGTATATAACTTGAGCCATAATTAACACATTCATTTAGTTTTGTTTGCAAATTGTAAACAAATTTCAGAGATTATTCTTATTTATTGGTCTTTATTTCACTGAGTGAATGTTCACAGGGGAACAAAATAGTTTAAGTATAGCAATTTTTTTATTGTGTAGTTAAGCAGCTAAACAATGACCATTGCTCAACAATTCATGACCAACCAATACATTCTTATTAAACTGCTGATTTATAGCTATTGTAGTACATCAATACATCTGCTAAGAATAAATTAATCGTAACTCGTCGCTATTCGGACTAGAGGGATATTTTTAGTTAAATGTTAAGATATTAAAATGTGAATTGTGTTAGGTATATGGGTGATTAAAATTTTGCTAAATGCTCGACTGAATGGGATTGCATGTAGGAAACTGTTATTAAGACTGTAAATCTATACTTTTTAGTTTTAAAAAAATTGTTAGTTTTAAAAATTGTAAATTTTTATTTATTCCTTAATTTTCTAATTACATTCTAATCACCTGTATAACCTAAATCTATTGGGCGATTGTCATTTGGCTGTTTAACAATACAATAAACTTTAATAAACAATTCTTTTTACTTAGTTTTAACTACTTTGTTTGTTGCTACTTCAGCTAATAGACTTGTTTAAAATATAAGCGAAGTAACTGAGCGAAATGATGTTTTGTCATGACAATACAGCTAAATGTGATACAATCAAACAATGACCATCGCTCAGCTATTTGTGATCACCATGTCTTATATTGTAATACTTTGTTACTTTTAAATTTCTTATTTTAAGCTATTGCAATACATCAGTTATGATAAAATTAATCACAATATGTTATTATGTACACCATTTGACTGGAATAATATTTTTAGTTAAATATTAAGGAAATAATATCTTATTGTGTTAGGTATATTTGATTGAAACTTTGTAGAGCTTCAAATTCGACTAAACTGGCTTGCGGATAGGAAACTATTATTAAAACTATCGATAAATGTATTTTTTAGGATTTATTTTGTTAGGTTTAAAATTTTTACACTTCGATTTATTCATTCATTTTCAGATTGTATTCTAATCACATATAAACCTAAACTATAAAGTGTAGTTAAAAATTAATGAGCAATTGTCATTGTTAGGCTGTTTAACTACCCAAAATAAACCGTTCTTTTTACTATACTTTAACTACTTTGTTTGTTGTTACTAAAGCTAATCGACTTGTTTAAAATACAAGACAAAAATGTTTTATTATGCCAATACAGCTAAATGTGATACAACCAACGTCCATCGCCCAACAATTTGGGACCACCCTTTAAAGTCACATTTAGTTACATAGCGAGCTACTGAAGCTGTATCACATGACTAGTCTTGTGTTATTCTATAAATTGAATACTACACCTAAAGCTGGTATCAGTTGAATCATACTCTTTAATATAAATACCGGTCTTTGACTTAAAAAAAAATCAATTTAAAGATTCGTGGTAGTGTGAGATTTCCATATAGAAAAAGATTCATTTCCATATTGGAAACCTGTTATCATTTCAACCACTAAAAGCACTTGGAACACAGTTTTAAGCCTAAATTCGTATGTATTAAACGAATGGCTGAATGTGTATTGCGATTTTCTTTCTTCAAGATGTGAAAGTTGCACGCATGCATCTTCGTCTTTTTCTTCTGACAGGAGAATGAATCTTGCAAGGTTCGAATCGATACGCAGCAAAAGAAAATGGCGCACTCTTTTGCAGTAAGAAAAGAAACCCGTTGTCGCCTTGTTATATAATGACAGCCATTAGGTAATTTAATGATTCCCTTTGCGTCTTGTGATCACGCTGTTACGAAGACGTGAACGTGTGTAGGGATTTTTAGGAATGTACAGTCATATGATTGAGACGTAAACGTGTTCTGGAACCTTAAAAGGGGATTTTGCATTGTGCCATCGAAGCCTGTTTTTCAGTTGTGCAATTTCTCTGGATATAGGTAAAATATGGGGATTTGAACTGATTTATAGTATAACCTTCTCTTATTCGTTCCATTCTCAATAACGGCCCTCGGTAGCCCAGTAGATAAAGGCGTTCAATTGGTAATGAGAGGATTGCCTCGTGGAGGGGATTCGACCTCGTGCGACGGACTTGACAAAAAAAAAAGTAGTGATCTTGTGATCGGAGGGTTGCTAGCTTCGTTAAAAAAATACTAGAAAGTCGTCCAGAACATCCAACAAATTATACCGGCGTGTATACGAGACTAATGCACGGTAAATCTGATCGGTGTCTAAAGTCCCAACGCCTATTGAAGGTGTGGGATGCCAGCTCAGGTGTTTCCTCGTCATCTGACCTTGGTTCTAAAATAACGAGGTGCAAGTATGAATGTGTATGTGGTTGTGATAAGTCTCAATACGAGGACAGAAATAGGCAGCCGGAAAACGTATAAATCAACCATTCTGAGTAAACTAAATTGGTATATTTATTTTAGACACTCTTATGTGCAATTTTCATTTAATAAAAATGATTGATACTTCTTAGATTCATGGCCTACTAACATTTGTAGTTTATAAAGAATCTGCAATGTCTGAAATGTCTCATTAGGAAATGAGTGAATCATTCTATACTTTGAAGTCCAATTTTCGAAATTCTATATATTTTCTAGTCCTTTTATATATTACCTGCTTTTTGTACGTTACCGATAGAATATACGTTACCTTGACAATAGAGTTTCTAACACGGTGTATAAGTACACAAATTCGTAGCGAAAACAATTCAAAACATTCTTATATAAATTCGATTGCATTGTTTACTTTCAATGACTTTGCCCGCATTTGGAAAAACAAAACACCTTCACTTGAACTCTTTACTGCTCGTTTGGCACATATGATACGGGTTTCAATGGCTCTCTTATTTCAACTACGTTTCACTTTGTCACTGATGCTTACTTCTAATATGATATATTTTATTGAATAAAAATTCATTGAAAGTACTAACGCATTGAATATTTAGGATGTATTTTAAGATTTTAAAATTTTACTTAAAATTTTAATGACTAGAAATTGAAGGATACATAGGAAGAACGGTGACGTCCATCTTGAGTGATTGTGCAGGCAACGAAGAAAAAAGTTTGTTGTTCCATAGACATAACAATATTCTAAATCTTTAACGTTTTTTAGGGACTGTCATCTTTCTTGTCACTTCACAATTTGGTACAATGGAAGCAAAGCCTTGTAACTAAAACAAGGCGTTGAGATCTCGGTTTCCACATAATTTAGACCCTTATCATTTTTGTCTGGATACATCATCAATTGACATTCTATTGATTACATTAAGAACGACATTGCGTATAATGTCAACATGTGCCTATGTGTACATTTGCTTATTTAGAAAATACTTCGGGGAATGTAGTTAGTATTGTCGAATTTTATTTAAATAAATTGTTTACTAGTTAAGTTAACTTTTTTTCTAATATCATCCTTTGGGTTTTATATGTTATCCGTTATTGTCAATTAAATGTATCCTTCATTCTCTCTCCTTTAGTCTAATATCAATGCTTTTCATTTCAATTATTCATAATTCAATGTTTAAATTCGGGATGATTTTCAGTTTTAAATTATATTTGCATATATACAAGAAAGGTTTATAATTTTTATTATAGTTTATTCATATTACATCATCATTACTTCGCTGTCTTTGAATTCTACATTAATTCGGGCCCTGTTCATTTCCATACTCACGAGTCGACCACTGTTTTAAATTATGATTTTGATAACGGCTCATGTCGAAACCGGACTTTACCGGAAGATATCGCTATATCAAATATCCTTGTTGTAAACAACAGAAATCGGCAGCTTTGTGATTATTTGTAACAAACAACCGGATATAAGCTCACGTTTATAAATACGGTAACGCCTTCTCGCGGGCCTCCCAAAACCATCGGATAAGCCTATCAAACTCACGGTGTCATGTTTATAAACATCAGGATTCCACTTATCCAGCCTTACCCATACACGCTAATTTCACACGTTGTCGACGCATAAATCGCAATCTCTATCATTATCTTGTTATATTCTGAAAGAAGATTGTTATATTATATATTTACATGTGTTGCTTCCTGCTATTTTTCTGTGAAGTTTCATAACATGGGGTTTTTGCATTCTTGTCATATGCTTAGCGAATATGATTTTGTCGGTGTATATCACTGAACTCTAACTATAACTTCTGGAATGCTCAAAACTTGTTTCCTCTATGGGCGCATTGAAGCCAATGTGGAAGCAGCCGTACTGTGTCCCACAACCAAACCTTTTTTTTTAGAGTGATTTAGTGGTGTTTATTTTTAAAACCATAGCATTGTAGAAATATTAAATGTATATAAATATTAGATTTTCTACTTTTAAAATTAACTTTTATATTGCCAGTTTTTGTTCTTGCTTTTTAATCACTTTGACTTGCAAATGAATTTCTATTTTAAAAGCAGATTGCATTTAAAATGGGTTTTAAAAGAAAATAGAAAAAAAACTTGCAGCCAAAAGCAATAGATGTCGGCTTATTTTAATATGAAAATTATACGAAATATTGCGATAAGTTTGTTACTCCTTCAATTGGCTTCAAGTCAATAAAATGTCTTGCCCAATCCAGAAGTTACATTTGGAGGTCAGTGATGTACACACGGCCAAATTTGTCACAAGTTGTTCTTTTCTCATTCGGAATTCTTCCCTAATGTTTAATATAAAAATAAATATAGCTGTTAAGCTGAAGTGATATAATCTCCATTGTTGATTGTAACGGATTTCGGTGCATTTAAAAATAATCTTCTTTGTGTGTGACTGTAGAATTGATAGTTATATTTCAGTGGCTCACAACATTTTTTTTCTCGCGTACCCCTTGATAAAACTTTTCATTTATGATTACCCCCTTTTCTCTTAGCTTGTCTCTTAGCTCTGATTTCCCCATCCCACAGTCTGTACGTCTTTTGCTTTATTTCAATAATTTACCCGTATCGGTGCCTGATTTCTTATCTAACGAGACCAAATTTATGTCAAACGTGTTATTTTTCACTGTGTTAGTGTCGGAATGGATCACCTTAAAAGCGTAAAATGGTGTTTTTTATTTCGATACCCAATGTAGCTGATTTTAATAACGCTTCACGCCAAAACTTAAAAATATCTACAAAGTTTTCAGCTGCCAAATCAGCTGGCTTCAATCAGTGGTGGACGTGTAAATTTGTCGCCAAGGGGCTTCACAATTTTTTTCACCCCCTCCCCCTCTCTAGTATAGTGTAAAAATCGAAGTGGGAAGATAATTTAAAAAAAAAATTGTTTTTTAAATATTTATGGTAAATTGTGTTGTAATTAAACCAATTGTAATGAGAAAAATATGTAAATTCTTATATGGTATTATTGTTATATAAATAAAATTCAAAACAAAGTAAAATTACTCACACACCAAAAAAAAAAAATATATACATTTCAAAAGAAAATATTAAATATTTTTGAATTTGATTGATACCCATTTGAAAAATAGTATTTAAACAAAATGTTCCGCTTTTTTATTTTTCGACTTTGTACTTATTTCTTAGCCCTCCACCCTGCCTTCTAATAATAGGACACTGTATTCAACGGATAACCCGTAAACAATTACCATTCAATTATAAAATTGTACTTGTAAGAACTGAATTTAGGAATACAGTGTTTCGGACGTTTTCTGACTTATTCATAGGCTATCTTTAAACGATTTCTAGCCTACTCCACCCTTCCGTAATTTAAAAAAAAAAATCATTGTTGTTCGGGACAACCTCTAAAAGTCCCTGGGTCGTTGATCCGAGGCTTCTCTATCCTCTTTTGTTTCTCTTTTGCTGAGGTTTATTTATTTCTAATCCCTTTCTACAAGTGTCCAGGACAATCTTTGGCGAGAGATTTGTTTCATTCGTGTAGGAATTACGGACGGCATTGACGCGCGAGATCTCTGATTCAGATAAGGAAGATTGGCGACCGAAATTGGCGAACGGCATGTTTTAAAGGTGTGCGATTGTGGAAGAAAGTTCTCACGTGGAGAGGGTTTGATTATGGACATGCTAATTCGGTTTCATTTTGTTGGGTATTTAGATCAGGTGTATTTTTGTCCTCTAGGGATGTTTCTTTTGTGTTGGTTTTGTTTAGGGATTAAGAAAGGTTAAGAAAAAAAAAATCGATTTGGCATTTTGTTTCTGCTTGCTAAGAATACTCTTTTGTTATAGGGTTCAATAATAGATGGATTTTGAGCAATTGAAGATTATTTATATACATGAGATAGTTAAATTTTTAAACTTTTTCATGTGTTTATCTGTCATTGTTGTCTGGCCGGTGAATGGTCGAGTGGTGATAGCTTCAGACTGAGCTTTAACTGCAACTTCTGGATAGGGCAAGACATTTTGTTGATTTGATGCCTATGTGGGGACAGCCATGGTGTGCCCAACTTTCTCTGTGCCTTTCTCTGTGAAACCGATGCCGATAGCCCATTGTGTATTTCATGAGTAACATTAGTTTCACCAAATAATTTCATCATCAGATTGTCCCTTTAGAAGATCCTGGGATGTAAAATTGACTTTTTAGCGATTTTTATTAGTTTTCCTTTAAAAAACATTTATTTTTATTATCACAGATTAATCCACCTTCTACAGACAAATCCTTTGTACGAGCACTTTTGCTTCCTACCAAAAGCAAAATAAAAATGCTCAATGCTGATGGACGATAAAGCAAGGTTAAAAATCCGAAACCGATCCCCGCATCATCTCCGTCATTACCCACCAATGATTAATGAACGTCTTGCATCCCGTTCATACCTCTGACCCGCTGCCGGACAGGAATACTACCGGTCTAAAGCCTCTTCCACACTTGACGAAAACCCTTAGAAAATGACTCATCATCTCTGTTCGGCCACCCCATTCGCGTATATAACCTTAAACCAGTCGGGCTCATTACTTAAGAAAGCAACAGTGTTTTGAATTCTGTGTTGATGCGAGAGGCCTTTATTGGGGACGTGCTTGGCAAGGGGTGTTCGTGTGCCATTTTCTTGCTCGTTTCTGAAAGTTTGTTTTGATAGTTTCGCAGAAGGCTTAACCACAAATGGGTTGGTAATGTAGTAAAAATAGCTTCATTATGTTTGGCTTGAGGTCCCTAACTAAACGTAGCGATTAATGATTGAGGCTGCCAGGGTGAGACGCTGGTTGTTGTTCATTAGTATCTTTGTTAACACCCTTTGGTGAACTGTGTTAGTTAACCTTAAATGTAAGAATTTTGTTTTTGGAAAACTTTCAGGTCGTAAGAATCAAAGGGAAAATATTAACTCTGAACGTTCGAGATTCATTATTGTAATATGAGGCGTTCAGAGTTAAAACGGATCAAGTCAATAAGTTATAGTTTTGAGATAATCAAGGTAAAACTTTATTAACACTAGTTGAATCCTACAGTGCTTTAGAAGATAATAATGTCATCTGTTAGAAAATAGCAATAGCAGTGACTTGGTTCACTATGGCTCTGAAAATATACACCATTAACAAATATTAATCCACATATATACCAACAGATCGAGGGAATGTGGCTACAGTTTAAAACAATCATTGGCTTTTTGTTGCAGAGGCCGTATGATTGATTACCTACTAATTTTACATTATTAAAATGATTAATTTATCTATACATGCATATAGAAATGTCCCTGCAGCGGAGCCGACTGATTTCTAAAATATTAATTCATGTCTCTGGCAGAGGAGCCTACTAAGTGTTAAGGGTTAAATATTAAATTAGCACAATTTGTTAAAATAATAGAAATATAAACATATAAATTAAATTTGCAATTTCAGAGTTGAAAGTTTTCTAAACTTTATCTTGGTGATAATTTCATCCTAAGTAAAATTTGAAATTCATTAAAATTTTGTATGACAATATATTGAAAAATATGTGTTATCACTACTGATGTTTAACTATGAGCTTCGAAGAAATGCTAATTAAGTTACTAATCGAAGCATTTGTTTAACATTGGTCACTTTTTTATTTTCTATAAAATAATTTTATTTCTGACTTCTTATAAACGTTGATTCAAATTTAAGACTCATTGTTATCAAACAACGTGTGGGGGTTCATTTCATATAGCCGACTCACTCACTTGGACTCGAGTGATCATTTTAGCCTGATTTGTTCGAGTATCAGCGTATCATGCAGAAGGTCCTCGGTTCGATTCCAAGTGACAGCCAAACAGTACATACCGCTACGTTGGTGACTTCTGGACTGCAGATCAACGTAACTTTCGAACAAACTCCACATCGAATCAACTACCGCCTATGTAATAACACTTCACGGCATCAACCACTGTCCCTGTGATAACACTTTACGGGCATCTCAATCATTCGTTCCTCCATCCGACTTACTGAGAGGAGAGTACTGTTGGGGGTCACTTCATATTCCCGATACTCCCACTTAAATTCGAATGATTATAGCCTGATCGGTAGAGTACCGGCGTATCATGCAGAAGGTCCTCTTTTCGATTTTGAGTGACAGCCAGAAAGTGCATAGCGCAATATATGTATGACAAACGTATGTAAATAAATCTAAATTACTTCAAAAAGGTTTACTTTTTTGAAAAATGCTGTTATTTTTAAATTTAATATGTTTAAAAAATAGCATCAACAAAAAGGGACAATTCAAGCGTCCAGAGAGACATACAACGTTACACTTTATGTTGAAATAGAGATGTCAAGCCCCCCCCCCCCCCCAATAATCTGGAAACCCTGAAAACTGGGAATTTCAACTAATAAAAACCCCGAGTTGGAAAAATTTAAAAATATTATTAACAAATGAAAACTAGGGAAGATTAGAAATCGCCCAACTTGTAAGATTACATTTAAATTAGATCTCAGAACGGACACTGCATTGGAGTAGGGGTGCAACAAATCCATGCTTATGAGAGAACTGTTTAATATTACCAAAAATAATGAAAAATGTCGATAAGTTGGAACTAGCAATTTGCAGCACTGATGAGTTGGGAATTTCGAATTGTTAAGTGCGGAAATTTCTTGTTTCACCCCCCCCCCCCCCAAAAAAAAAAACATTTTGTTTAACGGCACTATCGTTATGTTAGCTAGCCAAAAGGCTCCACAATTACTAAATCGAGTTGTAAAACGGCAAAAACGATAATAGTCCATTAAAAAAAACATAAAATTTTAGAATTTTGTGAATGATAATGGGAATTTTTTTTTATTTACTGCAAAATCAATGGACAGTCATCATCCTTTCCCTGATAAACACTTTTATATTTCAATTCCAGCTATTCCTTTTTGATCTCACTCTTAAGCCGCCAAAATGGGGCATCTCCAGAGAATTCCATTTCGAAGTCGTACTTTTTGGGTGTTTCGCTTTTCGACAGTTGACAAATGGTAGTGGCGTGCACCCATATTTCACCCCCCCCCCCCCTGTCAGAGAACATTATGTGGAAGGTCGGGTGAAATAGGAAACCGAGAAAGAGAGGAAATAGTGTTTATATCGATTGATGCGCCACTTGGAGATGCGCAAGTCGGCAGCGATTGCCGCTTTCATAATGGGTTGGGGAGTATATAGGGGAAAAAAACATCAAGATCATTTGTTTGGGTCATGTAAATCGAAAACATTACACAAGATTTAGGCCTTTTACTTCCCTTTTACACATTAAATCAGTTGTAATGAAAGGGCCCCCGTACGTGTCAGAATCACAATGTCGACTACTTGACGTTTATAATCAATTTGAGGTCATATGAGCCATAAATGTTTTTTAAACTTGCCAATTAAAATACAATAACTCGTTTATGGATTATTCTAAGGGAATCAAACAATACAAATTACTGATATAGAATACAAATTTACTAATTTGGTATACAAATTGCTAATTTAGCATATAAACTACTAATTTGGCATATAAATTACTAATTTGGCATACAAATTACTGATTTGGAGAAATTACTATTTTGACATATAAATTTGTAATTTGGTATATAAATTACTAATTTGGCGTATAAATTTCTGATTTGGCGTATAAATTACCAATTTGGCATACAAATTACTTATTTGGCATACAAATTACTAATTTGACACAAATTACTTTTATATGAAGGGCTCAAAGTTTAATTGTATCTTCTGTGAAAGTCAATTTCGAGAAAAAGTTTCTCAAAGTTGAATAACTACTGAGACAACAAGGAAGGAAAACATAACACTACTAGCATATATAATGGTTTCAAATTAAACTATTGAGTTGGTTTTTTATTACACTGAAAATTACATGCTTTCACTGTATTATGAATGCAATAACTCAAATTTGACAAAAAAAAGGACTTGGACCGTTTTTAACTCTGATGCCTCTATATACGAGACACGATTGCAGCTTTAGTATTAAAATCGAACATTCAAAAATCGGGCTTGCATTTTTCGACTTGGGAATCGTTCGAGAGAAGTTTAGAATCTTCTCGAAACCCCTCGAGCAATTTTCTTCAACATTGTCAGACAAAAGTATTTTTAGATGCTCTTACTCATTCCGACTTTCTAAAACGTACATCAATTGAAAACCAATTTTATTTCTTGTTAACTATCTTCTTCCAAATTTAACACCTGCCCATACAAAAATTAGTTCCAGAATTTGAGTCAAATTGGTTAAGTTGCTTAAGGGGACTCGGTACCCTTGGAATAATTTTTTTAATTAAATAATTTACATGGATATTTTACACATATTATTGAAGGTTATTATTATATAACATGATTTTAGCAACAAAAAAAATGTTTTTATGAGTATATTTTTCAAAATTTAATTTTTTTCTTAAAAATTTAACTTTTTTAAAAATGGTTTTTCTTTTTCAGTTTTTAATATTTTGTAAAGATTTTTTTTTCTTACATTCACTATACTATACTTTATAACTTTAAGGATCGAATTTGAATTTACTGATTTAGTTCTTGAGAAAAAAAAAATGTCGATGTATATGCAAAAAAATGGAAAAAACATGATTTAGTCTACTTTTTAATTTTTAATATTTTTTCTTTTCATTATTTTGCAAAACCCATCTTTGATTGTTTTAAATAGGTTATTCGGGAATTTCAGAAAAAAAATCAAGTCATTTGAATAATATTTGAGAAAGTATTCTTATTTTAAATACCGTGGCATATGCAAAAAACACAAACTGAGATAAATCAGTTTAAACATTTCAAATCCAAATAACTCGATGAATACATTTGAGATTTTCTTCACACATAATTAATTTTATAACTACTTGCATACATATAAAATTCCGGTTTCTATTATTTAATTGGAGTACATTAAATCAGTATTATGTACTCAGTTTTAAAATGATAACAAAATTAAATTTTTAAGAAAAATCTGTTAAAATCAAAATAATAATGTTTAAAATATTGTTTTACACTAATTTTGTGTTAGAAACCATACTAATACAACTGAATTCATTGAACATACATATTCCATACCATAAAACACTTTAGAATGGGCTTTGACAATAGCAAAAACATGTATTACATTTGTTAAATACGTCGCCTTTGGCAAATACGTCTCCTTGCACCTTCAAATTTAAAATTATATCAAACCACGGTAAAAAAAATTAAACAAACACGTGATGTGATAGATACAGTCACAGATAAACACATTCAACTTGTTCTTAGCTGATTTTTCTTTAAATAAATGACCAAAAGCTGTTGCGTCAAAAATGTAAACATCGAAATGGACGTAGCATTTTTAGTGCTGTGAAAGTAATGAAACGCATTTTTATTACATTTATAATTATCAGATCGTTTCAAAACTTTGTAATAATAAACTTTAGGTACAAGAGCATATTTTAAGCAAAAAAAATAAAAATTGATATTTTCATCGATTTTCTCAAATCAAAGGGTACCAAGTCCCCTTAAGAGAAAAACGAGAGGAGTTGGAAGGTAAATTTACTGCTAGATTTTAAGAATTGAATAACACTCTTCTCTACACGGATCATTTGGCGGTGGATATTAGAAAATTACATATTTCAAGGAGTTTTTAAAACCTTTTGGAACTTTTGTAATTACGGAATCCTGTAAATTAGCTTCATCGCAATGTCCTTCAGTCAATCAAAACTCCAGATTAAAAGTGAAATAAGATTCAAGAATTCAACATGAAGTTATAAATATACGTCTTTTTAATTACAAGTGTCAGTGGACATATTTACAGTCTTACGGAGGATATTGTTAATTAGGACTCGAATTAGTATTCTCGCTTTACGCCTATCCCCCACGCAAAAGCCTCGAATATTTTGGTGCTTTTAACCTACTTCCTTTCCCTAGAAAAACACGTCTTCCGAATTATAGGATTTGTTACGACATTTAAGGTGACAAGGTAATAACTGTTATGTAGAAACAAATTGCTAATGCTTGAAGACTAAAAGGATAAGTCTAGAATTTAAGACCAGATTTTTGTAAGCTTTTTGTACCAGGACTTTGCTGTAATCGTTAGAATTTGGATGTAATCTTAGTTAAATATGCAGATTGATGTTATTGAACGTATCTCCAAATTCATTTATAATTCAAGTGATTAGTTTTAATACGTTACATTTTGTAGTTATAGTAGGTTTTATTTCGTAATTTTAAAATGTCTTATTTTGTTATTTTAAATTTTCTCATTATTATTTTCAAACTTCTTATTTTATCATTTTTAAATGCTATTATTATTATTATTATTATTATTATTTTAAAACTTCTTATTGTATTATTTTAAAACTTCTCATTGTATTATTTTAAAACTTCTTATTGTATTATTTTAAAACTTCTTATTGTATTATTTTTAAATGCTATTATTATTATTATTATTTTAAAACTTCATATTTATTATTTTTAAATATTATTATTATTATTTTAAAACTTCTTATTTTATTATTTTTAAATACTATTTTTATTATTACTATTTTAAAACTTCTTATTTTATTATTTTTAAATGATATTATTATTATTATTTTCAAACTTCTTATTTTATTTTTTTCAAATGCTATTATTATTATTTTTATTTTAAAATGACTTGATGAAAACTTAAAAAAATGACTTAAAAAAAATTTAAATGCCTTGTTTTATTATTTTAAAATATCTGTTTTTATTATTTTAAAATATCTTGTTTTATTATTTTAAAATCTCATGTTTTATTATTTTAAAATCTCATATTTTATTATTTTAAAATTTCATATTTTATTATTTTAAAATTTCATATTTTATTATATTAAATTTCATATTTTATTATTTTAAAATTCCATACTTTCAGGTTTTTTAATTAATTTTTTTGAAAGATAAGATTTAATAAACAATGTATTCAAAAATAAAAAAAACATTGCCAAGTTGTAATTAAATCTTTATAATGAGAAAAATATTTTATTATAAATTAATAAGGGAAAAGGGGAATACATGTAAACGTGTACTGTACTTGTAACCAATGTCTGTTTTACCCAGTTAA
This sequence comes from Troglohyphantes excavatus, assembly GCA_963932185.1. Lineage (NCBI taxonomy): Eukaryota > Metazoa > Arthropoda > Arachnida > Araneae > Linyphiidae > Troglohyphantes > Troglohyphantes excavatus. Next base: position 34,315,327 of record OZ010677.1, on the reverse strand, counting down.
CCTTGATTAAAACTATTAAAAATTACCAATAAATATAACATTGATATATGTTAACACTTACAAAGCTATTTCACTTTTAAATTATTAGTGTGTTCATATTGAAATAAATTTAAATGGACACAGGCAATGTTGATAAGGATTTCGATTGCAATAAATGAATTTAACATTAAACGTGCTTGACTAATATAATTTTAATTAATTTTAAAAATATGCAAACCATTGTTTGGCATCGCGAAGTATACAGAATACAGCAAAAATTTAAAAAGTGCGAGGGCACCCCCCCCCCCCCCCTTTCCCCCCCTGCCTCCACTGCTGTTGGTTACCAATTCAAATGTCGTTTAACTTTTATGCCGTGCTTTGACACAGACACCACAACCATTTTTTTTGGAAAAATTCATCCTGGCAATAAAACGTTCGAATTCTGCACATTGATATTAATACAGGTTGCCAACATAACCAGGAAAATCAGGGAATAATCATTGACATTTTTAATTCTGGAAATCTCAGGGGAAAAGTCAGGGAAATTTTCAAAATTTCACAAAAAATCAGGGAATTTTTTCAAATTTTAATAATTAAAATGACAATTATCGTCTGTTATGCCCTCCATTCTAGATAATTTAATTGTCAATATTTCATTTTAGTTCTGAATAATCAGTGAAAAAAAAAGCATGGTTATGAGCATTTTCATCTTTTCAGTTTTATTTTTGTAAAAACGTGAACCACTGCTGGAGGGAGAAGCGAAAGCAAAGTGCGTTGGATCTTGAATTGTAAGCACCATGTGAGGGGCTAATGAATATGGGATTTATTGAAGATTGGAATAGGAAATAGGAAGTATATAAAACATTTAAAATTATCTACAAGAGAAATAATTTGAAAAAACTTGTTTTTTTTGCATTATCTGCTTCCAGAGATTACATGTTTAATTACTGATGCCTGTCGCAATTGCATAATTTGTGTTATATCCATAAATTATTTTTTTTAACTGTCAATAAGTATTGCTTACAATTTTTCATTTATAATGCAATATATTTATAGTATTATTGTAGCATGGATACTTTGTTTCTATACAAAGCATTTATTGCAACATTTCTTAATATAATTGTAAAATCAGGGAAATTTTTGTGACACCATCATGGAAATCAGAGAAATATCAGGGAACTTTTTTTCCAGAATGTTGTTTCCAACCTGTAATAAATTTTTTTTAGTCGAGAGAGATATAGAGACATTAAAACTTAATACGGTTAATTGCAAATGCAATGCTTAATCGAAAGATAAGGCGATTCAAATACAATAACAAACGAAACTATATCTCAAGGGAAACACAAGACGTCTGTGGAAGAAACATAACCTTTGATCTCCTTGGCCTTGCCGAATTGAATAAAATGAAGATTACGTAACTATATACATATTCCAAAGCGAATTTATAACAAACAAACATTATTCACAATATCATATTCCATTTTTTTTACTATTCATCGTATAAAAAAAATGTAATAATGTCCATATTGAAAAAGCACGTGAGTCTGGCAAAATGCCAAACTCTTGTCATCTCACCTGGATAGTTGCCAAGTGTTTGTGAAGGTATAAGCAAATGAAGTAGGCCGTGTGCATACATAATCAGCCTCATTTGAAATGTGTGACAAATGGAATACTTAGCATGGATTCCTACGCGTTTTTAAGATTTCTCAGATGTTTTAAAAGAATAAATAATTATGAAGAAATCAATTATTTATGCTCAAAGAAGAAAATGGACGCAGAAAACGCATTTTTGAATTTAATTTGAATTTAGATTATTTGATATTTGTTTTATAAAGCAAATATAATCTTTTAAATGTCTGCCCTATTAAAAATATATGTAATGAAATTGTACTTTATTTATAGTTATCGCACCAGACATGTAGGTAAGGGGGTTCAAATCCCTCCCACTGAAAGTTAAGAAGAAGAAAAAAAAAATAATAATCGAATTACTGTAAAAATCATAAAAATACTTTTAAAAAAATTTCAATTCGTATAATACTTCTTGTTGCATGAGGAAAAACCTAGTATTTTCTGATGGTCCTACCTCTGAAAATAGTTTGCAAAAACATGCTTTGAGGTTATTTTTTTTTCTCAAACAAAGCTTAACATGACGTCATCATGTTTCATCATCTAACTTTTGAATTTCGGCGACAAAGGGAAAAGATCGTTAAACGGGCCGTATAAACAAGATGCTCTGAAACCATATATTATTCTAAACAAGGATTTTCCAAATTTAAATTTGTTCTCTAATTTTATTTCATAATTAGGGAGTGATATTTACTAATTTTAAAAATAGGGAATGACTGATATTGGTAACGATTTCATGAAGAATAAATGATGCTGTTTTGATATTTATTTGCCAACGTATTCCTGTTTACTTAATGAAAATTAATAAATTTTTAAAAAAGGGGAGAGAGGGAATTTGAATTTTTTTGGAGAAGGAGGGAGTTTGTTTTTGTTGGAGAATCCCCCCCCCCCCCCCTTCCTGTTGAGGGCGGGAATAAGTTGCCTATAAAGTAATCCGTTGCTCAATATCTGAACCGCTCCCATGATTCTCTGGACCCCCCCCCCCCCCCAAAAAAAAAAAAAAAAAACGCACAAAGTAACAAACGTTTATTTTTATTAAAAAGTTGAATACGTTGTTTTAAAAAGAATACATCTCATACAACGCCTGTATTTTTAAAAAGCAAAGCAAAACAAAATTTATACGTGTGATTGTATAATAGCTTCGGACCACTTTGGACCATCTTGCACAGGTTGAAAACCACCACACTAAACAATCACTAATTTTACTCGCAATATTAAAATAAGCAAAATAATGCTCCCGTATTCTTACAATTATCTCCTTTCTTGAAGAATAATAGAAAATTCACAATTAACCGTCTTAAGATTTCAATCTCCCCCAAAAAACCTTCATTCAAATATCGTGATGCATAAGTACTCAAGCTTTATCTCTAATGCCATTTCGCAAAAGAGAATTCGAAAAAGAATTTTCCCATGTATCCGTTGCTGCTCAAGTAGCATTTTGCGCAATGGTCGACATACAACAATCGATTATCAGCAGTCAGCGATCACTTAGCAATCCAACCTTTGTTACTTTCTCAGACTTTTCTTTTTGTGTGTGTGATTAAAATGTTTCTAATTCCCTTCTAAACGGGAGGGGAAACCGCCATTGTTTTTTTGGAAGGGTCACGTTTTCCCGCGCATTTTCTTTGGCAATAGTTCCAGAAGGCATTCTGGGTTAGTGAGAGTTTGTTAGATGACGGATAATTTTGCTTTGTTGTTCTTCCAAATCATCAAGCGTTTTTGTGTGTGTGTGTGTGTTTGCACTATTGTCATTCCGTTACTACTTTATCCCAGCAGACGAGGGGGGAGATAAGGAAATAAACAAACGGAAAGTGGTGAAGTGTTCGTGGGAAAAACACGTCATACTTCGCTACCTATGTGAGACAAGGTCTTTGGAGACTTGCGCTGGTACAATATGGAACAGTTTTTGACCGTGTTTAACGTCATCTAAGTGGATTATTGTGAGGCTTATTGTAAAAAAACAGTTGAAAGAACTTTCATTCAGAGGCATTCCATTTGGCGCGTTCGTTTCCCTTAGGTTCATCGCCGGCTTTTATGAACTTTATTTTTTATTGCAACAAGTGGAATGGAAACTCGGAACATTCACAAATGGTGTATGGAAATACACCAGTAACACAGTGTAACACAGTACAGCGGGATGTGTAAGAGATCGTGTTTTTGTTCGAAAATTCGAAAAAACACAACAATGAGGCGGTTTGGGTTGAATTTCCTCAAACCGTTTCGGGTTATTAAACTGTGAATTTATAATATCCTTTCAAAAATGAGTTGTGCACAGAAGAAAACTGATACAATTCCAAAAATAAAATATCTAGTACTAAGGAAATCAATTTTTGTTGGTCGTTCTACTGGTTGTTCTATGAACAGTGTCATTTCTTCTTCTTTAATTTTCAAAGATATAGGTACCCTTTGATGAGTAACTTTATACAATCATCTTTGACTGTTGCCAAGCACGTATATGTATAGATTTTTTATAGGGTGGGTTTTCGATGATTGAACAACTGATTTTTTTAGATAACTTGATCAGGTAGAGGTAAAAAAACTGTCTTTAAGAAAAATGCACTAAAGTAATTTTTTTTTTAATTTTACGTATAAGTTGAAAAAAATTAATTATTTAATATTAATTTTATACTTTTTACAACTTTTTGAAGTTGGTGCCAATTTACAAAAACAATACCTAAATTTTGGCGTCGATTTAAAATAATTTGTAATAAGTCTAAAACTAATATGAAATAATTCAATATTTTCAACTTGTACATGAAATTAAAAATTATTTTTTACTTTTTAGCGCATTTTTCTTAAAGTCGGTTTTCCATTTTTTAAAAATATTTTATTCTGGTGGTGATTATAAAATTTGAATCATTGTCGAATTACTATTTTTTTTATCATTCTCTCTTTGCCCGCTTGTCAAAAAAAGTATGTCAATATATTATTATAGCATGTCAATATGTTATTACAGCATGTCAATATATTATTATAGCATGTCAATATATTATTATAGCATGTCAATATATTATTATAGCATGTCAATATATTATTATAGCATGTCAATATATTATTATAGCATGTCAATAAATATATTATATGAAGTTCGCATAAGCAATTTTGTCTGTACAAATACCAGTTTTTACCGCATTCAGAAAAAGAAATATCACTTTGGAAATTCAAATATTTTAATTTTTTTCAATTTATTTTTTACAGTATTTTTGATTTTAATTTTTTTTACTTTACTTTTTTAACTTTGGCCACTATATTGCCATGTATAATGGGAAGGGGTTTGAACCTTTTGAACCCTCCTCTCACCGACGTACTTGATTGTTGCTTAAACGGTCTATTTATACCCTTTCCCTAGAAAATACTATTTTATATATTAATGGCTACTTTATTTAAGAGCTTAGAAGTATAATTAACCTTTGCTGGAAGTATAGGATGTCTGTTCACACTTTCCTTTCGTATTCATCCACACCAAGTTTCCTTTAATTGCTGCTTTAAATAAAAACTACCCGCTGGGCACCCAGTTCGATCAAACGATCCAGATGAGATGCCAACATTACTTTCCAAAAAAACTATAAAGTAGTCGTCTGAGGCAAAAAAAAAAAGGATTCCATTTTTAAATCGAGATCGATTCGTTCCTAAGTTATGAGGTCAAACCGGAATATTCCGATTATAGATCGAATCGGTACCCTCCGGATATTCTGCAAAGACCTGTTGACTTAATTGTTATTGGAAACTTGGTTTTAGATGTTTTACGATAAGGTTTTATTTTCGCAGTTTGTTTTTTAACCTTTGCAATAACACTTCGTTTTTAAGCTTTTTTAATCATCTTTTATTGCATGGAGTTAAATATATGCGCTTTGATTCGTATAGAAGGAAGTTTTGTTCAGAACTGGCTGTTTGAAGAATACCAGGGCGGCTGCTACTTAAATATTAAAGGGCTCTGTACGAGGCAATAAGCCCAATTGCGGCCGAAGGGAGCCAGGTTTACTATATTCTGAAAGAAGAAAACATTTGTTTATCGTCCAGACAAAAGGTTGCCATGGGCCGCAATTGGAACTTTCAGCTGCAGGGGGGGGGGGGGGGGGTATATATATGAATCATCTCATGGGCCTCAGACGCCTAGAACATTTAGATTTAAATTACTTCGGATATGCTTTGATAATTTAATTCTGTATATTATATGTGTTCATTTGTTGCGAATTGTATTAACCTGAACGTTACTCATAATGAAAAATATAGTCCGCTTTCTAGTTAATGAGCGTTATTGTATCTATTATAAATGCAAGCCTCGCAACTGGTCCCCATTTTCCCTAAAATCCCTGTTTGAAAAAAGTTCTAAAAGTCCTATTTTTTTTTAACAATGTCGCTATTTACCCTATTTTTTTTTGTAAAAATTCCCATATTTCAGATTGAAAATTGTTGTAAAATTTCATTGTAAAGTGCGAGAAAGAAGGAGAATTCGATTTTTTTCTTTCTATTTCGCAACTAAGTGTTTCTGATGACGGGTTCTGAATCGCTCACACAAAAGTAAACGCGAATCCCAAACGCTTCGCAATACTGTAGTTATACAATTATACTGTAATTATTAATTATCTAATTGTAAACAAATTGTTTTGAAGCTGATGAAGACAAACTCATTCTCATTAGTTTTATAGATTTTTTATTTATTTATTCATGCCTTAAAAAGTATGAATGAAATAAGTCGGTCATTTCCATAAAGTCTTCTCCACTTTGAAAAACTAGCCCATCACAATTTTAAATCGCATTTTTTTCGTATTAAATTTTATTTCTACATCTGGATATAAGCAAATATACATTGTTTTACTCATTAAACGATACAATGTGCTTAATTACAGGAATAAAACTAAATTTCCATACGAAAAAAAATCTGATTTAAAAATATGAAAGGGCTAGTTTTTCAAAGTGGACTTGAGACGTTTTTGAATTGGACGGCTTAAATCGAAAAGTTCCAATTGCGGCCCATTGCAACCTTTTGTCTGGGCGATAAACAAATGTTTTCTTCTTAGAGAATATGGTAAACCCGGCTCCCTTCGGCCGCAATTGGGCTATTGCCGATTAAATACGCCATTAAGGTAAACAGAAAACTACTGAACAGTTAGGTGGTTAAAACCCTTCAAAATTATTTGGGATAGCACTAGCTGTCTCCAACTCCCATGCGTCCTATCACAATAAGGGGCATCCAGTTGCTGAAGGCGTTCAGCTAGTAATCAGAGGATTTCTAGTTCGTACCCTTGCGGTGGTTGGTTTGTTAGATTTTAGTGGCGCAAGGGCCAGTTTTGGCAATGCTGCGCCAACCCGTGTGGTGGACTTCACAAAGGAAATTAAAAAAAGTAGTGATGTTACGATCGGAGGGTTTCCAGGTTCACTAAAAGAATACTAGAAAGTCGTCCAGATCATTCAACAAAGTATACTGGACTGATGCGCGATAATTTTGATCAGAGTCTAATGTCTTGACGAGGCCTCCGTTGCCGAGCGGATAAAGGCTTCCTGGTTCGATCCTGTACGACGGACTCGACTAAGAAAAATAAAAAAAGTAGTGATCTTGTGATCGGAGGGTTGCCAACTTCACTGCAAAATACAAGGAATGTCGCCCAGAACATCCACAACAGTTATCGGCGTGTATACGGGACTGGTGCACGATAAATCTGATCGGGGTCCAAAGTCCCGACGTCTATTGAAGGCGTCGGGTGCCAGTTCAGGTGTTTCCTCGTCATCTGACCATGGCTCTAAAATAACGAGGTGCATGCATGTATAAATGTGTGTGTAAATGTGTATGTGAATGTGTATGTGTTAGGGTCTTTCCTTCGAGATAGACCCCGAACCGTCGCCAATAGCCCACTGTGCAGCTCTAGTGCGACGTTAATTAACCAAAACCAAACCAATCGTCATTACAAGGGCGGATCCAGATATTATTGTTAGGGGGGGTAATACAGTATATTGTTATCATGAACACCAAATTTGACCCCCTTAGTTTGAAATTTTTCATTGCCTAAGGTGACTTTTGAAAATATAATCTTAGATGCTGGGGGGGGGGGGGTAATTTCCCCTTTACCCCCCACCTGGATCCGCGCTTGTCGTCATATGACCATGGTTGAAAAATACGGGGCATCGTTTCCGGTCTTTTTTTCGAGATGGTCTCCGAACCGTCGCCAATAGCCCACTGTGCAGCTGTAGTGCGACGTTAATTAACGAAACCAAACCTAATGTCTTGACGCCTATTGAGGTTGCGCCTGGTGCCAGCTCAGGAGTTGACCTCATCTGACCATGGTTGAAAAATACGAAGCATCGTTCCTGGGTCGCGATAGACCCCAAACTGTCGCCAATAGCCCACTGTGCAGCTCTAGTGCGACGTTGATTAACCAAACCAATCTATGACAATAGATCAAACATTTTGTTCATAACTCATTTGCGCTCGTTGTTGACTATCGTGTAGAACTAGTGTCGAAGTTCCTCATAGTCCCAACGGAATTTGACACTGCCAAACAATTAGCGTTTGCTTCCTTTCGGCTAATTTATCCTTTTAGGCATCCTTCGGTGTTTTCCTTTTCACAAAATATTAACAAACAAGGTTTTTCCCGCTCCGAGGCGATCCTCGAATGATGGATGTCTTCGAATCGTCATTAATGAGGTTAAGTAATGGCGAGTGTAATTGAGTTAATTAATTTAATAACAACCCTTGCCTCCCCCCCCCCTTACCAAAATAGACTACCTGAAAATTCTTTTCGGAACAATCTTTCGGTTGTTGTTGTCGCTTTGTTCATCTGGAGACGACTGGGTGGTGATGCCATGTTTGGCGAAAAATCACCCATTTGGCTAAATAAAAATTTTGGTAATGAAAACAGAGGAGAGAAAATATATATTTTTTTTTGATAATTTAAGGTTTATATTTCTGGGAGTGTTTAGTTAATAAATCTAAATATGAGATTCCTTGGTTAGTTACTCTTAGTACGTTCAAGCCATACTGTTTTCCATAGTGTAATTAGTGTATAATGGGTTTTAGTTATACCGGATGTCAAAGAATTATTGGATAGATTCCAAAATTATATTAAAAAAAACCGAGCAGAAAAATAAATTAAATTTCTTTACTAACTTACAATATAATTATTAAATGTTAATACATTTCAATGTGATTAGATTCCTTAGTTGCTCGCGGTACGTCGCAATTGATTCTATGATTGATTTTAAGCCGGAGTATTGAGGATGCTGAGGAGTTATGGATATTAAAACTAACATTAAATTGCTTCATTTAATGATAATTAGTGTAATATAGAAACGAAATTTTGAAAAAGTGTTAGTAATACGTATAATAGAAAAAAAAGTGCACATTGTTTATTTTTGTGCATAATTTTGTAACGTGTCCAATAATTAAAGAGCAAACCTCAAAACGTGTTTTGTCCCAAATTTCTGAAAATTAGATAATTACAGCGCTGAATTTCGCCTTCTAATGATTTATAAGAACTGACTTATTTTGTTAGCCCCAAACAGTGGCGGCGATTCGGAGAGGGGGGGGGGGGGGGCGGGCGGTTGCCCCCGCACTTTTTTGGGGTGTTGCTCCTCACTTTTTAATTTTGCACTTTTTGAAAATAAAACATAACCCGCTTCTACAAACGGTCAATGATGGTCGAAATTTTTCTTGACCCCCCTTATACACACTTCTTGTGGCCGCTTGATCTTGCCCCCGCACTTTTGGGACCAATCGCCGCCACTGGCCCCAAACACATTTTGTCCCATTGAAATTAACTTGCAAAGATTGAAATTCGTACGCGAGTCAATGCATTTAGTAAAACTTAATCGCGTTTTCCCACCGTTCACCTTAATGTGGTAATACTACATTTTGAATGATCGCTCTTCAATTATCGGATACCCTGTATGAGTACTTGATACTTATTATTATTGTAATAATATAGACCAACAGATCGAGGGAGTGTGGCTAACTCTTTTAAGTGTCAAGCATGTTTTTGTGTCGATTAATTTCACTGCCGGCTGTTTGGCGTTTTATCGTGGGGGCCTGACGCCTATTAGGTTGCGTCGGATGCCAGCTAATGTGTTGTCCTCGTCATCTCACCATGGTTCAAAACTACGAGGCATCGTTCCCGGGTCTTTCCTTCGAGATAGGCCCCGAACCGTCGCTAATAGCCCACTGTGCAGCTCTAGTGCGACGTTAGTTAATCAAACAAATCCATTTATTTATATATGTATGTGTGCGTGTCCGTGCTTTAATAGAAATGTTGCCTTTCGATTTTTATAGCATTAATACATATATCCGCAGCGGAGCCTACCAATCGTTAAAGGTTAATATACCTGATAAGAGTATTATACTCATACTATATCCGTAATTTTAACCAAACAGCAGCATTTTCTGGTACAGTTTGGCTACATTTTTCTCATTTGGCGATCTGAAGATTCCTAAATTGGCATTCTGGTATTTTCTTTTTGCTGTTGTTGACCAGATGTAGGTCGCGCCGGTGTTAATTTCGAATGTGGATCTGAGTGGTTCGAAGGTTGGATTATTCTGTCTGTCATCGGACAGAACGGGAACCTTCTGTTTTCGCTCCTTTCTGTCACGATTTGGGTTTCGTTTACTTTCAGGGGGGGGGGGGGGGAGGGGGGGGGGAGAGAGATTGGGTGGCTTGTTTGGTGTGCCACCTTTGAATGCCCTCGATTTCCAATTCGGCTATTTTTAAGAACTTGTGGCGAAAAAGGAAAACAATGATTTCTGTAAATAAAAACTTCCTGATCAATTTTTTTAATTTTTAGAAGCTTTAAATGTGGTGTGGAGTTTTTAAGAGATTTTTAAACTTTTATTTATTGTCAGTGCTGAACTGGAGATCATATATCCATAATTTTACTATTTGTGTAGCTATCACTAAGCAGATAGTTTGGTATTGTTAATCCAAATGTGGTCCGCCGTTTAAATATTCGGCTGAAAATCTGTGGGTTGCAGTGGCGAGGCGTGACTTTTTGCCGTGGTCATCGCTCCATCGGCGAATCTACCGATGACTGGACCCTTCGCCACTGATGGGTTGATTATCGATTATGACAGTCTATCGAAATTGTCATCGGAAGATTGCTAGCTTCGAACCCGATAGTCGTCCTCAAAAAACATCCGCCTTTTATGTGGGCTTGGTGCACGTTAAATCTGTCGTGGTCGCAAAGTCATCACGTCTATTGAAGATGCGTGGGAGTATCCTGGGGTGTGCTTTCTTCGTCAAATTATACATTATCCTAATTATGACCCAGTACGAGATTTTCGCAATATAGAAAAATCGTTCTTAAGTTAGGAAATTTAATTGCATGCAAAATAATCTACAGATTGGGGCAGCCAGTGGCAGTCGTAATTAGAAAAGGTTCACTGAATCGTGGAATTGTTGTAAGGATGGTTTATTGCAGCGTCCTATATTAGTTAGGGCCTCCAGTTGCCCAGTATATAAAGGTGTTCAGCTGGTAATCAGAGGATTTCTAGTTCGAGCCCGTGCGGTGGACTTGACAAAGAAAAGTAAAAAAAAAGTAGTGATCTTGCGATCGGAGGGTTGTCAGCTTTGCTACTAAAATACAGGGAAGTCGGCTAAAAATATCCAATAAATGGTACTGTCGTGTATACGGGACTGGTGTATGACATATGTGATCGGGGTTCAATGTCCTTACGCCTATTGAGGTCGCGTCGGGTGCCAGTTCAGGTGTTGTCCTCGTCATCTAACCATGGTTCTAAAATACGAGTCATCGTTACTGTGTCTTTCCTTCGAGATAGGCCCCGAACAGACCACTGTACAACTTTAAAAACGACGTTAATTAACGACACCAATACCAATTGTGTAGCGCAAAATACAAGAAATGTCGTCCAGAACATGCTCAAAAATTATCGGCGTGTATACGGGACTGGTGCACGATAAATCTGATCGGGGTCCAAAGTCCTGACGTCTATTGAAGGCGTTGGGTGCCAGTTCAGGTGTTTCCTCGTCATCTGACTATGGTTCTAAAATACGAGGCATCTTTCCCGGGTATTTCTTTCAAGATCCCGAACCGTCGCCAAAAGCCCCACTGTTCAGCTCTAGTGTGACGTTAATTAACCAAACCAACCTGTATTAGTTTTAACTAGGGGTCCGTGGCTTAATGCTAATTGGGAACTGCTGATCTATTGTATCTTTATAACAGCTTAAAAATCAAAATATTTCTATCAGTAAATTACATTGTCAACGAACTTCCTTGTTACCAAGAAGCGAAATGCTTCCCTACATTCCCACGTTACCAATCCGAATTTGAACTCTTTTTAAAAGCGTAATAAAATAACAATTTGATATGCAGCGAGCGACAACTGACGACCATTAACGTCCAAGATTCAGACTTTGACATCTCGGATCGTGGGAAATTTCCGCCAAGCTTCCATTAACGCTTCCTTATCAAACACTCGCCCACTAAAAGCGGCCGCATAAAACTGTTCCATTCCGAACGTAAGCCCCACTTTTGTTGTTTGTTGTGTAAAGTAGTCGAACGCATTACCATCCTGACCTCACCTAGCATATATGAACTTGGGGGAAAAAAGTTCAGTCCGACCACAACCTTCTCTTTCATCCGATGAAAGAACAAAAAAAATAGAACCACCGTTACCCAGAAATGAGACGCCATGTTTGTTGTCAGGTGTACTTGGTGTTCTTGCCCGGAGTTTGCTGTCCACCTTTGAACTTGGCGTATTTTTACTATCGGGATGGCGACCTCTTGGCTAGGGTCGTCGCTTGTTTCCCACCGTGTTTCTCTTCGACAAAAGAGATGTGTGCTTCTTTTTTTGCGGAAGTGGGTAGATGTCGAAAGGGAATCGTTTTTTGAATGAGTTTTTGGTTTGTTTCTACCTTGGCGCCCTTTTGGAGATGGACTCGCTTCTTGAGGCGGACTCCGGCAATAACCTCCTTTGTGTATTTTTAACCGGCGGAAAAGCGCGCCAACCAAAATTTAAAAATAAAACCGCCAAAAGCTTTAAATTAAAACCGCCAAAAGCTTTAAATTAAAACCGCCAAAGCGCGCCAAAAGGAGGGAGAGGTTGTCAATTCGACTGTTAAGTATTTTTTTTTATTCTCTATGTCATGTATTTTAGCCATTGTTTTTTGTTGATTAACGGTTGTACTACATTGCCAGAAATCGAGAAGGAAAAAAAATACTCAAATCCTTTTTAAAAAATCCTCATTGGGAGGTGTGACAGTTTGCGACGTAGGATGGGCGTCAAAAATATGGAGAAAAGGTGTGACATCATTTATGGAAGACTCCGTATAAAAGATGTATAAAATATTTTTTAAAAACAAGTTGTACGGCCAGGGTTTAGCAACAGTGGCAATAAGGGTCAGTTGGAACCGCAGTGTGTGGAGGTCCAGGTTTCCAACGACAATTCAAAAGTTCTATAATTCAAAATACCGTGTGGTCATAAACTTTTGGGCACTAGTTATCAATTGGCTGTTTAACTACACATAATAAACTACTATTTTTGCTTCTTTGTTAGTTAAGTAGTAGTTTGGCAAAAATGTTTTATTTTACCAGTACAGCGAAATGGGATACGACCAAACAATGTCTAATAATTTTATGCCCAATAATTTTTTACTACTCTGTGTATATCAATGTGATGATTTTAATGCTGAAACTACGCTACCTCTTTAAAAAATTAATTCACCAATGCTATTAAAAATATGTTAATGCACTTATATTAGGAGTTACTTTGCTCTGCAGATATCAGTTTATCACTCTTAATAGACGACAGAGTCCTTTCTTCATTCAGCATTGTAATTTTATATTTATAATTAAATGTGTCTTTATAGTCTTTCTTATATTCTATTTATTATCAATTATGTTTGTTTTAATAATTCAATATCTAAATCCTTTATTTTTTTTCACAGGTAAGTGTGATATCCTTCTTGATGATGATGATGATGATCTGCGATTTTACCATAACTCAAAGCTATTTTCTCGACCCAATTTTTAAGTACGCCGACTATGTTATTTGGAAATACGGTAAAAAAATCTTTTGTGTTAACTTTGTTCTTGAAAATTATGGGTATTTCGAAGATGATTGGAGTCATCATTTACTAGAAGTTTCAATTGTATAGATGTTGTACTTTTATATATGTATAATTTTGATGAATCTAAGCATTTTTTTTTTCTGTCATGGCCTTTTTAAGGTATACAAACAAGTTCTTGTTCAAGCAATATAAAAATTTAACAATTACACTTAGACATTTTTTTTTATTCGAATCGGTAAAAATAAATCAAGGATTCTGTTATGCCTCCCGACTATTTTGATACACCTGTTCAAAAGTAGTGGCGGCTCGTGAGTATAAAAAGTGAAAAACCCGAATTACATAATTCCTGGTGGCTCGTGAGTTTTAATAGTAGTTGGCAAGGGGGAGGCAAATAACCTAATTCAATAATTAATATAAATAAACTATTGTGAAAATTATAAGCCTTACTTGTGAATATGCAAATAAATTAATCCAAATTAAAACAAATAAATTTTAGGCCAAAGGTGGAAGAATGGGACCATAATTGATAATAGAACGAATTAATAAGTTTTTATTGTAGTGGACCGTAGCCCATTTATATTGTCTGGCGTCATATTTTTTAAAAACTTTGCATTTTAATATATATAACGTTTTTACAAAATCGAATAGAAAATTAAATAAAAGGAACACTAAGTAAATATATTTAGGACTAAAAGGAAAAAGTAAATTACAACTGCAAAGTTTAGAACATAACTGATAATGATGGGTAACGTGTATAAATCAAGAGAAAATATTAGTAAAAAGTTAATTGAACTATTAAAAAAAACTAGTTATAACGATAATTATCACATGAACAACCATTCCCCCAAAACGGGTAAAAGATATTAGCAATATTTTATGGTAAAAAAAATCAAAGTTGAACAATCTGCTAATAAATTGCAGCATGATCAACGGCTTGTTTAAAAAATCCCGTTAAAATGAATTATTTTAGTTATGAATTATTTTAATAAATTATTAAATTAATTTTAAACACATTTAAAACAAAAACGTTGATGTTTATGAGTTGAAAGTACAATTCGTCACTGGTCCATGATATTCTCTTTCTTTTGGTAACCCATGTGTTAAGGTCCATTGCGTCCAAGGGGCGTAAAAGGGATATTTACCGCAGAAATAATATATATGATTATTTGAATAAAATTCAACAATTTTCCCCCTTAAATTTTATATAAAAATATTTCAAAATTTGCTGCCCCCCAAAAAAATTAACGTGCTCGTGCCCCTTCGGGCCCATGCACTAACCGACACTGTTCAAAGAGCTTTGGATAGGTAGCGGGCTTGTACCAAGTTTAAAAGTTCAAAACTAACGCAGAGGAAAACCTCTTAACCTAATGAATGTTCTTCTGTAACTTAAGAGGTCTTCTTGATGGGAAATCTCGACGCTCTTCCCCCACCCTCATTCCCCAAGAGAACAATTGTGGTGGGATAGTATTTGGTATAAGTATACACCACATCGTAAAGACTTCGTAATATGAAATTACCGCTTTTGTCCCCCCCAGTTCATTATGGGTGGAAGTAACCATTACCATTGACCGCCAAAAAACAACAACCGAAAACGGTCGTCGTACCGTTTTCCATCGTAAACAACGGTCCATTCCAAACTTTGGTCACGATCGCTCTTTCCATTTACGTGAGAGGACTCGCCAAAGGGTCGCCGCATTTTTCTTCTTCTGCTGGTGGTGATAGTGGTGGTGGTGGAAGACCTGTTTCCAATACCACTTTTATATCCCCCCTTCTACCAATTTCTCTCACTCTTTTCGACCGAATGGGAATAAGATGGAAACAACAACAAAGGCGATTTCAATGCCTTTATGAAAGTTTGCAGGACAAGCGAGGAGATCTTTGCCGTTTCGGGCGTGTCCTTCCATAAGCAGGTTGCTAAATTTGTATTTTGGTGCAGGTAGAAAAATAGGGTAAATCTTTTAAAGATTCAGAGGGGTTGAAATATCAGAGTATTTATTAGAATTCAATTATAAAAATACCATTCAGTTCTTGAGTTGGGCCTTACGACAGCAGATGTCCTTCTGGGCTTACTTCCAGTCGTATTCAGAGTAGTAAGAGGAGTTGAAATATCAGGGTATTTATTCACAATTCTAAAAATACCATTCAGTTCTTGAGTTGGCCTTACGACAGCATATGTCTTGCTGGGCTTATTCCCATATTCAATTTTATTTATTCACATTATCTTAGTCATCAAAACGTTTATTTTCTTTCCTATAATTTTTTATTGCTTTTTTACGTCAGAAAATAATCGTAAGAAACACGACGAACGTTTACGCCATTTGCAAATGTTTATCCAGAAGTATTATACGACAGCATTTCTTCCAATGTCAGAGTAATCGGTTTGTTCTCAGGATAAGGATAACTTCCAGAAACTTTCCGAGAGTGATAAACTCGATCCCGTAAGGGTACCGTTGAATTTCAAAATAGCAAAAATCCATCTAAATTATGAGTATTTTATTTTTTGTTATAAATAACACTGTTGTAGCACAACTATACAAATGTCCCATCTAATGTGATAATTCATATTTTTTTTGCAAGAAAAGTTTTAATTAATACATTTTTTACAAAAATGCATTTTTCTCATCTTGTTAAATTGGACTGTAGGTCATATTTCGAAATGTTCCATGCGCATTGGTTTTTTCATTAGAATCTTGAAACTTTTTTAAATGTTCTACATGCTTATAGAAAATGATTAATTTTGCATGTTTCTTATATGAAAGTTGAATAATAATTTATATATTAGGAATACTGTTTCGAAATATCTGTATTTTTCCAAATTTTTTAATGGAAATCTAAATGAGTTAAATTTTTTTAAAGAAATAATTTTTTAACTGTTTTACATATGCAAACAATTAGTTAGATATCTAATACGATGTTTTAAAAAAATATTCGCAAAAAAATTGCGCTTGAAACATTACATTTTTTTAAAATTTATATTATGTTTTTTTAATTAAATTAAAAAGTTTTTATAATTTTCAAACCAAATTTTTTTCTCATATTGAATGAGCATTATAAATCCATTGTAAACAGTTCATAGAGTTAGTTTGAAAACAAAAACAAAGAAGTTTTTGATAGTCTACTGTACCCTTAAGATAAAACTGAAATATTTGTTCCCAAATCCTAAACGAATCGAAACCTTTTCCAACTGGAATTCACAACATAAGGATAACAACAAATGCCATTACCGTTACTTTCCTCTACAGAGCCGTACTTTTTACGCGTTCCCCTGATCCCTATTTGGGCCAAGTTCTTCGATCTGACCAAATTTTTTGGGAGCAAAAAGAGGATGGGAGCTACTACCATTGTTGCCGCACGAGGCGTGTACTTAAAGGTCATTTTTTTACAAGCAATTTACAAAATAACGTACAGTGGGTGTCATGTTATGAATCTCTTGAGTGATAATCACGGCTTCTTTGCGATATCGCCAGAGGTCATCGCCAACTTGGCGGTATTTGCAGTATCTTGAAATGTAAATTAGTCGGCGAGATTGGAACCGTGCGCAGTTGATTAGGATTGTTGTTACGAAGGTGTGGGAAATGAGTTCGGATCTTCGTGACCTAAAAAGTTTGGCGTGAAATTCCATATGCAATTTGAGGAGAAGCGTCCAGGCAACTTCCCTCTGAGGATACTATTGACCTAACCATATACTATTAGACTAGTTTACAAGAAATGGGTGTTATTTTTAGTTTGCGCCGAGATTCGAGAAGGGCGACAGGTGATTTATGAGCTCATTTTCTCAAGATGCATGAACTTTCGCAGTTTTGAAGGTCGCGAATTGTCATTTTTTTTTTTTTGTTGTTCTTAACAAGAAAAATTTATAACTTTCTTGAAATAGGGTTAAGATTATTGCGCGAATGGCCGTTGAGGTATGATGTTATTTTTAAAGTAATTTACACAATAATGCATGATGGATGGATGGATGTTGTGAATCTTTTGGATCCTTTGTGTTGTTGTTGACCATCACAGCTATCGCCTCGACAATCTACAGTTACGTGTCGATCTATTTCCACTTTAAGTTGTAAATTACCACAATTATAAACACCATTATTTGTTAAGAGACTAAATGTATTGATATAAAAGATAATTGAGTATTTTATTTATATATATACACTACATACTTAGATTGATATTCGCAAATTTGTTTTAGTTGTGTTCAAAAAATATTTTATGTTTATAACCTAAAAATATTCCAATTTTTATGTTCATTAATTCTTTAAAAAAATAATTTATACATTTATTTAAACGTATTAGTCATGCGTTTATTTAATGTTTCAAAAACTATTAACAGTTTAGTTTTATGTACATTTTTTACAAAGCCTTAATATTTTAACCATAATCAAAATTCCTAAAAAAAATATTTTAAGTAAATGACAAATGCTGCAGACGAAAAGTAGGTAAGCTGAGGATGAATGGTATATAAACATGTAAAACAACACATGTTCTCGTTCTTCTATTACTTTGAAATTTTGTACACATCTTCTTAATTATATATAGCACCATTTTATGGAAAATAATATTTTTTTTTCTCCAGAATTTTGGGCTCGGGTCTTTTTAAACAAATAGCCTATTTCTATTGAAAACACTCCTTGCACGTGATATGTCCGCCTTAAATTGTTCTAATTAAGAATTCGGGTGCAGCTCATTCCATTAATATATTAAACCTTTTGTAAACTCTTAATTACATTTGTTATAATTCTGTGCATGACATTTTAATGTTTCCCTGAAATGCACCTACCCATTTTAACTTGTAACAAATTATCTTTCTTTTTATCATTCTAATTGCTTTATAATGATTATGTTACTCGTATTTTGGGTGTTCTTTTCCAAACTTTCTTTTTATTAGCTTGTTGACTTGTGCGTCTTAGACTATTTCCGGAACCGCCAGTTGTATTCTTTCGGTGAACTAGTTCTCTTGTAAAGTCCAAACCACACCGAAACAAAAGATCCAGTTTCGTGGAATAGTTCATTATTTAAATATACATCATATGTTATTAATATCTACATAGTAAATTCTGCCATTTTTTTCATATTTATGTTATGTAATTTGGTTTGTTCACTAAATCCAGTCTTGGGTTTACAGTTGTTCAGTGTATCCATATCTATATATATAAATGCGAAAAACCCCATTCATTCACTCATCACTAATTCTCCAACTTCCCGTATACCTATGGAGAAGAAATTTGGCAAAGTTGTTCCTATGTCTTAAATAGGAAAAGTAAGATATTTTTGTTCCGATCGAACGTATTTAAGGGGGTGTAAAACCCCTTTTACGATGTTCGTAGCGACGTTAGTTTAGGTATCTACCGATCTAAAAGACCTAGAGTGCTGAAATTTGGAGCACAGATTTATCTTGAGCCGTAGAGATGCACTATGGAAGGGGATTTTTTAAAAATTCGAACTCGAATTGCCAATATAACGATTTTTTAAAAACCTTTCCATGGGATTAACTTGTAGAACATATGTAACGAAGCAATATTTCAAGATTGAAACAATGGAAAATTTTAATAGTATGTAAACTATGAGAAGCATTCTGATTGGCTGATGACTAAATATCGCCAAAATGTCGTCGAATAAATAAGAATTATCGCCAAATAAATAAAAATTTCGCCTTTCTTATAATAGTTATTATTACACAATTATAAGAATTGTTCATCTTTAAATTTCTGGGATGTTACTAAAGGTTAAAGTATGGATGATAATCAACGGGAGTAACGTGTATATATATATATATATATATATATATATATATATATATATATATATATATATATATATATATATATGCATGTTATTGTACAGAAAACTTCTCCATAATATCAATCTTTCCAGTTCTTGCGGGACCTTGCTAATAAAATTTCGTTACAAATTGGGACTTTTATTACTTTATTTCGTTCCCTCTGATGGGTGATAAATTAAGAATATTATTTATTTCGCTTATAATTATTATATTTGTATCTATTTTGTAACTTATTTCCTTCCTGTGCGTAGAACGGGTATTTCAGCTAGTCAGGCAATAAAGGAGGAATTTGCATAGGGGCTAACGGGATATTGCCCCTACCTTAAGTTTAATAAGTTTTTTTTGTATTAGTCTAAACTATTTAGAAATTTTTCAAATAGTATTTTCAAATAATGGAATTTAATCATTTAATTTCATTGAACTAATTTTGAAATAAAAAAATAATAGAACATTTAAGCCTAACTTTTGTTAATTTTGTAAAAATTAGCCATTCCTTTTTACAAATTCTAGCCCCCTATTGCCGCGCAAGTTTGGAGATGGAGATTATGAGTTTTAAACTCAATACTAATCTCTCTCTAATATAAAGTCTCCTTTACTTTCGCCTCTCATTTTCCAAGGTCGTACCTGTCTGGAACAATTCCCATCTTTGGCCCTTTGTCGTTCCGTGATCACTCGACTTCGACAGGAAGCCATGAGTCATTCTATCCACTCGCCCCCCCTCCTGAAACCAAAAGTTTGCCAAGAGTGAAAGTGTGCGTGGTGGAAACCTCCCAATTTTTGTATTAACCACCTGGAGGAAAACGGGGGTGTAGCTATGGCCACTTGAAGTTACGGTTGCCGCATGAGCTGCTTTGTTTTTCGGCGTGGACAATGCATACGAGCATATGGTGGATGTGTTTCTCTGTCACGTTGCGCGGATTTTAAAGGGATGCGGATGTGTTGGTTTCTCTCATTTGTGACTAACTTGGATCACTGGAGGTTGTAATGTCAGATTAGTGTCGTTCTCGGATAATTCTTACTTTTAAAGTATTATTAGATTGGCAGTCATCTGCCTGGGTATTGTGATTTAAGGTGTACATATAGATTAGGAAAAACGAAAATCGACCAAAAATTACAAACTATTTTTTGGGGGTTCTAATTATCTACGGGTTTTAATTATCTTTCAGTCAGATGATACCAAGATAAAATAAATATTCTAGAAACTTTTTTATTTACAAAGAGTTATTCTAGGTTCCCGCTTGCAATGGTCGCTCAATTTCTGAAAACACTCAATTTCTGAAGAATTGTATTTTTACCATATGTCCAAATATCGTCGCCTCAGGGCAACAGTAGGATAGGATATGAGCAAAAACAGAGTTGTCTATAAAATTTATTTTAAAATTTGCTGTATTTTCAATGCTGAATATCTAGGGCTGTAATTCAGGGATTTCAAAGAAGACCTAAAAATGTCCGAGTGTTCCACTAAATAAAGGCACATTTGGTAATATTAGCAAGACCGAAAACTCATTTTTGTTTTTTGTAGATGTCCTACTGTTGCTCTGAGGCGACGATATGATAACTCAAGTTTGCTGAAACTTTTTGAGAAAATTATTTTTTTCATTTAACTTTATATTAGTGGTGAGAAGCTATGAACCTACATCATAAAAAATTTTAATAGAATAATAAAGTTTGAAATAAAAAAAAAAAAAAGTTTTTTTGGTCTATTGAGGAGAAAAAAATTAAAAAAAAAAATTTTAAATGATTTAGAAATGGCAACCTTTTGCCTGGGCGATAAACAAATGTTTTCTTCTTTGAGAATATGGTAAACCCGCACCGCTTCGGCCGCAATTGGGCTATTGCCTTAAAAATATACTGCGAGTAATTTCCAACAAAAATTATGCTTCTCAATTAATTTCAACTTATGTAATTGTAATTAGGTAATAGCATTTTTCTTTATTCAGTTGTTATTATAATGAATCATCATGATCTTTAAGGTGTTTCATATAGGGAAAAAATAGATTTTTTTAATATATGATTTAAAAACAAATTTCAATTGTGTACGTGTACGCCTTAACCATTTAGCCTAGTCGTGCCCGAGTAACAATTACTCTCCAACTTTTAATTAACTGAGCAATTAAAAAAAAATATCACACCATATTCAGGTGATTATTTAATTTCATCCAACTCAGAGCTGTCAGGGATCGGATTTGGAAATCGCTAAAGTGAAGGCAAAAAATTGCTAAACTCTTATTGCCACAATCCATACAAAATCGTCAAATTGTCTATTAATTGCCAACGCTGTTTGGTTTGGTTAATTAACGTCGCACTACAGCTGCACAGTTGGCTATTGGCGACGGTTCGGGGTCTATCTCGAAGGAAAGACCCGGGAACACATACACGCACATTCATACATGCACCTCGTTATTTTAGAACCATGGTCAAATGACGAGGAAACACCTGAACTGGCACCCAACGCCTTCAATAGAGTCGGGACTTTGGACCCCGATCAGCTTTAGTCCCGCATACACGTCGTTCATTTTTGCGGATGTTCTGGACGACTTTTCTAGTATTTTGTAGCAAAGCTGGCAACCCTTCCATCACAAGATCACTACTTTTTTTACTTTTCTTTGTCTAGTCTTTCGCCTAGGATCGAACCAGGAATCTTCGGATTCCCAGCTGACGCCTTTAACCGCTCGGCCACGGAGGCCCAACGCTATTTTGCATATAATTTCAGACATTAGTTTGTAACACTTATATTTCTGAAAAAGTTTATATGTTGCATCTGGCAATATGACATTAGCCAATTCATGTTTAGTGGAAGCATGCTATTTTTTTGTGGCTCCTAAAAACTTTAAAAAGGCTAAAACATTACTGAAAATTTAAAGTCTTTCTTTTCAACTGAAAAGGGTTCTGAATAACTGTTTGCCACAAACAGGTAAGAATTCTTTTAAATACCTTTGTCTCTATATTTTAATGTATTGGGGTAAAATGGATATATCAATAATGAGGATTAGCTATTTCGGATGTGCAGAAGGGGAAATCAATTAATTCAGCAGCACGTGAGCATTCCATACCACTTGAAAATCTCCGAAGATGGATTGGTTGGACTGCTCTTACTATGGAAATAGATAATTGTATAATACAAACTCTTCTATTTTTTTATATCCCAATGTGGTTATCCATTTGATCGCCAAGATCCGATTATTGCAGCTGAACAATATTGTTCGGCAAATAAAACACTTGACAATACAATGAGCACACCACTTGAAACATAAAACTCTTGACAATACAATGAGCAAGAGGTTTCGAAATAAGATAAGAAAAGTCAACCGACAAAAACCAAACCGGAATTTATATCGGAAACAAGTATTTTTTTGAGTAATTGACATGAGTACGTTGTTAAAAGTTAGTCATTTATCATTATGTTAATAAAAAAAATAAGATTTAACTAAAGTGTGTTCAATTTTATTTACCTTTTCAATCCATTACCCAGTTTACTCCACCTGCTTGCTACCCGTTTTATCCCACCTGTGTCTTAAAAAGGATATTTAAAAAAATAACAATTTAAAAAAAAAAAAATTACGAAACATATTCAAATATGTCTAGGATCCCATTGCATAAATACACCAAAAACATTTTCAAATTAATAACCCTATTAAAGTGAAAATAGCTTTGAATGAAAAATCGGCAATTCTCCTACCCATTCTATCCCCGCATTACCCTACTCTTTTGAATTGAAACGAAATTTCCCGTCTTTCTATTTTAGCCGTTGTGAGCTACGGCATTAATTCATTGAAATATTAAATTACCAATTACAAGATTGCGCATTACGAGACCTACTTCGCAAACTCGTTAATCTTTGATAATAATTATCATTTATGCATAAACATCTCCACGTTGGAATACACAAGAAGGTGAGCAACCCAACTTGACGCACTCGTGGGTCGTGCAAATCCTGCAGAAAGCCCCCGCAATAACCTCCATGCAGTCATACCCCAGACTCCGTGGCAGCGGCGGGACAGAGAGAGAGAGAGACCCGCGAAAGATCAAAAGCAAATAAAAAGTTCCTGTTGTGAACGCCCTCTGACATCATACTTTCGGTTTCTGCAGGGGCGAGGTTGCGATGTTTTTTTGCTTCTTTTGGTGTATAAAAAATAGGTTACATTTCCTGTGCGACCTTCGGAATGTTAACAGCCCATGCTTGAAGGTTTGTAGATACAAGGGGGGTACCGGAAAAACTATAAAATTCACAATTTTCTTTTAGTTACTAAAATTATAGTTTGGAATCTTCTAAATCTTCTTCTTGCAAAATTCTAGAACTGTACCTATGGTTTTTTTAATGAGTTAGTTGAGATTTTGTGAAGGGTGACAGGAATATTTTTCATGTAACGAAATCTTAAATTGTTTTATCTTAGTTCTTGGTATTCCTTAACCCTTTGCACTCCGCGAATACTTTGCGATTTGTGTTCTTTTTATGGAACAGTTATTCCTCTTTACTTTCTTTTCCACAGATTTTTTTTTATACTCATAAAGGGAAAAAATCGTAATCTGTTTTGTATTTGCAAGAGAACAAGTTGCAAAAAAGATTGATGTTCTAAACACAATATCTTGCTGTTCTTGTTTATTTTAAAGAACAGGGAAACAAAAGAACTGGTTGTTATGTTGGCACCTTCTGAGTGCAAAGGGTTAATAATAATTTTTTCGAAACGCCAAGGCTTTTTATTGTTATTAATGGAGAAATGGATAGCTTTTAAGTGTATATTGTAAAAAAAAAATTGCCATGAAGCGCATTAACTCTAAGAGCAATATTTGTTTTTTATTATTAAATTTAAAATAAAAAATTTTAAGGGAAAACTATTGTGTAATTATGAATAACTATTTATATAAAAATTAAATACATTTAGTATACAACATTTTAATGTCACTTCTAATGCATTGTAGTGTAAAGGATCTGAGAAAAACCTTTGGTAAAAAAAAATATATATTTAATATTATTATGTAAGAGGCTTATAAGAGATCCATATTTTATTACAGAAATAATATATAATATTATGCAATAGTTAAGTAAAATAATACTTATATTCCTCAGAATAAATCACCTTGCTCCGGGTCTAACTTGAAACAGATTAACCGAAAATCCTAATCGATTTTTTAAAAAAAATTATCCTACTTAATATATTAAATATACCATAGCAAAATATACCATTAATATCACTTGGTTTCAAGTTCACACGCATGGCAATTATTTTGTTGCAGAATAAACGATTGACACCGTCCTTGAATTTATAACTTATTTTCGATATTCGTGATACCGAAATTAGTTAATCAATTTATCTATGCACCAAGTAATTGAATCCAATCACAATGTTTCAAATCCCGCAATTCCTATCTTTCATTTGAATAATACTTTTAAAACTTTCTTCTGAGATACAATGCCCTTTCATTTCGATGTAGGACAAGGCAAATGTGCGATTAGCTTTTAAGTATGCGATCTTTAGTAATTCGAAATCGGCCATTTCTCTTGTTTTGGGGTGTGGAAGGAGACAATTGCGTGATATCTAGGGCATCACTTTCACACTGCCAAAATCTGTTCCATTTTTGACAAAAGAGTAACTATTGTTTCTCCGATATCGTTTCTCACTCTGAATTGGTCAAATTGCCTTATTGATGAAACTAATCTGAACTTAAAAACGCTTATTTTTGACTTATTTAACTTATTTAAGCGTCTTTTCTTTCTGTCAAAAGTCAAGGGCTTCTGCTGAATCAATTTGGATTTATTCGTGTTTTCATGATAATTATATGTATGTGAATGCTCACAAAATTATAAAAAGCCGCAATTTTTTTACTTTGTATATTCTTTATCAGAAAACGATCTTTGGCTTCCTATATTTGACAGAATTTAATCTTTGTATATATAAAACATTGCAAATCAACAGAAAACCGAAACAAAAAGAAAAATTCAGAAAAATAAACAGTCTAGTTTCCCGTTTGATAGATTTAGTATCCCATCTATTATGAAGTGATTTTGTAAACAAATGTGCTGAGTTTTAGTTGCAGTTGAAAAAATAAATTAAATTAATATACTGCGGCGGCCGTTGCAGTTTGGTTTGTACGACCACGCTATTGTTGATTCCATTGAATATCAGAAGGTTAAGTATAAAGGTAATGAATAAGTTGATGATTACCATAGTATCCATAGAGTAATGATACAAATAGAGGAATAAAAATGCTGATTTCCGTGTGTCCATCATTGAAACCACGTGATATGTGGAAATGCCAATTCATTCATGCGCCAATATTACTTGGCAGGCCTTGGCGACTTTAAGAACTAAACGAGATCGAAGTATTGTAATATGGTTTTGTGTTTAATTTTGTAGTTATATATAGTTTTTTTTGAACGAGTGGCACAATTTAAGAGAGTTTAACAGATATATTAAGGAGATTTTTTTTACTTTGTAGTTTTGAAATAATTGCGTTACGTTTTTATGTAAAAAATTTACCATAAGCGAAGTTCTTTCAATTGTTATTTTGTATACTTCAATAAGAAAATATGAACAATAAAACCTGAGAAATATAAAGAGTTTCGCTTCTTCGAGTATTGAACACAAATAAAATATGTTCGTTTCGTTAATGAAGAGGAAATATTTAGCGCATATTGTTTGAAAATAAGTAAATACGTACATATGTTAAAAAGTTGAATGCGGACAGAACTCCTTATCACCAAAAGAGAAGAAAGTGCGCCAAATTTAAAACTCCTGCAGATGTCTGAACGCCAAATGTGGCAGCGCTATAACCACGTGATGTGAGTTTTTCTTTTCAATGTTGACACCGCGGCCTTATGAGAGTCTGGTATTGAAGGCGCTCTCTATTTAATATTACAACTCTCTGGTTGGAACTATGGCTGGGAATGAGTTCCTCTTGTCAGTGTTTATCACATTCGGCTGTCCCCTGCATTGGCCTCATGCTTTGCAGCTATGCGATTGGCTCTTTGACATAAAGACTGTTCAAGTGGAAATATCTATAACTTAGTGCTTTGTCCTGAACTGTGTCAGTATATATAATTTATAACGTGCCAGATTGATATCGATGGTAGGAGAAAGTTACATGTGACATGGAGGGAGGGGATAGGGTGAAGTGTGACAGTTTGTGACATATAGGGGGGTGGGGGTCAAAAATATGGAGAAAAGATGTGACAAGTATGCAGTATTTCTGGGATTTTCCTTTTCGATACACCCCGTATCGTCACTAATAGCGCATTGCGTAGCTCTAGTGTGACATTAATTCAACCTAAAAACCTACGCATTCAAATAATTAAAAGTAAGGACAACCGGTAGGCGTGGTTTCCTTTCATTGTGCGGGAAGTTATCGCATACCTCCTCGCAGCGTTCTCGCCAAGAAAGAGGACCTTGCATCAGCATCGTTCTTCCACATAATTAACCGCCTCGCTCCGGCGAGTTTTTTTTTTTATCTCGCCAATGCCAAGTAGAGTGGAATTAGAATGTATCTGTTATGAATCTCTCGAGATAATGGAGTGATTACAGACAGGCAATCGACGCTTACGGATTGATATCCATCTGATAAATCTGTTCGCTCAGAGCTCTTAATAACTGATGTTCGGGATAGGGATGGGTCGGCTGCTTTTGGGATATTGTTTATTGCAAGAGACGAATCTATCTCCGCCAACTTGATTCTTCGTATTGCATTCGTTCGTTCGATTCGAGTTCTTTATCTAATTGGTGAATTTGTTAATTTCCATATTGAAGATTACGAGCCAGGATGGCGTGCCGGCTGTACTTAATGCGGCGTTTCCCAACTATTAAGATGACCGGATCACTGAGTTAAAAATTTTGCTTGTTGCTGAACGCCTCTTTTTAATATCTAACCACCTCCTTCAAAAATAATTATGGTGCTAAATACAATTTAGGTATAATATATAACTCTAGTATAAAATAATGTTCGAATTTTACAAATAAATTTATTAATAAATAAAAAATATTTTTAAAAAAAATATTTAAAAAAAAATTATTTAAAAAAAATTACTTACATTTTCTTACCATTTTAACGTATTGAAAATATTGGTTTTTGTCGTACGTCAGTAAATCAATGTGATATTTGAACATGCCTTTTTATCCTACTTATTTGGATATCACTAGAAACTATAGGATATTCAAAGACGTATTTTTTGTATTTAAAAGAATACATCTCTCACAATTCCTTTCGTTAAAACTAAAATGTCTATTAGATTTAAAAAATAATTCCAAGGACCACTTCGGACCTTCTCGCCGACCATGAGTGGTCCGCGAACCACGGGTTGGGAACCACTGTTCTAATGCATGTGTTCGCCTTAAGACAAAGTACATTCAAATGCACATGGCAGAAAACGCATTAGATGTTGATAACCTGGTCGATAAGGTTTTTTGTCCTTTAAATATCCATCGTTCCAGAGCGTATATGAGTTTTTAGCGTTTTACCTTAAGCTTTTAAAGGCCTATACGCTAGTTAACGTTAATTATAAATCACAACCAAAGGTTCTAATATTGAAACTCGGCATCACTGTCTGACTTCTATGAACTGGCATAAGCCAGAAAAACAACCAATCAGCCACTGGACGACTGACAACGGTAGTAATTTCACCGCGATATAATCGACTCTCCTCTTGCCCTCTAATCGGTCTCAATTTTCTCTTTCGTTTCTTTCTTTCTCCGACGAACTTCCCAAACAACCAACAGTCAAGAATACCATTCTCCCCATTCAATTACTTTTATCAACACAATCAATGAATCGCGAGAGCCAAAAGGGGCCCAAAAGCATGGGACAGTCAGGAAACAGTAACCTCCGGTTAGCCGGCGATTTAAATCGCCCATAAATCTGCATCACTTGTCAAGCGTAATTACTTACGGAGTTCGTGATCCAGCCAAGTCAGCAGTCGGAAGACTTGGGAAAACTGATTGATAGTCGTTTTCGAAGGAGCTTCGAAAAAGACTGAGATAAAACAAGGAATGGGATTTGTACGAGAACGTCTCTTCGGCATAATTGCGATGCAAATAACGGTTTCGTGCATGGAGTTACGAAAAAAAAAGGGATTTTTGCATTGATTTATGAACAATCAAGCAGGAAGAGTGAATAGTTTTTCGTGTTTTGCTTCATTAGGTTAAAGTGGTTCGCAACCTGAAAATGACTGCTGGACCATTGGCTCGACAGTTAGATTAATTCGCCACTTTTCCGTGGGGTTGGGTCATGGAAGTACTTAACTGAAGGAGGTGCCCTGTAGTATTTATGGAGTGAAGCCGAAACTGGTGATAATAGCAACATGGCTTCGAGGTAAACCCACATCCTTAAAACAAATGGAAAATGTGTTTACTCCAAAAACTCTTCTTTGTAATATTTTCGAAAATCTCTTTACAATATCGCTCCGGTATATCTTTGATTATATTTGAAATTTCACAGATAAAATATCAAAAACAACGTATATACGTTGTATACATATTTCCCAACTCCTTTCTTTAATTTCGTAAATTTCGTATAGTTACAGGTTAAAAAGTCGAAAAAGATAAATCTTCTGCAAGATTTCATACAATCTTCTTCATAGTCGACGCAATAAGCATCTATCTTTGGATTGGTTTTCACTTGCTAAGATTTCTTAGAACTCCAATATCGATTTCGCATTAGCTATTGTAGGGGGCGATATTTTCCATCGACCGAGGATATTGCTCGAATACGGTCATTAAGACACCATTAAGGCAGTTGCTATCTCTACTACAATAACCTTTACAAATAGAATGTTTTTATAAGCAAATTATTCTCTTGAAAAAATTCGTTTTAAAATGCATAATTTATAAACACCATTTAATAGTATTTTGTTTATAGCAGAATTGTGTAGATACATTTATGTGAAGCTAGATCACCTTTCGATAAGTTAGTAAATGTAGGCATTTTTTGTAATTCAAAATGAAAAATTTGCATTCACCCATTTAGGAATATTATGAGAGTTCAGAAAAAGAAAAGAACCAAATGTGTGAAAATAGTTAATATACAAATTTTTTTATTCTGCCAATATTATAACTATTTAATTTACTATTTTTTATACAATTTGATATTTCTTTTCTATATTGCTTACTTATTAACAATATGTATTGTATTCTACTAAATTGGAACTATTTGCATTCTACAACATTGGAATTTTTAAAGCTAACGCCACACAATTCGTTATGCTTTTTCTTTCCTTTAAAAGTTACTTCTGCTTTACCAATTTTGATGATGGTGTTTTGTAAATGAGATCTCAGACTAAGTATATGTTTTAAAAAAATTTAAAAAGTCATGATTTTATATTCTTTATTTAATTTATAATTTTATATATTTCGATTCATGTTAGAACAACTTTTTAAAAAAATACTTTTTCGTTCCCTTAAAAATTACGAATTTTAACAGAACGGATTTTGCTGATTCTTTTTTTTTAATGAGAACTATAGATACGTATGTGCACACAATTCTGAAATATTATAAGTTTACACATTTTATAGTCCGTATCTAATTTTCAATTTAAATAAATTTTTGAAAATTAAACAGAATTTAACATCCATTTTCTGAAGAGTTTGGTGTAGTGTGTCAGGCATGCAATTCTTATTTTTAATATACAGACGAAATTACGTATATTTCTGAGTACTCGGCAGCACAGGGCCTCGCAACTAATTGGTTGATAGTTGATATTAATCGATTTTCCATTATCCCTGGTCAAGAATGTATCCATTCAATTTAAAAGATAATTTTTTCTCGTTTATAGAAAGAACTTTCGATAAATAAGTATCTCTTCTGCATACGATTTGGAATTCGAGACCCTTTATTTACTTCCGGTCAGAGTTCATTTTTTGGTTCATTGCACGGCGACGAACGCTCAAAAGTAATCGTTCAAACAAAAGTGATTGGCCGATAAGGTGGGTAATGAGTCGATTTCGACGTTCCTTTCGAAGTAATTAGTTTTCGTGCGTGTGCTTCTCCAGCTTCCATTGTCTTGAAGTTTGTCACTGGCATGAGGATTTCATCAAAAACCCCTCTGTTTGGCTAATGCATTTTGCAACTTTTAGCATATGCCTATTCATTGTCATCTTTTTATGAAAGAACCTGTCTGACAGTAGACGGATTAGTGTACTGTTAATTCTTTCTGCTTGTGCTGATATTAATGGAAATGTCAACTCCGAAACTGATTGCTCGATGTTTGATTACTAAGAATAAATCGGTGGTAAATTCCTAGTGTACGGTGCCCCGTTGTCGCCAAGTCCAAAAATTGGCGCCAAGGCAAAAATGACGTTTTTTTTTTGTCGCCAAAGCAAAATAGCGGTTCGGTTGTTTAATTAACGTCGCACTAGAGCTGCACAGTGGGCTATTGGCGACGGTTCGGGGCCTATCTCAAAGGAAAGACCCGGGAACGATGCCTCGTATTTTTGAACCATGGTCAGATGACGCAAAAAGGCGAACATTGCGTTGATCCGGCAGTCGATCATGATGCTTACAAGTGATCTTTTCGGGCAGTTGTTTGGGGCATTTCGATGGCACTCTTAAGTGCCATCGAAATGCCCCGCGCATCTAGTTTAGCGTCATTAACTAGATGCATATCGCATCATCAAGCGCAGCATGGCGCATCTACGTGGGTAACAAATTTAGGGTTGCCATAAAACATGATATTTTCGCACGCGTTAAGTGGTTGCCAAAATATAAACTTTATCGCCCAATCATTTGTCGCCAAATCCCATTTGGCGAGGGCACCGGACACTAGGAATTAACCAAATCGGTTTTACAATGATGTTTGCATTAGACTATTACTCCCCTACAGGCACGTAGGTATGGATTTTTCATAGGGTGAGAGGGGGTTTAGTGAATGAGCAACATATTTCTTTAGGTACCATATCCCCCTTATTCTAGGGAGGGACATTCCTCCCCCAAACTCCCCTCACCAAAATTTTAACCCCCTGACCCAAATTTTTCTCTTTTTCTAAAAAAAAATTCTATTCAAGCAAACAAGAGTGCAACGTCAGATAAATATCGAAACAACAGCATTTATCATTGTCATTAACAATTTTTAACGGTTGTCAATAATATATTTTTAATTAATAAATCACTCCTTAATTATGAAATAACTTTACAGAAAAAAAAATGTGAATTTTGAGAATCCTTAAAATATAATATATGGTTTACATAGCTTGTTTTAGAGCGTCTTGTTTATACTGCCGTGTCTGGCGATGTTTTCCCTTTGTCGCCGACATCAAACTGCTAGGTAATGAAACACGATAACGTCGTGTTAAACTTAGTTTAAGATAAAAATGACATCATTACCTTCCTTTTAAAACTATTTCTCCGGGGTAGGACCCCTTGAAAATAGTTTCCAAGAGATTTCAAAAACATGTTATGAGGTCCTTTTTATCTCACACTAAACCTAACATGACGTCATCGTGTTTCTGGGGGTAGTCAATACCCACCATGCTTACAGAGGTTATTCTTCCCCCCCCCCCCACCCCCAAATAAAAGATTGTTTTTAATGAATTTTACAGTAATTCGGTTTTTAATTTTTTTTACTTTATTTTCAATGGGAGGGATTCGAACCCCCCGAACCAACGTGTCTGCTTACCTATAAGTTATGGGTACGTCAAGTTTTGAAGTAAACTGCATCAGATATATAATTCTGTTAAACACAATTGAGTTATTTTATTATGTTTATTATTTTCAAATTTGTATGCATGTTTCGGGTGATTTCTAGTAAACAAAACTTCGCAAACGATTACATACCAATTGCATCCATGTGGGCTTCGGGTTACCACATTTGAGAAGAAAACTTTAGTTTTTATCTTCCTAAATTAGCATCTAGAGTTTGGCGCAGCTTGGCCATTTTTAGCCCTTGCGCCATTAAAACCCATACAACCAACCAACTATCTTCCTAAATTAGGGTTGCCATTGGGACGCAATCGGTACAACCCGTCAAAAACAATCCACGAGGTTGAGACACTTCTAAAAAAAACTTCTTCTCAATTTGTTTATCACTTTTCATCGAAGTAAAATTTAATTAAGCCATTGTTTTTTTGTTTTTTTTTACTCAATTAAACAGTTTAATTGAATTACCGATTGTTGCCAGTGTGGGGGTAGCTTTAAGCAAGGAGTTTACTTTACACAAATGATCTACATATATTTGAAAGTAAAAATTCAGTTTTGTGGCGTAGATCTCATTGCTTTACATCTAAAATTATAGTTTTAAATCAATATAAAATAAACATATAGAAAGTTTTTGAACTTTCAATGCATCTTCCAGTCAGTGGAACTCAAAATTTTTTAATTGCTTTTCTTCGGTCGATTTGACTCTTTTAACAGCAAACGCCTCAAATTATAAAAAATAAATTATTTAAATAACTAAATTTATGTAATTGGGAATTTGGGATGATTTTGTTAGTTCTGTTTTTATTATCATTACTCCGATTCGTTTAGCCTTTTTGTCAGTTAATTAATAGAGCGACAGCTCAAAACGTCCCGCTGATCTCTTGAAGCCAATAGAAGGGGTAACAACTGAACCCTACTTTCATCGCTACCTCAATATTTCGTATATTGTTCCTGTTAAAATAAGCCGAAATGTGTTGTTTTGGTTGAGGTTCTATTTTCTTTTTAAACCCATTTTAAATGCAATCTGCTGTTAAAATAGAAAGTAATTTGCACGTCGAAGTGGTTAAAAAGAAAGAACAAAAACTATTTGTTTGGCAATATAAAAATTAATTCTGTAAGAAGCAAATATAATATTTATATACGTTTAATATTTCTGTAATGCTATGCTATTAAAAAACATCACTAAATCACTTGGAATTTTTTTGGGGGTGTACAGTATGGCTGCTTTAACATTGGCTTCAACGCACCCATAGAGGAAACAAGGTTTGAGCCTTCCAGCAGTTACAATTAGAGTTCAGTAGTGTGGCCGTTAATAAATGAAGGAACTTTGCGCATTTTATCGGTGTGCACAAAGATCAAACAAAAGCGCGATAATTAAATTTGTTCAGGAGTGCTTTAGAAATGTTTAGCTAAGATTAGCATGGCTCCTTTGGCGTCATCGTTATTTAACCTTTTACACATTATTTATGGGTGTATATGAGGAACAAACATTTGCAAGTTATTTATTATTAAAGCTGAAAAGGGAAAAATAAAATAACCTTTCTAAAAAAAGGGAAAACCGACTTTAATAAAATGCGCCAAAAAGTAAAAAATAATTTTTAATTTTGCGAACGAGTTGAAAAAAATTGAATTATTAAATATAAATTTTATACTTTTTACAACTTTTTGAAAAGTTGGTGCCAATTTACAAAAATCATACCTAAATTTTGGCGCCAAATTCAAAAAGTTTTAATAAGTATAAAATTGATATTAAATAATTAAATTTTTTCAACTCGCTCGTAAAATTAAAAATAATTTTTTACTTTTTAGCGCATTTTCTTAAAGTCTGTTTTCCTTTTTTTTTTAGAAACATTATTTTATTCATCTTCACTTTAACGTTTGCAAAATCCTAGACCCTAAGTTGGATGCAATTAAATAATCGTTAGAAGTTGGTGTTTGATTATTTTTTTTTAGTTCCTCAGTTGATTAAAAGCTTCAGTGCAATTATTGCTCGCGGACGGCTAACCTTATTAAACATTTTAATAGTATTAATTGGAGACCATAAATTGGGTATTCTTTCCGCCTTGTTTTGCTTACATGGATACTTTACTCAAACAACACCGTTGTATCATACAATTTCCATCAACAAATGACCGAGTCCCGTTCAATGAAAGCACAACCACCTTGTAACACGTTTCCCCATTACTGATTAATGTGGACTCATTAATACCATAACCGATATCCCACACACAATACAACCTTTCGAAGTTTCTTTGATACCACAAAGGAACTTTCTGCTTCATCGCCTCCTGCTCTTTGCGCAATCCATGTTGGCGAGGAACTCAGTGGGTCATTATGGCTGTGTGTTCTGCGTGCTTTTGTCGGTTGTTAAAAGGGAGGAGGACCCGCGATCCCAAGGCGAAGAGGCAGTGTTACTGAAGCGTTAAATTATCCTTTTTCTCTTTCTTTTCTGTGGTTTTTTTTATTTGGTTTTTGTTGTGTGTGTCTAAACGTGAATGCAACTGTTAGAACATAACTGTTAAAAATGGGGTTTTGTCTTTGATTTGTACTGACAGTAAGTGAACGATAGTGTTTTGTGAAGAAGTCTGTGGAAGAAGTTTGACTAACTAGATAGTTTTATAAAATATTTTTTCTTGAGTGGTTTTTTTAAATAAAATATCAGACTCTTAAACTGAAGTGAAATGTCTTTAAAATAAGGTATCTGTGGGACATGAAGATACAATATGTTACGCTTTTAGGCATTCTATGAGAAACTTGATATTATAATTCAATGAGAAATACATTTTGACATTATAATTCAATGAGAAATACATTTTGACATTATAATTCAATGAGAAAAACATTTTGACATTATAATTCAATGAGAAATAGCACGATTGACATTATAATTCAGTGAGAAATAGCACAATTGCCATAAATACGGACTAAAATACTTAAATATTTTACTTTTAATTATATTCTGCTTAAGGTGTATAATTTTATTTAAAATGCTCGTATAAAACAGCAAGTTTCTTAATATCAGACAGTTGGAAAGTGGTTTTCATCGTGAAAACAACAATCCGATTGCAATAACCTTGTAAAAATGAAAATCATATTCTTCTTCTCAATTCTATCTATCAGTTTGGTGTGTTTCTTGGTATAATTTTTTAGCTCACGGAGAGTAAATATACCTGTATATACAGAAATTTAGACAAACATCCAGTACCGTATTTAGAGAAGTGCTCGGGAGAGAACTATAGCCCCTAGCGGAATAAATTCGAATTCTTCCATGATCTATTTTTCTTCATGAATTTGATAAATATTTCCTACATATCTTCAAAGTATAATATCTATGTGATCATGTCTTTTGACGTGAAACGTCTTTCAGTTTAATTAATAGGATGTCGTTTTCTAAAACCGCATGTGTAACAGATGTAGTGTGCTTGCGCTGAAGGCACCGTTGTCGCATGCGGAGCTAAATTTAGCCTCTTATGCTTATTTCACACAGGCATAACTTGGCGGTGCGTTTGTCGATTTGAGTAATAGTGGTCGCATTTGACGAATTTATAATCTATCTAACTCAAACATGTGCTTATCAAGTGTTGAAAAGATAAGTGTTTAATTTGTTAAAAGTGTTACTCTAGTGACCATGCTCTGCAGCACGCACATGGCGTTTCACGTACCCATTGCGGCTGTGTCCCTGATGCAACCTTTTTTTTTTAGTTTGTGTTCATTTTCAGTACAGTGGAACTCCAATTATCCGGATCAATTGGGGCCATATCCCATCCGGATAATCAAATATTCGGATAATTCGATAATTCACAAAAATCGATTATTTTTTTAGTAAAAATAAAGAATTTTGCTTTAGTATGTAATGTAATTAACTATTAAATACGATATCATTCACCGATAAGAAACTCTTATCATGTGGATTTTTATTATTACTTTCTCTCTCAGGACACTTGGCGATCCGCTTTTTTTTTTTTGTATGGATAACTGAAGTTCGGATAATTGGAGTTCTACTGTATTTTTAAATAGTTTCCAATGAAGTTGATAGCTCAGATGTTGTCCTTGTCATCTGACCATTGTTAAAAAATATGAGGCATCGTTCCCAGGTCTTTCCTTCGAGATAGGCCCCTAACCGTCGCTAATAGCTCACTGTTAAGCTGTAGTGCGACGTTATTTATTCAAAATCAACCCAAAAAACGATTAGGTTTATTTTTTTGTTTGATGAAAAACACTAAATACAAAAAAAAACATATTTCATTGAAGGAAAGGGACGACGAAATTTGTTTAGTTCCTAGGTGAAAAATTTATAAATCCACCCCTGCAAAAATCTGCTAATATCTTCCATCACATCCGTCATATATCTCACTAATTACTGCCGAAAACTTTATCTTTTAATACTATAGCAAGAGATAACGCACGCCTACTTTACCTGCCAAATTAACTTCATATCCGAACAATAGAAATGTAATAGACGCATCCGTGGTCAAAACGGTCACGAAATGCATTTCTGTATCTTACGGCGAAAACAATTCAATTCCCTCTCATTATAAAAAGTCGGATGCTTCTGCAACGAAAAGGACTTATCACTTGCATATAAAGAAACCTCAAATACGGATGCCATTCGACGATTGATCCGATTTAAATACCTTTCATAATTGGCGGGGGGATGGCGTCTCGCTGTCATTGTCCCCCCTCTGGTGTTTCTCGATTTGCGGTCTGATTCCTTGATGAGCCGAGGTCTTTGGAGCTCATTTGCAGGCTGGGCCTGATTAGACGCCTTTTGTCGTACGTCCTTTATTGTCTTCGGAGGGGTGGGTTTACCTTGGCGTGTTTCCGAGTCAACAGTCCGTGCTCGATATCACGGAGTTGTGATTTGGCAGCAGTTGGCTTCCAGCGCGTAACCGACGTGCCAATGAAGTGGTGCGACTTGGGGTTATTTGCATTGTTGGTGCTGGTGTCTTCTGAATAATATATATAGGGAAGGTCGCGGGGAAACGTCCTACCGACCGCTTAACGCACACAACCCTCGAGTTCAATGCCAGCATAAAACAAACTAATTTGGCGGCACTTCCTATTTACACGCCCTTGCAGCTCTTCGCCCGTGTTTACATAGGGGATAGTTCATTATCTATTCAAAAGAGGAGTAAGGCTCATTCTATGCAAACGAGTAAAACGCGCGTGAAGTTCTCGTGTGATTCGAGATATGAATTCTCGAATCACTGAGAACTTCACGCGCGTTTTACTCGTTCGTGTAGGGTGAGCCTTAGACTTCAGGAATGGTATTCCGTATTCAATATGAGATACTCACAGCATTGTTATTTGTTTAAAAAATTTTGTTGTTGGTATAATAACACCTTCTTGGGCGTTTTTTCCCCTTCGAATTCCGTTGCATTTGTTTTCCAAGAGAAAATATATATACCGTTTTGTATGTTTTTAACGGCTGTTTATAAATAAAAACGTGTCTCTAATAGTTAGTGTAAATTAGGTTTATTGACTGTAAAACATAAATAAAATTACAGACAGTGAGCTAGTCGACCACAAATAGAAAAATGGGAAATATCTTAAGGGTAGTCCATTACCTTTTCAAAAGAGGAGATTTTCAGAAGATCACACAAAATCAAAAATGCCGGATGGGTCCGGAAAAACCGGAAAGCATCCGGAAAAACCTTCGTAATGATACACCACCACATCACAACAAGGCCTACCATCACAAGTACACCAAACTTCAAACGCGAACTAGATTCACTACCGAGAAGTATAAACGATCCCGTATAAATAGGCTAGCTAGCGCATGCGCACTGGTCGGCCACCGAAATTAGCATAAACAGTTTTTAAGGCGGATGGCCCAAGCAATGATCCGGCCGCCAAACCAGGCCACACAAAACGTACAAAAACGGAACCGTCACATGTTCTATCCCGAATTCTAAATATCTGCCCGGTAGTTCTTTATCAGTTATATCTTGACAATTCTCAGTCTATTCCATCATGCCCATTGTATAGCCTGTACGGTCTCCTGGTGACCGTTTCATACGTACAGCTACGGGGCGAGCCGTGCTGTACGTATGAAATGTGACGCCGATCAAGTATGTTGTTTGTTTGTTTTCTTAGTTTACTCTCTCGCCTTATGTTGACGTGTTACTTATGCAGTGCCAATTACGTTTAAATCTCTGAGCCGTCCTATAATGTCTTCTCATGAAAACGTCCTAATCTTGTGCAATGGGGAATCTCCACAAAGTACACAATTCCGCCACCATCACATCTTAGATGAGATCTTCGTCGTATCTAGACGTCTTAATGACGGACGGTCATTGACGTACGCGCCCGCCATTGTTGCAGTTTCAGAAGAAGCGTCTTCAGATGACTTCCCCCATTTCAAACGGACGATGAACCGATCCCTGGGTTTAAGTTCCTTCTCGCTATTTGTGCCGAATATTTAATTTGCAGTGCGATCCAAAATGGCGACAGCACTCCGTGTTTGCCTTTTTCTTTTTTCTTCTTCTTAATCCCCCTTCCATTATTTTCAACAAATTTATGTTCCACATGGTTCGCACAGTCCTTAAAAGTCCTTAAGAACTACTTAATTTAAGTAGGTCCTTAATTAAGGGCCCTTAAAGTCCTTAATGTTTGACTAAGGTCCTTAATTTTTTGTCAAACGTGATTTTTTTTTACTAATTCACATGGGTGGTACTTTTCCGTGTCTAACCCGAAATTCTGAGTTTTTTTTTAATTTTCGAACTCAGAATTCCGGGTGCATTAAAATTATTGAAATGTAGAATTCCGGATTTTATGTTGATCGTGTCCACACTTTTGACCGTTTTACGTAAGTATAAATCGGCAAGGTGAGAAAGGCATGAATGGACAGTACAGATACAAAGTAGGAGTGAAAGTTCAGATACAAAGTAATCTTAATCCTTTGCACTCCAAGAACACGATTTGTGTTCTTTCTATGGAACAGTTATTCCTCTTTACGTTCTTTTCCACATAATTTTTTATACTCATAAAAGGAAAAAAATCCTGATCTGTTTTGTATTTGCAAGAGAACAGGTTGAAAAAAAGATTGATGTTCTAAACACAAGATCATGCTGTTCTCGTTTATTTTAGAGAACATGGAAACAAAAGAACTGGTCAATATGTTGGCACCTGAGAGGCGACATCGGAGTGCAAAGAGTTAATTAGCGTAAAATAAACCCAATTTGTTTTTTTGCTGGATTTAGTTAATTTTTAGTTTAGTTTTTAAAAATTTGGTTTATTTTAAGTAAGCATAAACAAAATTTTAAAAAATGAGGGGACAAATCACGGACAAATATCGTGGAATGATCCTTACCTATAACTTTGATATATATGTACCCGACGACTCAAATAGTTTTTTATATATGTTCAGCAGAAAATGCACTGTATCTCACATATTTTTGTGATACGAGTATTATAAATCTTGGAAGAAAAAGGGGACATGTTCACAATAACTAATGGTGTTATGTCCGTTAATTCCCCTGTCTACTGTATAACTGTGAATGCCCCCTAGTTAATTATATTCCTAGTATAATTATTTTCAAATAGTCCCGCTCAATAGTACGCCTACGTCAAATAACTGATAAGTGTTACTGAAAATCTTTGATTTTGGATATCGTTTTTTTTACCTACTACATAACTACATTATTTGAGTTACCTAAGCATATCTCTTGAACTACAAACTTTAAAATCAATATTTCTAACGTTCTGCTATAATTTGTGAAAAAAACTAAATCAATAATTAATGATAAATATTTTGAACTATTAAAAGCAATTTTGATACTTAAAGGGCCGTTCATTTATTAAGTCATCCACCCTTGGAGGGGTCTATCATGCGTAACGGTAGCGTTACGTGGCGGAGGGGGTATTGTGGCGTCTTCTTCGCATATATCTGTGGGTCAGGACTGGAACACAGTGTTCACTGGAAGACTACGTACACCACCTTCATACACAATCAAACTTTCGTTTAAAAC
Organism: Troglohyphantes excavatus; assembly: GCA_963932185.1. Lineage (NCBI taxonomy): Eukaryota > Metazoa > Arthropoda > Arachnida > Araneae > Linyphiidae > Troglohyphantes > Troglohyphantes excavatus. The sequence continues at coordinate 34,275,344 of OZ010677.1, read as the reverse complement.
AAATTGAAAGACTCAAAACTTTAATTTTAAAACATTTAATTAAAGTTAAATTTTTAGATTTAAAACAAAACATAATATTTAAGTTACAGATTATTTTACAAAAGAAAAACAGAAAGGACTCCTATACAGACAGGTCCCATCTAACCGACAATCATGTCATTGCAGCTCAGTGTCCTACGGGTCTCTGCCGTTTCTTTTTTCAGAGGTATGACAAGGACTGTCAATGCTTAAAGCAATAAGCTGGTGGCTCCACCCAGTGTCACTATATAGAAATAGTAGTTCTGATGATGGAAGAGATAAGAGAGTTCTTGGGACGGTACAGTATTAGTGGTTGAGTAACGTAGCAAAACTTTGAAGAAAAATGCTATGCTGCTTTTTTTATTAAAACCTCTATTTTTCCAATGAGACGTTTGACAAAATATACAAAATGGAAGTTATAATGACTATTTTTAACAGTAAAAATTTATCGTGACCTTGGCATGGAGGGTGGGGTGTAAAGCTAACGAACAACAGGGCATAAACATGGAGGCAAGAGTAGTGTTCTATAGAGGGATCGTTAGTCGGATTTTGCACCTAATATTTTCAGTTTAACGGCCCAGTTGTCATTTTTAAGACCTAACTTTTTATAAAAATTTAGTTTGATGACTATATTTTTACGTTCAGTCGTCCTTTTCTACGTCTAAAATTGATTGTCAATAATTGCTCTCATATTTTTCAGTAATTTTATCAGTAAGGCGGTGATATATTTAGAGTACAAATGGATCTAATTTTATGGAAAAGAAGCTTAAAATATCGTAAATTGACAGCTCTGTTTGAGAAATTTGAATTATTTTAAAATTACGCCTAAGCAGAAAATTTTGGCGACTAAAAAAAATGCCAGGTGCTAATAACGCCTAGCTTTTATCTCCTTGTTTGGAACCATGTTGAGGAGTGGGTGTACAAAAGGACAAAATATAGCGTGACGTAATAAATCATTTCTTCCGATCGATATTTTTGTAATTAAAACCTGGATTTTGTACATTTTTTGCATCTGTAGTTTCTACTTGTAAAAATTCTAACAGAGCATGAAAACGAATGTACAAAGTAACATCTCCATGACAACAGACCCTTAATCTCCTAGAAAAGACTTGCCGATTTGTCAAAGAAAGTTTCGAAAATCCCTCCTCGCTCAGTTAACTTGGGTTATGGTCCTCCGTTGCGGTTTGCTGCACGATATTGATGACTAGGGAGAACTGAGCAAACGATTCTTTCCTTTTTTACTTCTCTTCTAGAGACAGGTAATCCCCAATTGCTATCATGATCCGAAAACGACTCATTGAACAAATCGAATGGAGGGCCTCTTTTAATTTAGTCAATTGTCTGACGTCCCAGTTCGAATGGTTGAATCCCTCATTGTCTGTCTTTTCTCGGCCAAAACAACGAAATCGTTTCTACTTTTCCTATTTTAAGATGTTATGTCTTTAGGTTCGAGTTGTCTTTTGTGAATGGACTTGGCGAGTTAGTCAAAAATACAAGGGAAAGGGCATTGACTTGAACTGATCTGTTTATTGAGATTTTCTTATTATGTTGTGTTGTCGTTGTAATAATCGGCTTTAGTGAAATTATCTGTAGCATTCCGAGGCGTTTGTTTCATAAGAACCGTGATAGACTAGTTGTCACGGCACCGGAGGAAATATGGAGGATTACGAGTTCCAAGTCCCGGTTTGCACAGCCGAATATTCACTGTTTAGGATAGTGCTCATTAATGTCGAAACTTAAATGCACTCGTGTTGTTCGTAAAGTTGAAATTTGGAGAATAGCTTACAGCTCAAGTATTGACCATTTCATTTAACCGTGGTTCAATAATACTAGACAATTAATCGACTTTTTCTTTAATATAAATATATGCTTTAAACACAGATTTATTAACACATTCTCTGCCCCAATGGCAAAAAATTGGTAGATATGTTACCATTTTTTTTATTCTTCTTTGCTTTTAAAATGATTCAAATTCGGCAACATTTATGGAAATTTTAAAGAATGTTTTAGGGTTTTCTTGCGTAAATTGCATGTAACTCACAGAACGTTCCGAGACATACAAAAAATTACCTTTCAGGGTAAAATTCAGGTGAAGTTAAGATTTTTTATGTGAGAGGCCATACAGAATGTATCTGTACCCGCCTGGGGGGTGTTGTTAGAAGAAATATAGCGACAAGCAGAACTGAGGTAGCTTCTAATTTATTTCGCCGTTCTTCGGCGTATTTATAAACAAGGAGAAGAGCGCGCATGCGCTGGTGACAAAAGCGGGGCGCACATGCGCTGTAGATAAATTTGCATATGGGCAAGAAGAAACATACTCCTGCCCAAATTAATTATAACTTAATTAATTTCAAAATGTTCCGCTTGAACAGTCCTTTTCCGGTCCTGACGGTGACCACTCGCACATGTCGATCCTTGCCGGGATGCACCTCCTGGATTCGTCCCAGAGGCCAAGTGGCTGGTGGAAGATTGGGTTCCTTAAGGATCACTAGGTCTCCAACTTCAAGACTCACTTCTGGGCTCCTCCATTTTGTTCTTTGCTGGAGGGAATGTAGATACTCCCCTTGCCACTTCTTCCAAAAGCTCCTCCGGATGCATTGAACTAACTGCCATCGGGTTCGAGGTGGCACCGCATCATCAGTAGGCTGATCTGGAAGGAAGCTTATCTCGTCTCCTAATAGAAAATGGGAAGGGGTTAATGCATATAACGAGTCAATATCGTTATTTGGTGAAACCAAAGGTCTGGAATTGAGGACCGCTTCAATTTGGCAAAGTAGTGTGCTCAATTCCTCAAATGTCAATTTAGTGTTGCCAATGGACCTTTTGATGTGAAATTTCACCGATCTCACACCCGCTTCCCAAAGTCCACCGAAGTGGGGGGAAGTGGGTGGAATAAAGTGCCAAATAATTTCCGCGGTATTGAGGAAATACGCGATTGTTGGGTCGTCATGAATTCGATTAATGAATTTCTGAACTTCATCAATTTTACGAACTGCCCCGACAAAATTGGTGGCATTATCACAGTACATGTGAGATGGACAGCTACGTCGTGAAATGAACCTTCGTAGTGCAGAAATAAAAGAGTCCGAAGTTAGATCGCCAACTAACTCCAAGTGCAACGCTTTTGTTGCTAGACAGACAAATAAAGCTACATAGGCTTTAGTAGACTTATGCCCCCGACCTTTACCAATTTTTACTTCAACTGCCCCAGTGAAGTCAACACCGCAGTTTTCAAAAGGTCGGCTAACTTGAACTCGAGCCTTGGGCAGGTCCCCCATCAGTTGTTTGCATGGCTTTGATCGGTACCTGCAACAAACTACACATTTATTGATTAGTTTTCGAATCAACCTCTTTGCACCCACAATCCAATAAGTTTGTTTAAGGATGTGAGACAAGAGGGTTAGTCCGGCATGTAAGTTGGCAATGTGAGCTTCTCGAATGAGCAGAGTACTGATCTTGTGTTTTTCTGGCAACAGGATGGGATGTTTAGATTTATAAGGCAAATTGGATCTCCCGATGCGTCCTCCTGCCCGTAAAATACCCTGGTCCAAAAATGGATGCAAAGAGATTATTGTGCTATGTGGAGATAAGGGCTTGCTTGTTTTCAACCGATTGAGTTCATCAGAAAAATGAGTTTCTTGAACCCAACGAAATAGGATACACTTCACTTCGACGATTTCTGAAAGCTTCAAATGTGCAATATCCTTTGTGTTTGTTACACGAGTACTGGTCTTGCAATTCGATATGAAACGTCGGCAGTAAGCTAGTATGCGAATTATTTTTGCTAGTGAAGAATGTCTCTCAAAAATGTCCTGTAAGGTTGAGTTAGTTGTGCATGAATGCGAGAAAATGGGGTCGCTTTTTTGTTCGAGTATTTCTGGGTCGATTAGTTCAGATATCGGATTTTCGCGTGGCCAATAGTCTGAATCTTGAAGAACAAAATTTGGTCCATGCCACCAAAGTTCACAACTTCCTAGATGTTGAGGATTTATACCTCGTGAAGCTATATCAGCAGGGTTTTGTTTCGAAGGCACATAATGCCAGGAATTAGAAGGAATGGTTTCTAATATTTGAGATGTCCTATTAGCGATGAAAGTTTTCCAGCGCCTTGGATGAGAAAAAAGCCAAGCGAGAACGATTTTTGAATCAGTCCAAGCGTGTACCTCAGTGTTTTTGATATTCAATGCAAGAGCATTCATTACGGATTGTAATAAGGTAGCTAGTAAAAATGGACTGCACAGCTCAAGGCGAGGGATTGAAATTTGTTTAATAGGCGCAACTTTAGTTTTGGAGACTAGTAGATTAACAGATGCTCCGTTCACGGATCTCTGCTTGCAATAGATAACAGCGGCGTAGGCTTGTGAAGATGCGTCACAAAAGCAGTGCAGAGACATGCCAGATTTTGTTTCTGACACGCATCTGGGTATTTGAATGCTTTGAATCAAATTAAAGTTAGTTTGGAACTCCATCCATTCAAGGACTAAACTTTCAGGTAAAACACTGTCCCAGTCGCTTTTGATTAACCATAACTTTTGGTAAAAGATCTTAATCCAAATTACACAAGGGCTAATTAATCCCAATGGGTCGTAAATTTGGGCCGAGTTGGATATTACCTTTCGTTTTGTTAGTGGTGGGATTATTTCCAGATGTGGGGTAAAACTGAAAACATCACTACTTGAGTTCCATTGTAAGCCTAAGACTTTACAATGCGTTTTACCTTTTATATCCAGACAGTTTTCTTCGTCTTTAACCTTCAACTCACTCAGAAGTTGCGTAGAGTTGGATCTCCACTTCCTTAGTTCGAATCCTCGCTTGAGTAGGAGTGAAGAAACTTGTTTGCACACTCGAGCTGCTTCCTCGGGAGTGTCCATGCTTGCAAGAAGGTCGTCTACGTAGAAGTGTTCTCGTATGACTTTAGAAGCCTCAGGAAAATCGTTTTCGGCATCTAGCGCTATTTGTTTTAAGCACCTAGTTGCGAGAAAGGAAGAGCATGAAAGTCCGTAGGTAACAGTTGTGAGTTTATATTCTTTAATAGGTTTCGAACTCTCGAACCTCCATAAGATTCGTTGAAAGGTTTGATCAGATGGGCAAATCATTACCTGTCGATACATTTTAGTTATATCTGCGGTTACAGCAATTTTTTGCATACGGAAATCTAGCAAAATGTCAAATATATCCCTCTGTTGTTTCGCCCCTACAGCCAGAGTTTCGTTTAAAGAAACCGAATCTTCAGTGTTACAGGAACCGTCATACACTACGCGCATACTGGTCGTGGTGGAGTCCTTTAAGACGAAATGGTGAGGGAGAAAGAATTTACCGTGATCAGGAATATGATTCGAGTTATCGTTTGCTAGTTTCATGTGACCTAAATCAATGTATTCGAACATAAATTGTTTGTATTGGTTGCCAATTTCGGGGTCTTTAATGAATTTTCTTTCCATTGACTTCAAGCGAGAAATGGCAGAGTTATACGAATTTCCAAGTTTCAAATTTGTCTTGAAAAAAGGAAGTTTAAGTTCAAATCTTCCGTCCGAATTAAATTTGTAACTCGACGAGAAATGTTCTTCGCAGAAGTTTTCTTCTGGAGTTAGCTCTTGGGTTTGAGCAATCGGTATTGATTCGATTTCCCAAAAGTGTTTTAAATCTTCGTGCAGATTTGTATTGGCAAGTGTGAGACTAACTAATGTGCTGCTAGTGGTATTACACGACACAATCCATCCCAAGCGTGAATTTTGAGCTATAGGTTCACCGTTTGCACGTAAAACTTGACCTGGTAGAAGGATCGAAAAAAATTGATCTGCTCCCAAAATTAAGTCAATTTCATTTGGTGTGCAAAAGTTACTATCAGCTAATTGCAAGCCAGTTAGCAGCTCACGATCATGCAATGTGATCGCATGCAATGGTTGAGGTGCAATCAAAGATTTCAAAACAAATGCTGTTAGATTGAATTTAACAATGCTATCGTATTTTGAAATAATGCACAAATTCAAACTGCCTAGAGTTGTAGTGGGTGTGGTAGTTGAAATACCAGTCACCGATACTCGAACGCTTGAATCGAAATTTAAAGAATGTTTTTGAGCAAACGATTCTGACAGGAAACAAGCTTGAGAACCGGAGTCGAGAAGAATGCGAATGTTTATCAGCTTACCATTTGAGTCCTTAACTAAAGCGACAGCAGTAGGAAGCAAAGCTCTGTTACCGTGTGCGGGATTTACCGTCGAATCACATCGGAGAAGGTTAGATGATGCCGGCTCACACGCATGTTGGTGTTGATTCGAATCAGACGACATGATTTGGTTTGCCTCCTCTGTTTGTGAATGCTGGTGGTCATCTGCATTACACTTTGTAGTTTGAGCGTAGTTTGATCCTAATCTTTCATCGTGCAAAAGAGTATGATGTTTAAGATTACAAAATCTACAAGTAAATTGTGATAAACAAGCCTTGGTTTGATGCCTTTCCGAAAGACAGTTCATACAAAGATTTCTTTTGATAGCAAACGCTTTACGTGCGGCAAGATTCAAATTTTTAAAGCTGGTGCACTTTGATAAAAAATGAGACTCTTTGCACTTTGTACACTTCGAAAAGAAAGAACGAGGATTTGATTGATTTTTCGTTTCTTTTTGATTTTGAGTCTCGAATCTCGCGTTTTCTAACGCAGACGATCTTTCATTTAGAAATTCTATGAAAGAATCAAACGACGGAAAGTTTACATCTACATTCTTTTCTGACCATAAACGACGAGTTTCATTGTCAAGTTTATTTAGCAGCATGTAGATAATCCAGACATCTGGTTTTGTAGCACTTTCATCGACGCATTTTAACCCTCTGATCACTTGCTCGGAGATGTCAGCAAGCGATCGTAGATTAGCGTGATTAACGTTAAGAATAGCGTTTTGTTTGAAGAATGTAGCGAGTAGCGAATTCATTATTTGTTTTTTCTTATCGTAACGAGTTACGAGTTTTGACCAAGCTTCCTCGTAACTGGCACTCGTTACCGGAATATGTCGAATGATCGCTTTAGGATCATCGCCTAGTAATCCAATTAAATATTGGAACTTTTGAATGTTCGATAAAGTTTCATTCGTGTGAACTATACCCACATACAAATCTTTGAATGGAAGCCACTGTGTATAATCCCCGTGAAAAATAGGAATATTCAGCCTAGGCATCCTAAAATCCGACGCTGATCTAAAACTTGAGTTTAGAACTTGCGAATCTGTAATTACTTCGGGACGCGCTTGTGGCTCCGAAAGTTGACGCAGTTTTTCTTTAGCTTGAAAATAACGGTCTTCTAATTCAACTATTTCTTGTTGGTCATCCGGTAAAAGGGAATCATATTTTAGAACGTTGCTGAATACCTCTTCTAACCTAATTAGTCGATTTGATAAGTTTGTTAAACTAGTGTCGGAGCTAGCGGTGGCTATAAATGTTTCTATTCGCGTTAAAGCTGCTTTTTCGTAACCACGCAGTCGAACTAGTTGATCGGCTTCCATATTTAATAAAAAGGAAATTTCTTGCTTGAAATGATGAAAGCGCATAACATCTCGGTAGAACCTCCAAATGTACCCGCCTGGGGGGTGTTGTTAGAAGAAATATAGCGACAAGCAGAACTGAGGTAGCTTCTAATTTATTTCGCCGTTCTTCGGCGTATTTATAAACAAGGAGAAGAGCGCGCATGCGCTGGTAACAAAAGCGGGGCGCACATGCGCTGTAGATAAATTTGCATATGGGCAAGAAGAAACATACTCCTGCCCTGATGAACGTTCCGAGACATACAAAAAATTACCTTTCAGGGTAAAATTCAGGTGAAGTTAAGATTTTTTATGTGAGAGGCCATACAGAATGTATCTATATTAGAATTGCATGTTCACAAAACGAATACCATCACAGTCTGTGACAGGACCTAGGTGTCGTATTTACTCACGGAACCTCTTAGTCAAACGAGGCGTGAGTTAAATACAACTCGTATAGTAGTGCGATAAGTGCATATAAAAAAACGCCAACATTGTGTTTCATATAATATATTTATTTTAAAAACTCCTAGTCATGTCACTGTGTTTTAATTAATATATTTATTAAAAAAAGTTTTTAATAAATGAAATATATTAAGTACCAAAGTACCTTTCAACTTATCCGAACGTGGTGGTCCGCGACTTATCGAATTTTCAAATCGATGGTCCGTGACCTTTTGAAGGTTTGGACCGACTGTACTATACATCAATATGATCACCAATCTCTTTGTGCAAGTGCCATTTATAAGAATTTTCTAAAGTATTAAATTAACCATTTTAGTGAAACTTTTTATGCCTAATTAAAGAAACATTCCAAGAACCGGCATAAAGCACTCAAGCCCAGCTTTCCTTCCTTTGTCAAAGAAACCCCAAACGCTCTAATGAACATGTTTCTCGACGCCCGTAACAAGCAAGTGTCCAACTGGACGTGCTTCCGGTTTCTTTTTTAAGTGCTCTTTTTACGATGTCTTCTTTCTATAATTGTCTCAGTCGAAAAAGCGCCATTTTTTTTTCTTTGAAGTTCCACTAGAGAAAATCAATTTCCAAAATGCGGTTGCCTCAGCAGGGAGAGGGAGAGTGCCGTGCTGTTATATGGCCTTTTGTGGTGGCCATCAACCTTTTTAAAACGTTCTTGTTGGTGCAGAAACTTTCGTTGAGTTGCGTTATAACCCAACGGGCAGTTTTGATAGCGTTTCGCTTGGAGCGTTTTGTGAGGTCTTCTCTAATAAGGTAGTTTTGGTTTTCTTGATTTCTGACGCCTTTCTGTCTGATGCTCCCAATTGAGACGAGTGTGAAGTGATCGGGAATTCAATTTAGGTTGAACTTTGAAGTCACTTTAATAGAATAAAAACGGAAATAATTGCCTTTTGAATTCCGCCATTTTGTTGTTAAAGTGGCATGGAATGAACTCTAATGTATATATTTGTAAACCGTGGCGGATCTAGCTATAGGCCTTTAGAGGCAATTGGTCCTCTTCAGATTATCTAACTTATAATACCAAAAATTTACTTTTTCAATTTGGAAGCAATTTTGTAAAAAATCAGATAGTTTTGGGGTTACTCAGTGGATACAGCCGTTCGGCTAGTAATCAGACGACGGCGAGTTCGAGCCCGACTGATGGAAAGAAAAGTAAAAATGTAGTTATCTTGCGATCGAAGGGTTGCCAGCTTCGCTACAAAAATACTAAAGAGTCGTCCAGAACATCCAAAAAATTATACTGGTGTGCATGCGTGACTAGTGCACGATAAATATGATCGGGATCCAATGTCCTAACACCTATTCAGGTTGGGTGCCAGCTCAGGAGTTGCCTCGACATCTGAACATGGTTAAAAAAAATAACAAGGCATTCGTGTTATGGCTGTGTTTAGTCTCGTAAATGAGGATAGAAATAGTCAGCCGGAAACGTACCCAAATCCAATCCAATCAGCTAATTTAGTACGCAATTTCTGTTAGAACAAACTTTTGTATTTTAAAGAACTTTCGGAAATATTTCCTCCTAATTAAATGTCACGGATAGATGACATGAACAATGCCTCAGCTGTCACAGCCTTTACAAACTTCATTACGAAAACTTTCGTGCAGGCAAATATCTGCAGCAGATTATACGTGCAACAAGTCTCTATATACACCGTAAAACTTAACACAAGTTTATATATAAAAAAAACCTTTTTTACTCTCCTATATTTTGTTCTTATGAATAGCTAGCTAGTGTAAATATCTTCTAAAAAGGTAAATTTATAACTATTAAAGATGGACCTAAAATATTTATTCTGTCAACCAGTCAAGTGGAATTGTTGAACTTATAGTTCTCATCAATTTAAGCACACACTCGTTATTTGCCGCAGATTAGAATTGAAGTTACAGAAGTCAAACCTCAAATTGTATGCTTAAAATGTGACCCCCTGCGCCTACAAAGTTTAGGAACGGTTTGCATATTTGCACCCTATTTATGTGACTAAAATGTAATTATTTTTATAGATCTGGATTAATTCATTGAAAATACTAAATCATTCTGAGTTCTGATGGCTGTTTTTATGAGTAACAATGGTATATAAAACTTTCAAACCACAGATTAGTACCTGACCTCCCAATTATGCAAAAAGTATAATCAATAATATCCCTCCCGAGAATAAATTATGGATCCTCCCCTGTTTGTAATATTTTTTTTAATTTGAACTAACAGTGAAATATTTTTACCCTGTGTCCAACTTCCTTGCCATTTTGTTTTTATTTTCTGTTTATTTTTCCTTTCCCCATCCCTTGTTATCTATTATGATTTATGTTATTTCAATGTTTGTCATAGTTTTATCCTTGCGTTGTCTGGATGGGCCTTGGGGCCGCTTCTCAACTAAAGTTTGGTTTAATAATTTAATTGAATCTGGAAACGGGTTAAGGAATTTTTGGACAACGAGGCGAGCAGACAGTGTTTTAACCAGAGTCATATTTTTTTTAAATATTAGAATTATAAAACATTGTAAACCCTTTTCTTTACAAAACTATATTGCTAGGGTTTCACTAGGGTGCAAAATTCTAAAACGTTGGCGAACTCATTGATCCACAGTGTTAAAAAGGCCTTTTCAGATAAAAAAAAATAGCAAAGCTATATAACCTATATAAATTTTAAAAAAAAGCTTTTTGAAATAAATGAATCCGAAAAAAATAATTAAAATATAATTGCATTTAAAAATATAAATCTAGTAAAATCTTAAATTTTGGCAATAAATTTCCGAATGAAATTCTATTAATTCTTTTTCACGAAAATTTGGCGTCCTTCGTAGTCCGGCGTCATAAGCAGTCATCTCTAATGGAATCGGAAAAGTTATTTAAAGCAAATAAACATTGCAATTGCCCTTGAATTTCTACATTTATATGCATTAATACGAACATACGCTTCCAATTGAAATTTTTAATGGAAATCTGTCAATCACTTCTGTCACATTTTGCTTTTATGATGTCTTATTTGCAACCCATGTACAAGTACTTTAGGTCACATATTGCTTTTCATTTTTTTTATACAGTGTCAGTCAAACAAAGCACATATCAGCCCTGTCAGCGACACAATGTACAAAATAGTACACGCAGTAAATACACATTTTCATTCAACACTTTTAGTGACATTTAGGTGACATCATAGTTCATCGTCATGATTTTTTGTTCATTTTTGAAATTCAATTATGATTGGTTGTAATGACTTATTTATTCTAGAACGTTGACCTCTAATACGCGTCTTTCCCGGCGGAAGTTGTGTATAATTTAATTTTTAATTATTTTTGTTGCTAACACATTTCTCCATACTGAACCTATAGCTTTTAGTGCATTTATTGTTGTATAAATTTAAAATTCCTTTTCTTATAGTTCAAATTTGTATTCGAGTGTAAATTCGAACTATTATATAGGTATCAAGTCGCTATATAGAATAACAGGATGGCAACATAACCTGGAAAACCGGAAAATCATGGAAATATCATGGAATTTTTTAGTTCTGGAAATATCAGGGAATTTTTCGAAATTTCTCAAAAAATCAGGGAATTTTTCAAATTTGGATCATTAAAACGGCAATTATCGTCTGTTATGCCCTCCATTCTGTGTAATTTAGTTGTCAATATTTCCTTTTAGTTCTGAATAAGAATTTAAAAAAAAAGAATAATTATGCACATTTTCATATTTTCAGTTTTATTTTTGTAAAAATGTGAACCACTGCTGGAGGGAAAAGCAAAGTGCATTGGACTTTAGATTGTAAGCAACATGTCAGGGGCTAATGAATATGCGATTTATTGAAGATTGGAATAGGAAATATAAAGCATATAAAACATTTACAATTATCTCCAAAAGAAATAATTGGAAAAACTTGCTTTTTTTGCAATAAGCTGCCAGAGAACATGTTTAATTACTATTATGCCTGTCGCAATTGTATAATTTGTGTTGTATCCATACATTATTTTGACTGACAATAGGTATTTCTTATAAATTTTCATTTACAATGCAATAAATTTATTGTATTATTGTAGCGTAGATACTTGTTTCTATACAAAGCATGCATTACAATATTTCTTAATGTAATTGTAAAATCAGGGAAATTTTTGAGACACCATCAGGACACCATTTGAACATATCAGTGAACTTTTTTTTCCAGAATTTTGTTGCCACCCTGAATAAACAATCCTTATATTAAATTTATCGATCGATTCCATTCAGATGTTGATTTAGAGAAAAAATACTTTCTTCATGACATTTACTTATTTTTAAATTTACTTTTCTGTTATACGAAATACAATAACTCTATTTAAAGCGCCATTTCTCCATGTCCTTTATTTAACCTTTCTTGGTAGTATCCTTTACGAGTTTCCGTTCGAAGAAAAGTAGTTTTCTCTTATTCTTGAAATAGAACGTATGTTTTATCCTGAATTCTATCTAGTCCAATATATTTTTTTTGTTAGAAACAGTTTATTGCTTGAGCCACTGGTGTGATCACACAAGTGATATCTTATTTACTAATCTCCATTTTTCATGCAATGTCCCTACTATTTCAATTAATAAAACACTCATAGTTATAATATTTTTCAAATCTATTGCTCTGAGGTGTCTTAAAATATATCTATAAAAATAATTATTGACAAAATTACATCATAAATAAATAAAATTATCGTTACTAAAACTGAAAATACGTTATTAGATTACGATTCAGTTTTGTAACCGTTAAATAATTTTTGTAATATTTTTATTTATTTTTAATTGATTTTTTAAAAAGTTATTTCGCTACATGAGAGGGTCCGGCGCAAAGCTTCAAAAAGTCCGGCAAAATCCTTCAGACCAAAATGTTCAGTATTTGTTATTTTTGTTCTGATAAAGTTGTTTTTGCACAAACATGGCAAAATATAGTTCTTTTTGCGTTGGACTAATAGGTGGATAAAATTGATTTTGCTCCAACCTTTACTTATCAAATCTTTATTTTTAGTGGATATAGATTGTCTTCGATGAAACTGTTCTATGTTTTGATGCCTATCAACATACAGATCGATATTAATATTGCAATTAGAAACAAATGGATAACGTCTTTTTCGCGCCGGACCTGTTCTTATAGTTTGACTGTTCAGATGTTTTTGTTGTTTTTGTTTCAAAATAATCGTATTTTCTTTAGAATAAAAAACTTATACAACATCCTACGATATACGATGTAATGAAACAAGCGCTTAATTATATATTTTTTGTAATTGCGTCCTTCTATAAAATTTATTCGATGACCATTTATCTTCCTATAAAATGTTCGATGGCCATTTATCTTTCCTAAATACAAACGAGTTTTCTTATATCGTACTCGGTATGTAATCGAGTAGGCGTACAAATAGTTTCAATTACTGTATTATTGTTAAAGGTATTTTACCTCGACCAATGCGATTGGTATTTAATTTCAATCTTCATCGATGGATGCAGCCTTTATTTAAATGACTTGCGTGACCTTTTTGGAGGTTGGTTAATGTCTTCCGCAACTGTAATCCAACTCGAGTCTTCACTCTTCTCGAAGGCGTTTATTTCGTTTTTGCCTAAGTGGTCCTAACCTCGCATGTTCTTACCTGCACTATCGGGTTGCATGGGATTTAAGAAACTCATTTTTTATTTGTGCCTGAAACTTGTGGGCTATTTCGTAAATTAATCTTTGTTTCACAGCGAGTCGAGTTTTTAATGAACACAAGAAGATGTCCGGATGTCTATAACAGTGGTGTACTTGTAATTGTGCAGCCTAGGGGCTACGCAAATGTTTACACCTCTTTTTTCTAGCGAGAAATCTAGTCAAGTCAGGAATTTACCAGCTTTCTTATGGCCACGTAGGCATGAAAGATATTGAAGGAATCATTGTAAAAAAAATGCAAAATTTTAATAAATTTTACTTCTGGTCGGGTTGGCAATTTCGCATATAGTTGTTAAACTTGTGAAACATTTGGCTTTTTTTTTTAAATGAAACTAAAAAGCATAGCCAAATGTTTCACAAGTTTGCCTGCTAGGTTTGTGGTTTTGCCAAGTCTGCAGCAATTTACAAACAGTCTTACGGCCCTCGTAGACATGAAAAACGTTGGGGAAATCATTGCAAACATTTAATAAACTAGGAGGCTCCGCCAACCCTCGGAGGATTGCTACGCAATCCTCATAATTTTAGAAGTTTTACTTTTTGAGATGCGATCTGGATAACAGCGAAAGAATTGAAAATACCCCCTAGGGCTTACTTTTCTTTTAAAATAGAGAGATTTTACTTCTGGTCGGGTTGGCAATTTCCCATCTAATAATTCCCAACTAACTTTTCCCATCCTATATGAAAAAACAGGTAAATTGTCAGATTCTAAAAAAATTGGTAATATGATTTTAAAAAAGTTGGCAAAAATCCATATTTGACTTTGCAATTTTAAGGCTTTTCCCCTTCTTTCAATTGTAATGACACTGCCTCTATATACCCAAGATGTATCTATTCCTGCATTGAATTCAACTTGGGAGTTCTTCTCATTTTAAGGAGGTGGTAAGTTGGTCCAGGTTTTAAGATAGAACAGCTACAAACACATTGATTAATTGCATGTTTTAAAATACAAATGCAACGTTAAAATACGCAATAAAAGTCCGTAATAATCCGGACATGTTTCGGGAGATACATCACCCTTCATCAGCGGAAAATGTAAAGTCTGTGTGTAATGAAATATAAATAAACCCAAGCAATCTAAAATGTTGCCAAAGACCAAAAAACTAACTAAAAACTATTACAAACGGTTGGAGTTAACTATTGTGTGCCAACAAGCGGGAAACATTGGGACCGCAAACGTTTCATTGACAACCGAATCAATATTACTAAAAATATGAAACGCCTCCAGGAAGTCAAGTTCAAATGGTGATTTAGGTTTGCAAATTAAATGTGAGTTAGAAAAATTAAATATATGACCATGTTCCCAAGAGTGTTTGGCAATGGAGGACTTCTTTATTTCTTGTTTAACAGTATGTGCTTGGTGCTCCTTGATACGAAATCTTAATGCTCTCCTTGTTTGACCAATATATGACATGCTCCATAATCCATAATAATATATATGGATTATTTTGAAGAAAAACTTTTCACCATTATTAAATTTCCCCTTTGGATCCGCTATGTTGATGACACTTTCGCCCTATTAAACAACTCCACCGGAGAAGTTGACGGAATTCTCCCTGTATTAAATTCCATAGATCCTAAAATACAATTCACTGCCGAATCCGAATCCAACAATACTCTTCCTTTCCTTGATGTTTTAATTACTCGTAAAGATGACCATTTATCCACCACCGTATATAGAAAACCCTTTGCAGTTTCTTTGCCCCCTCATTTTAAGTCCTGCCACCCCATACAACAAAAAATGGCTGCATTTTACACTTTTGTTAATCGTGCTCTTAACATCTGTTCTACACCCGATTCACTCCAGACTGAACTTAATTATTTGAGAGCCGTCGCCGTGGATCGAGGTTTCTCACCCAACGTCGTTGATAAGGCCTTACATAAACTTAAAAATCCATTTAAAAATTCTAGTCTATCTGAGCGATCTAAGTCTTTAGTTGTTTTACCATATTATCCCCAGATCAGCCATCAAATTTCTAAAATTCTCGGTAGGTTCGACATACGTTCCATATTTTCACCTATCAATAAGATCACGTTCACACAACTTAAAGACCCTATTGACGATCTTAATAACTGGGGCATATACAGTATTTCATGTCAATGTGGCATGTCATATATTGGTCAAACAAGGAGAGCATTAAGATTTCGTATCAAGGAGCACCAAGCACATACTGTTAAACAAGAAATAAAGAAGTCCTCCATTGCCAAACACTCTTGGGAACATGGTCATATATTTAATTTTTCTAACTCACATTTAATTTGCAAACCTAAATCACCATTTGAACTTGACTTCCTGGAGGCGTTTCATATTTTTAGTAATATTGATTCGGTTGTCAATGAAACGTTTGCGGTCCCAATGTTTCCCGCTTGTTGGCACACAATAGTTAACTCCAACCGTTTGTAATAGTTTTTAGTTAGTTTTTTGGTCTTTGGCAACATTTTAGATTGCTTGGGTTTATTTATATTTCATTACACACAGACTTTACATTTTCCGCTGATGAAGGGTGATGTATCTCCCGAAACATGTCCGGATTATTACGGACTTTTATTGCGTATTTTAACGTTGCATTTGTATTTTAATATTCTTAACGCAATGTTCTATAAGACGAGTTTTTATCTTAATTGCATGTTGCTGAATATTTACCTCTATTTACACCAGTTTAGAAGGCTACCAACGTGTAACATAATTGCAATACCTTAGTAAAATACCCTAGTTTGATAATCATTATACATTCAACTTGCACAAGCTATGAATCAAATTACAGATGGCATTCGGCAATAAAAATGCACTGAATTATCAATTCGAAGACTTGTACAGCGACATATCTTCAGATCGATCTCTGCAAATTTATTATCTCAGAGTTGACACATCGTAAAGAAGTTTGGGTAATTGAGATCCATTTCCCATGGAAGTTTTGTTTCGGAAATTATACCCATTTGATTAATTACAATGGAAAGGAAATAAAAAAAAGTAATTATGTTGGTATGAGTGAATCGGCTCATCTCACAGAAGTGAAAACTGGGTGTAATTTGGGGACATTAGGAAGCAGCGTAGGATGTTCTAATATTTGATCTGATTTAGATACTAATGAATGTAACATTGATCAGTCTGAATCGTTTTTTCTATTTGTTGCTTTATTTGGTATCATTTTATCTACTATTTAGCTTGTTTGACGGAACTTTCATTCAAGACAAATTCTAAGAACATTTTACGACTGCTGTTTGATCATAAATTTGAAATTAACAATCAAAACACTATTTTTTTATAGTTTTTAATTGTCGTCTGCTTGTTTTAAAACATCTTTTATACCAAAACAAAAGTATGATATTTTCCGTGGAAAAAGGAACGCATAGCATCAACAAAAAGAAAAGTCAGTATAAAACCTTCATCAAAAATGTTAAATTGAAATATTTTTTTTTAAAGTTTTATATAAGATATTAAAACAAAATCTGTCAATTTTTTTAGGCATTTACTTTTCATGCGTAAAACCTTTAAAATATCTGCATTTTCCTTTCGTGATTAAAAAGTGAAATGTTTTTTTTTGCAGGATTTTTAAAGTTTTTTTTACATTTTTTTTATGAAGGATATTGAAACAAAAACCTTTAATTTCATAGATCTTAAAAAACAAAAAGCTGCATTTTTTCTGCATAAAACCTTCAATTTAAAAATTTGGTTGAAAGAAATTTGCTGACTTTTTTTTTGCTGGGATATTCTGGTTACTTAATATTCTATAAATCTTGTACTCTATTGCTACATAGCAACATTTCGCTTCAACTGATGGTCGTTTTTTTTTTTTTTTAAACTTCTGCGATAACTTTTTTTTTTCTTTGGCAATTAACTTATATTTTTTCAAAACTTTTAATGGGGCATGGGGAAAATTTTTTAAGATTAAAAGTCCTCAGGTTTGTGGAAGTTCGGAGAGAGGAGTGCCAGCTCAGGTTTTATTTGGTCTTTCTTTTTGGAAAAGATCCCGAACCTACACCAATAGTCATTAAGCAGCTCTACAGCCATTCTAATTAAATCAATCAACCATTAAATGAACACGCTTATTTTGTTTAAAATGATCGTAAATGTTTACTAGACTAAACCAACGTTTGTTTTCAAACTATATATTTTTTAAACTATCTGCTACAAATACTTTTTCACTTGCAGTTGTCTCTTTTATGGCCCTGCCTGCGGCGTCTTTAATTGATTGGTGGTGCGCTTGCTTTTATCATTTAACGGTTCAAATGACACACTTTCGATCATTCGGAAGATCTATAAGAGGGCTGATGTGGGGCGATGGCGTATGTAGAACGACGCTTGGCGGTCACGTGGGCACCCCGAGTAATCTTTCCGAATATGTACCCAAAAAACAAAAGACGATACGTGAAGGAATTTAATTTAAAGTTGCCCTTAAGAGCATTTTTGAAGCACTGTTTTTTTTCTTCTTCTGAAGTGCATTCCTTTTGTATTTTAGTGGTTTTTGGTTGGTTGAATTAATATCGTCCTAGAACTACACAAATGTGGGCTATTAGGAAAATTATTCAGGATTTATCCCACAGGACATTTCCGGAAACCATGCTTCGTAATTTTAATTTAAAGTTGCTATTAAGAGCATTTTTGAAGCATTATTATTTTCTTCTGAAGTGCATTCCTTTTGTATTTTAATGGTTTTTGGTTGGTTTAATTAATATCGTCCTAGTACTACACAAATTTGGGCTGTTGGGAAAATTATTCAGGATTTATCCCACATTTCCGGAAACCATGTTTCATAATTTTAATTTAAAGTTGCCCTTAAGAGCATTTTTGAAGCAGTATTTTTTTTTTGTTCTGAAGTGCATTTCTTTTGTATTTTAATGGTTTTTGGTTGGTTGAATTAATATCGTCCTAGAACTACAGTAATATGGGCTGTTGGGAAAATTATTCAGGATTTATCCCACAGGACATTTCCGGAAACCGTGTTTCGTAATTTTTATTTAAAGTTGCCCTTTAAACAAGTCGTTACTAATGCGCCATCTATAAGCAGACCGGTAAACTTTTTTTAGTTTTTGGCTGTTCGTGCGATAATTATCACACCTGAATGCTAGTGATTATATGTTAATAAAATTTGCACAAACGTGATAAAAATCTGAATAATAAAGAAGTTGCATATTAAGAGATCTCCTGGATAACAATTATTTTATTATTGCAAACGTTAATATATATATATATATATATATATATAAACCAACTTCACTAAAAATCCAAAGAACTCGATCCAATTCCCATGAACTCTTATAAATTAAGTATCATCATCTATCTTCCAATCTAAAACTCTCCGCACAAATCAACACAGGCCCCAACTTTCATTATTAAAGCGTCTCATCGCCAACTTGGACTAATTCCTCACGAGAACCATTAGTAATCAAATCCAAGTCCATTACCGATGTCAATTTCCATTCCGCTGTCCTACTTGCGGAGAGAATAATATCCAGGTACAGATGGTATTGTGTATCATTTATTAGGGTCCTTAATAACCGATAATGAACTGTTTCGAGATGGGCAAATTCGCCAAGTGGGTCAAGTTTGGGGTGCGGAGGAATCGTTTCCTTCTATTTCTTTTCCTTATAAAAGATCTTCCTATAAAATATAAGTGAAATGCCGATTTGGGGTCTGCCGATTGTTGCCCAATTAGCTCGCTCGGCGATTTTGATTGGGAATTTATTATTGGGTTTAACTAGTGGGAAAAAGGAACTAGGTTATTCTTGTTGTTTCACGTGAGGGGTGTATTAAAATATGATGCCCCATTTAAAAAAACGACATCTGTTTGGAATCTTGTGTTTTTTGCTATTTTTAAATCGAATGTTTTCGTCGTAATTGAAGGGGAAAGTGGAAGAAGGGATTAACTAAAAACAAAATCACTTTCCAAAATAAACAGATTTTTCACTAAAAACGCTTTTAATTAAAAGGGTTTCTTTACGTTGATCTTACACTGTTTGTCGCCTAGGAAAAAGTTCTACGGAACTGTTTCCTATTAATCGACCGTGACCGTGATTAGCTTCGAGTATGGATCCTTTGTAATAGAGGAGTCATGACGTCACTCTTGCTAACATCAAAGTGAGGCCAACATGTATGGCCTCAGACACGTGGTTAATTACGTCATTCCATTCATAAATTTTCACTGTTACACATTTCCCAATTCATCAATCAATCGCGAGTATTTTTTAATTCATAATTTTGAAGAGATGGCACTTGATATGGGCCTTTCACTCTGAGATGTGGGATTCACGATTTATGACGTCATATTCTTAACGTTATTGTTAACAAAATTGGCGCGTTTTCGCACATTGGGCATTTAGGGTTTCTTAATGAAATCGGACCATTATAAGTGAAATGTATACCTTTTACTGCTCTGTATCTGCCTAAATAAATGAAGCGCAGGCATAAAATTTTCAGGGAAGACGCATATGTCCTTAAAGATTTCATTTACATCAAAATTAGAGTTTTTCAAAAATGTTAGTTAGCCCTTTCTTCCACTTGCCCCTTCAATTGGTTGTATGTAGCTTCTGGTGTAACACTGGACTCGAGTGTGGTTTCGGCCCATTCTACACGAACGATAAAAACTCGCGCGAGCCTTTTCAGGTGGGTCTGTGATTCGAGAACAGAAACCACGTGGTTTGAATGTCAGGAAAAAAAATTTCAGGAGTCAAATATTTGGATTTTTTTTTTTAAATAACTAAAATTTTATTTCATTACCGAACTTATTAATGCTAATACATTGCTTTCATTTTGAATATTTTTTTTTATATTAAAACTGGTAATATGGCCTTGCGTTGCCTGGGGTAGTATGACTTTCATGCTCATCTGAGTTATAAATCGCATTTTCGACGTGATCGTTCGATCGTAGATTTCTTCACCCTGGTGCCTAGCTTACGGTTTTAATAAAAATTTATTTCTGTTTTAGGGGGGGGGGTTACGAAATTTCATTTAGGCAGTAGTTTTACCCTTATTTTTATGGTCAAATTTGCAAAATTTCATCAAGCTCAGAATAAAACTGTAGATTCGTATAAAAACAGACAAATAAACCCACAAACATTTTTTTTTATATTGATAAACATTACATTGAAAAAATATTTAGCACTTAAAATTTTCGTTTGATATTGTTTCCTTCAATTTTTTTCATAATTCAATTTCATAATCTCTTAAATCCAAATCACGCATAGAAAACACAACCGAAGAGAAAAAGAATAAAATTTTATTGAATATAAAAATTAAACGTATTAAATGTTTTAAAATATATCATTTTTTTTGCTGTAAACTTTTAATGAAATTCTAATAAGGAATCTTAAGTTTTCCTTTATCATGATAACGCACGCGCACCATGGTCCTAGTGGTGCCCTTCGAGCATGGGTCTCTCATAGTAGAGAAATCATAATGTTATAATCTTGCTAACATCAAAGTGAGGCCAACATGTATGGCCTCAGACACGTGGTTTACTACTCATCCATTCATCTATTTTTTCAAGTTCATTCATAAAAATATCCTGTACTTCATGAATTAAATCACAAGCCAATCACGAACGTTTTTTCAAATCACGTGTCTGGTGCCAACGGTCTGAGATGCTTGCATCACGATGTGACGTCATATTCGCTCTACTACAGACCATTCATGCTCGAAGGTGGTGCCCTTGTGCCGTAAAACCAAACTCTAGTACTTTAACTATAGTACTATAGCTTTTAATTGGCAATATACTTGTATTTAGCATTTATTATCTACAGTGGCGGCTCGCCCACATTTTCTTAAATGAAGATTAGAATTGAAAATGAAATTTCTACGGTAGTAAACAAAATCTCCGATAAATAGCAAGCCTGTTACCGTAATACACAATTCAGGAGGGGAAAAACTCCATTCAATCAAAAATGCAGCCGAAAAGCGAAATTCGAAATCGGCTGCATCGTTGTCATGGCAACCTCTACGTAGTATGGAGATTCCTCCCATGCTAATGCACTGCGTTTGTGAGAAGGTACAGCCGAAACGAATTTTCTTGTTTTACTGCACTTGAGGTTCGATATGCTGATTGGTTCTTCCTGGGGGAAACGAGAACTTACGAGAATATCTCCAAACGGAAATGGTTTTCGTGATACATTTACTGTGTGCTGTTGTTTCAGGACATGGTCCTGCTGTTGTTACGTTATTTAAGTTAATATTAAAATTGACCGATTCGCATGTTTAAAAGAAAGCAGGATTGCTTTAATTTAAAAAAAAAGTAAGTATTTTCTATTTTTTTCGCATGTTATCATTTCGTAAAAATTGAAAGGAAACTTTGTTTTGAGTAGTGAATAATAAAGAATTTTTTTTCATGTATGGTTTCTGGAAAATAGGGGGGGGGGGGGATTCACATGATTTCGGCTCCACTAACATTTTCGACCACGGGCCGCCACTGATTATCTAGCTTCAATATTCATTTCACATCTACTGCCTGTCTCATAATCAATATGAGCAAGTTTAACGCATAATTAATCATAATTATCTCATGTCCATGAGAAGACAACCCTTCGTTTTGAATAATTTTCTTTCCTCTGAACGAAATTTGAACTGCAATAATTTCCCAAACAATCAACAATAACCACCTTCTAGAATTCCGCATATTTTAAAACACAAGCCTAAATCTTGATAACTTCCCCTTTTAACCTTCCAGCAGGCCTCCATCAATCAAATACAAGTCCACGATATTCATCTTGAGAGCAGCTAATTTCGCGGGACATCACTCGCAAATCTTAATTCCCATGCATTGTTTCAACTGCATTTATAGTTTTGATCTACTTAATCCATTTCCCCTTCGGTGAAAGCAGATTACCAAATAAATTTAGACGCCCTTTGTAGACTTTATCGTTACAAACTCATAAACTGTTTCCGCCGAATGAGACTTAGAAAACTATTACGCCCCCGCACGTCTACTACAATAGATCCTTCTCGACTATTTTCGTCGATATGTTATGAAAACATTATGTATTGTTGTCTGTTTGCATTGTTTTCGCTAAGCACGTGTGTAGAATAGAATCACATTGTTTCTCTTTGATGCCCGTCAGATTCAATTGTTTTAATTTGTTGTGGGAAGAAGGAATTTATGCTTTAATTTGTTTGAATAAACGTCATATTCCTCACTAGAGTACCCGTCACACCTTTTCACTGTGAATGCCAGCGCCCTCTGGCGCTCGGTCAGAACTTTTGAACTCTCCGAAAAGTACTGTTAGATCCTTCGAGCATGAATGGACTGTAGTCGAGCGAATATGACGTCATCATCGTGATGCAAACATCTCAAACCGATGGCACCAAACACGTGACTTCCTATCAAAATTTATGAATGAATAAACGTTCGCACTTGGCTTGTGATTTGGAAATAATAGTAACATGAAGTACAGGATATTTTAATGAATGAACTAGAAAAAATTATGAATGGATGACATAATGAACCACGTGTCTGAGGCCATACATGTTGGCCTCATTTTGATGTTAGCGAGATTATAACCTTATGATTTCTCTACTATGAGGGATCCACGCTCGAAGGTTAAATCTACCTTTCACGAGAAGAGGCTTTTTTTGTAAACCTACAGAGATAAAAAAATTTAGATTATTTTAATGTTGGCACGGAATTAAAGTTTACAATTTTTAAGCATGAACTCTGCCATCTTTCCACTAATACATTGTTATACTTTTGATGTGAAACGTCTTTAAAATCAGATACCTGAGGTATCAGAAACACTATGTTATGCTTTTAGGGTGATCCCATCCTACACTATAACTTTGTAACAAATACCTCGATTGACATAAACATGGTATCGTTTGATAGGAAATTAAAAGCTGATGCGTGTAAAATTTTGAAATAAAGGACTTGTTTTTCGGACTTACGGAGCTTGGATAGAGAATCGTGTGTCACACGGAAGAGCTTAATTATATATTTTTTTCTTTTACGAAGTTGTCATTGGCGACCAATTTATATTTTCTAATGAAATGTCTTTTCTGAGCGTGCTGCTGCGCGACCCCACCCGATTCTTTCTTAAAACCAGTTTACTATAGTCAAGTTACTATCAAATATTTACTTTTTATATGAAATTTCGGTTAGTTTACTAAATTTATATTGACCGACTTTTTGTTGTATAATTTCTGGGGACCCATTAAAAAACGTAGATATTCCAATGTGAAAATTAATTTTTTGGACATTTAACAGTAAGTTAGTTTCTAAAATGCATCAATTCAGAATTTAATAAAATTAACGAAAATTCATTTAAAAAAAATTGAATGGATAG
The DNA here is from genome assembly GCA_963932185.1 of Troglohyphantes excavatus. Lineage (NCBI taxonomy): Eukaryota > Metazoa > Arthropoda > Arachnida > Araneae > Linyphiidae > Troglohyphantes > Troglohyphantes excavatus. The sequence continues at coordinate 34,251,422 of OZ010677.1, read as the reverse complement.
ATAAACTAAGTACTAAAAATAAAATTATACTTTTTTGAAATTCATAGTGTAATCAAATAAGGTAGGTAATTATAAAAAAAAAACACGAAAGTATATGAAGAAGATATTTACAATAAATTTAATTAACTACATTATTTTTTAAGCCAGAAGCAGCTTATGATTTCCATGCGTACTATTACGTACACTTTACTACGTATACTTATCCACATCTATGTATAATTGTATATATAAAATTGTGGATATTGAAATGTAAGAAAACTAATATTTAAAAAAAATATATGTCTTTGCAACATAAAAAAAAGTTTCATGTTATTCGAATGTTTCGAGTATTTTAGTATAGTCCAAAGTGTACAATAGATGTCAGATAAACCATATACAACTCTATAATGTATACATTTGACATGTGTTAATTGGCAATACCTGATAATTATATAAAATGTCTAACTTTTCTTTTAATAGGTTCATGAAAAGTGTAATTTTTCCCTCTGTTATTTCACGATTGCTTTTAGGAAAATTGCCTTTGGTGTTTAATGCTGCATAATTTTTCCTAGTAAATATTTGTACCTTAGAAGTCGGACGAGCCTAAGTCATATTTGGGAAATTTTACAAGAGGGAAAAAAATTATCCCTACTCATTCTTTAGTAGGAATAAAAAATATTATTCCTACTACAAGCATTGGACTTTATACTTCTCACTAAATACTTTAAAAAATTCTTCAGTGAATTTTGATGATATGGTTTGATAGAAAACGAACTTTTAAGATATAATATACCATAAAACAAAAATCGACAAATATGGACTTCTGGCTCTGAGGTACAGTTATATTTATTAAACTTTGTTATCGTTCTAACATTTCATTTAAAATATTTTGAGGCAAATACACTCAATAGATCGTGTCCCCTTTTTATGACGTATAAAGGCTATGTTTAGTATCAGCCCTACCAACCCAGATCGAAAAAATCGATTCTTTTTATGAAAAATATCGATGGAAAGTCTGACGTCAACATTCCCATTTCCTTAATACTCTGGCTCTGCGTCGATGAGCTTAATTTAGCATTAAATTCTACGAAGCCTTTTCTTTGAAAATATATTTGCGTTACGGATGCAACTTGTATGTACCGATCGTACAACGTACCTATTTAATAATTCTATACGGTTGTTCGACAAACGTCTAAACTTATGCGTATTTCAATTTTTTTTTTATAAAAACTGTTTTATTTTGGCAGCGCAAAAAAAAACTTCAAGAAGTATTAAAGAATATCCTTTTAAAAATAAAAATTGTATTTTTGGTAAAATTGCATTGTTTTAATACATTTTTGTTTTCTCTAAATATTTTTTAATTGTTAAAATATTTTTTTTTAAGTAATGTATGCATTTGCACATTAATAAAGGATGTTTATAGGGTACAAATAAAATGCATTTTTACCCTGCAGCGCTCGTGCTCGTCAATGCAAGGCGAATCGAATTGAAAACGAGACGAATTAAAAATATTCTTACTGAAATAACATCATCTAATACGGTCATTTAGGGACCGTCACTTATTATGCCTGAGAAGCTCGCAAGAACTAACAAATGATCTACTCTGCAAGGTGATTTCGCTCGTAGGGAGAAAAAGGTGACCAGAAGTTTGATTGGCTGCTTGTTTATAACGTTATTGTTCTGTTAAGGAAAGTAAGAAAAAAAAATTATACCTCGAGTGAAATTTTTTTTATGAAGATTTGACAATAGCTTTCTCCTGTGCAATATGTAAATATATTTATGTGCTAAGATGGTTGTTTTGTATAATACCCTTTTAGAATTTTTCTTGTTCTTGGCAGAGTTTAATGAAAATAACGCATATCAAATCGCGATGCGTGGCGTAATAAGCGACTACCCCTAACAAGATTACGTTATCCCAGTCCTCGTCTTTCCAATTTCGTCCCACCTCCAATTCGATTTGCCTTGGATTGTGCCTCTCGGACACATCGTGAACCTTTCCGCGTTAACAACTGAACTTTTATGTTGTTAAAAGTAAGCCCATAACAAAAAATTGGATATCTTACGCTATAATTAAAGAAAATAAACACTTGTAATGCTTTACTAAATATGTTATCAAGATTTTTAGTGAAAAAAGTTGTGGGGATTTAAGTATAATTTTATTTTTAATAAATGTTTTTACTTATCATATACTTATCCGTATCTTTACGATCTTGGTATATTCCTTGTTTATTTGTAGTAGATGGAAAAGATAATCGGACTCATTTCTAGATAAACCATCAACTTTCCTGATTACTTACTAATATGGAGTTCATGGTGAAATCTTCGCCACTCCTACTTTATGTTAAATATATCAAAATTGATTTGTTAGAATTCCTCCTTTCACAAAATAATTTTATCTTTTTATATCATGATCCATATCAACTCAACAGCATGTGAAGAACTCGTAGATTGAACTGTTCATATTTCAAGTATTGGATGATAGACTGACGAAATATTTTGAATAAATATTGTTCTTCATTCTAATGTAATAAAATATCGCCAAATTAATTAAAAAAAAATGGCAAGTGAATACAAATATCGCCAAGTGAATACAAATATCGCCAGGTGAATACAAATATTGCCAAGTGAATACTAATATCGCCTAATTAGTAAAAACATCGTCAAATATATAAAAAATATCGCCAAATTAATAAATGTTGTCACATGAATAAAAACATCGTCAAATGAATAAACTGTATTGCCAAATATATGAAAATATCGCCAAATTAATAAATGTTGTCAAATGAATAAAAACATCGTCAAATGAATAAACTGTATTGCCAAATATATGAAAATATCGCCAAATTAATAAAGTTTGTTGTTAAATGAATAAACCAATCGCCAAATAAATACATATATCGCCAACTGAACTAAAATATGGTCATGTACGTAAAAATATTATCCAGTATTTTCCCGGGCAACGCAATGCACTTCAGCTAGTGTGATATAATTGCAGTTAATTTTATCCAATAAAAGACAATATTAGGTCGAATACCGAAGACATTTTTTTTATTAATTCCACATACCGCCCTCTCTCTTTGTGTCCTAATTGAAAACTTTTGACCCGAGGGCTGATCCCCATCTTGCGTGACGCCATTCACTTTCCTCTTCCAAACATCTCGAATGTGACATCTTCTTCCCCTGGCAAGATCCTGCTTCTTTCCCGCCCTCGAGGTTTCGATTTCCCAACACCTTCTTCTTCTCGTTGGCTTCTGTTTTCTTATTTTAGCTCAGTTTCTAACCTTCTCTCACGCTGTCCCACATTTCGGCTTCTGGTTGTGGAAAGAATCGATAACAAATAGAGGTTAACTTTTTTTGTGTGTTTGCTGCTTACCCATCACTTGCGATGCTAATGCATCGTTAAACCGATTAAAATTCGGATTTTCTCCCTATCGCGAGATCTAATTGTAGGGTGATGAGCGAGTTTAAAAACTCGATTCTTTTCTTCCTTGAAATTCTGTAATGGAATTTTATCGCTAACTGTAAAGCGAAATCCACACTGCCCATCCCCTTTTAAAAGGAGATGTCTGAATAATGAGAGATTAAAAAGATAGATTGCGATCAATGCCATTGGTCTTGACTGCTTAAGTTATTTTAAACTGCCGAATGATGTTGACGATCTTGCATTTATGTATGAAGCAGTTTAGAATCACATTCCTAATCCTAAAATATATGTAATTTACAATTCTGAGAATTTACTTAATTATAAGTTTAGAAAATGATAATCATCTCGATTAAAATGTATACAGCTGACGCTTAAAGTCAGTCTTCTTATTTATTTTCTCTCAAAATGGAAACTTATTTTTCACTTTATAAACTGTTAAAAAATGCAGCTGATTATATCCTTGATGTCTATTAATCTTTTCGTGACTCTTTGATGTTTTTCTTAGAGCTGCAGTAATTTTGATATTCAAGAAAATTGCTTTTTCAAAATAGAAGAAACTGTGATTCTTTTATAACACGTTAACTAATAAGCACAAAACCTAACGAGAATCAATTTGAGACAGAAACATACGAGATGTATTAAAATAGTTATTTCCGCAGAAAATTTAACCAAACGAAATAATAAATTAGTTAAAATATTTGAAATACTAAATAATGCATCCATCTCTATATATTTAATATGCAAGACCATATTTTGTGACAGTCACTCCTCCTAAGCTATGTAACCAATCTTTATGATAAAGGTGTCATTTGAAAGAGAGTGAATGGTGTAGATATGCCAAAACGTGCCAAAACTATAAAATATTAACAATAATTTAGTTTATTACACTTTGTAAATGACGAAACTTATCATCGTGGCTCAAAAATCTCAAAATGTAAATAAATGACTTTGTGAATGAAGGCTGAATTCACCTAAATCGCCGGAAATGCATGAAATTAACGCCAGAAAAGCGAGAATTTGTTTGCGAAACAAACCATTGGGAAATCCTTCGAGGTTTGACGAGCATTATCGAGCCCTCTAGTTTAATAGTGTTATGGCTCGTGAATACGAAAAGTAAGGGGACCCGAATTACAAGACCATAATGGTGTAATTCCATAGTTAATAAGTTATAAATTCTACCATAGTTTATAGACTTTCTTGCAAATATGTAAACATAAATTAAAATACAATGAATCCAAAATAAATATTTGACTAAAGGATAAATTAAAAAAATTTTATTGGCAATAAATGATAACATATAAAAATAAATGATAAAACTTTTTAATTGATCTAGTAAAAAATTATTTAAATAAAATTCAATAATACCCTTTAAAGTACTTTTAAAATATATTTTAAAATTAATGTGGCCGGGTACAACAAATGTGACTATGCCCGAGCCCCTTTTCGCCCATGCACTAACCACCACTGAATATTACAAATCTGTGGTTAAAATATATTAATGTCATGGATTCGGATTTTTAACACTTTGCACTCCGCGAACACTTTGCGATTTGTGTTCTTTCTATGGAACAGTTATTCCTCTCTACGTTCTTTTCCACAGATTTTTTTTATAGTCCTAAAGTGGAAAAAATCCTAATCTGTTTTGTATTTGCAAGAGAACAAGTTGCAAAAAAGATTGATGTTCTAAACACAATATCCTGATGTTCTCGTTTATTTTAAAGAACAGAGAAACAAAAGAACTGGTCGTTATGTTGGTGCCTGAGAGGCGCCTTACGAGTGCAAAGGGTTAAGATATTATTAATTTTAAGCTGAGAAAGTAGCCAAGAGATTCATAGAAGAATCAAATTTAGCAAAATGTTGTGGAAAAATTTGTAAATTATAAATTCTTTAAGCCAAATCATATAATATTTTATATGTTTTTATATCCACAAGACTTTGAGAGAAAAAAAATCCCCATAGAAAGATTCGATGCTAATTTTGCCTACCAACAAGGGTCACGACTTCTCTGAAAATGCTCCTATCCTTATATCACAAAAAAAAATGTTAATTACCGTGCATACTCAAACAACTCTTTAGATCTCCATAAATAAACACACTACATCACTGACACCCATTACAAAAACTCGAGGAAAACCAGAATCCCTTTTTGGGAGATAAAAGCACGATTAGCGAGACAGAAAGCGGTCACTCTAGCAACCAAATCGAATGTCAGAGAGCAACTAACTACTCTGTCCCTTCGAATCGGGTACAATTGCTTAGGTGGGTGGTGTTTTATACGTAGGTCTGGGGAGGGGGGTCATAGGTGGTGGCAAAGGGTTTAAAATTAGAAGCTGCTCGCTATTTTTTCCTGTAAAAAGAAAATACACCGACGAAAAGTATAAATTACCGGTGCATTAGTTGTAGTGGAATTTAACCGTTTACATGTAATTTTTTTTAGAGGAATGACACAATGCAGTTAACCTCTGTTTATTACCGCCGATCGGTCACAACTGCTTCGGAACTGGGACAAGGGAATTTGGCCAAGAATTTGGGAAGATTAAGAAAAGGTAGATATTGGAGAGATTTTCATAAAGATAAGATTGAGTTGCGGTGGGTATGAAGGAGATGGACATTTGCGTTATTGGAAGCAGTTAACTGCTTTTGGAATGAGAGTTCAACAGTTCATGATTACCGAATAGGCCCATGAAGCCTAGGCTTACACTTTACATTTTTTAAGGGGCCCCAAATCACACATGTTATATAAATCTTTAAGACCCCTATATATAGTTTGAAATTAAATTTACCGTAAAAAAATTATTACAAAATTTTGTAAAAAAATAAAATTGCCACTTGTGCTAAATTTGTTCGAGAATCGTTAAAAAAATCAAAACATACGGAATATTAGGAATACTCATTACTTAATATATTTTGTGATATTATTCCTAATTGTTATATAATATATTTATATATATATTTTATATTTATTATATATATATATTGTTATATTATGCCATTTACGTGCAAGTATTTGAGTGCATGTAAAAGTTGTATTTGATGCACCAGGGTCTATTTGAGAGCAATGGGGCCCCCATTTAAAGGTGGGCTTCCCTCTCTTCAATATCGTAATCGGGCCCTGGAGTTGAAGGAAGGGTTCAGAGGAAAAACGCTGAGAGTCCACTGTTTTTGTTTAAATCGAGTTTATAACCCACTGACGCTCACATGATTTTTGCGATTGTAAAGTTGTTTTCATTGCTTGGCTATTTAAATAATTTTCCCTGTGCATGCTTTTAAAAAAAAAAAATTAGTGTAAATATATAGTTTGTGAGTTGTGCCTCAAACCTTTAAATTAAAAAAATATCACGAAATGGAGTATTTTTTTTTAATTAAAAAATTGGGTGCATTGTTAGAAAAACAGGAGATTCCTGGACGTATATATACGGCCTGGAAAGTTAGTTAATGTCTTATGTTAGCCATAGACAATGACCGGCCTAAGCGTCCGGTTGAAGCACTAGACTAAGGAAATCTGCAAATTTTCATGAAAAGAGACAATATTTTAACCCCTTCTTGGTTACGTATTTTTTTTCTTATTAAAATTTCCGTTACATTTATTATATTTTTTTTGTATGTTCTATCCTGAATTCTAATTGTCTGGTCGGTAGGTCTGTTATCTGTTCTATCCTACTAGTTTCGGTCTTCTCGATACCATACTGTCTAGATAATGCTGGACATATGACATGTCACTAAAAGAAGAGATTAATGAAAATTTTGTAGAAAGTATTTGACCTTGTGTTAGATTCATTTTTAATTGAGTTATATATTACAATTAAATAAATTAGTTTCTTTGCATTAATTTATAACGTTATTTATATATGTATATTATATCCCAATTACCATTTAAACCACCAACCCCTAAAAATAGGACCACCGGAGACCCTTTTTTTTCATATCGTCGCGTCAATACTACAATCCATAACTACAAAATTGACCTGAAGACTTATATAGACAACTAATTTTTGTAGTTAACTGGTTGTAGATTTGACCCGACAATATATGCACATAAAATTCTTCCCCCCCCCCCCTTCCATTTTTTTAGGAACATGCACGATATGAGACCCCATGGGATCGCATCTCCCCCCCTTCCAATTGTTTAAAAAATTAGTAAATGAGGAGCACACCGTAAATGTTATTTTTGAACCAACATAGAAGTTCTAATAACTCGGTTTCTTTTCAGCATGTCAGCAACCTATAAAGTAGCAACAGTCCATCAGATGCTAAGATGAACGCAAACAAAATTTAACAGTCAATTGGGGAGAAAAAAAATAGTAAAACATTTATACATTTTTAACTCACCTTTGTGGAAATGGTCTGTTATTAAATCTGACATAAAAAAAAATGACGTTATTTCAAATAGAGATTATCACTTTACAAAGTTTCATCAAAATCGGATCATTAGATTTTGATATATGAGCAACCCCCTCTCTTCCCTCGTCTCTGTAATTTTACAGATATACGTTTTTAAAAATCGGAGATGCCTTGAGAATTCCATTTACCAGCAATATTTTGTAAGAAAAAAAAACTTTTTTAGTTTTTGCAATGGTAATGGTTCTATAGCATTGAGGAAGTCATGCTTCACGGTATGGAAGTACCCTGCCGCCTCTAAACTCCTCCGCCATGTTTTTACAGGAAGTTTTTAGATGATTCACTCCCTTATGACCACTGAGATACGAGGGTCTGTAACCTTTCATCTCTTCTGGAAGATGCAATCCGATAGAAGGGTTGTCCGCAGTCGTCCAACTGTGCTCCTTTGAATCCGAGATGAGCGACAGGTTCAAATTTCCCATCTATTTGAAAAGAACTTCTTGTATCCCACTTTGGTACACAACTTTATAATCGGAAGGTTAGAGGTTTCTTTTCACGTCTTGAGAGGTTAGTTGAATTAACGTCGCAATAGAGCTGCACTGTGGACTATCGGCGACGATTCTTGGTTTTTTGAAGCATGGTCAGATGGCAAGGACAACACCGGAGCTGGCAGCCCACGCAACCTTACATAGGCGTGAGGCAACTCCTGATTTCAGATTTTTGAGGTCCTAGGCTAAGTTTTTGATAATTAGAAATATATTATCTGATAATATGGAAAAATTATACTTTCTAAAAATTAGATTATTGCGTCATTGAATGTCTCCAAATATTTTATCAAACAAAATCAATTTATTCGTCTAAAACACATATTGCATCATGAAATTAACTTCCCAGCAAAAAAAAGTCAGCATGAAACCTTCATCAAAATTGTCAAATTGAAGATTTTTTAAAGGTTTTATAAAGAATATTGAAACAAAAAACTGCAGGTTTTTTTTTAAATTTTTAATTTTTCTGCATAAAACCTTTGAAATATCTGCATTTTCCCTTCATGATTAAAAACTGAAGGTTTTTTTGCAGGTTTTTATGAAGGTATTTTACAGTTTTATGAAGGATATTGAAACAAAAACCTTTCATTTCACGGATCTTCAGACAAATCTGCAGGTTTGCTGCATAAAACCTTCAATTTCAAAAAAATTTATGAAGGTTTTATGCTGACTTTTTTTTGCTGGGTTGTATTGGAATCTGTACATAAGTCAATGCATTTAACAAAAGTTACTTGCGTTTTTCATCGAATTGCCTTTACGCCCGTTAGCTTCCACAAATTGGTGAATACAAATTAAGTGGTTTGTATTCTCCAATCATAGAGTCAGCTACAAAACACCCGTTAATATGTGACAAAACTCGTTTTGAACGTTTGCTCCTTTAAATAATGTTATATGAACTATTTCCGTTTTTTCGAAAATGTCTGGTGAAAAATCGAAGATAACATAATCTCCACTGTGTCCTCATCGAATGCATTGCCCATAACTTCGTACACTTTTATGATTCTCCCCGAGGATTACACGGATTTAAAGAGGATATCTAAGGCTTCACTTCCTCTCGCTTATTTTATGGTTGTATATTAACCGACTGACTTCCAAACGGGCAATAGGGGGGCATTAAACGTCCCATTGCCCCTTCTGGGTATTACTGGAAATCGGCTTTCGATGCAGATTAGGCGATGATTCATGGTGTATCAGGGAGGATGCGTTTTTAGCTATCCGATTTCAGTATGGTCACCTTTTCCCAGATGTGATTCCGGGTTTGGTTTTATTGCCCTATACCGCTATTTTACGTTTGTCAAACCATTATTTAGTGGGGCTTTGATAGAAAAAAATATATATAAATGGTCAATGTATAAAAATATTTTTCCGATTTTATAACCCTTTATGGGGGTAATTCCCTGGATTTTTCTTAGTTGTGCATTAAATCTTCTTTTGTTTTCCTATACATGGAATAAATGTTGAAATATAAAGAAATGGGAGGTTACCCATGAACATCTATCGAATGTCTGGGCTTCATATCCCTGCCCAATCCAGTTTACCGTCGCTAATAGCTCACTGTGCAGCTGTAGTGCGACGTTATTTAACCAAACTAAACCAATCCAGTAAAAAAAAATATTACCTTAACCCCCAGAGATCAGTTAGAGTAGAAATCATGATAATTGCTATTATGCAATTCAGAAACAGCTTGTCATAGTTTTGTTATTATTTTTTTCAATAATTTTTTTAATTTACTTTTGTAAACGAACTACATTAGTGTTATATTGTATATAGAGCAAATAGTTTCAAAGGAGGATTTTAAAGAAATACTAAATTCCTTTTTAAATGTTCTAAATTTCCTAGTTGGCCAAAGCTTCGCATAATTCAAAATTACTATAGTTCTTTTATGCCAAAGTAAAAGAGTAACTATTTTTGGGGATTTTTTCTAATCGTACTTTCAGTTTCATCAACGTATATGAATTTTTTAGTGTTGGCTATTTTTAATTAATGCTAGTTTTCGTACTAGATGAAAAGAAAATAATATTTGCTTGCACATCTTTTATATCTTTAAATGTATCTTTTATATATAACTAATTATATAATTCTGATGTCCAATGTTAATTAAAGTATTCAACGCCCTACTTTATTTATTTTTAGCAACAAATTGTATATCAAAATTATTTTATTTATTGCTGATGCATGGAAATTGTTAACGACTATCATCGACCATTAATGTTCTCGTCTTGATAAGAATCCTTGATTTTCCATATCCTTTTACTCAGATTGAAGTGCAATCGCGTTGAGTAGATTTTGTGATTGCATTGTCTGCTGCGATTTGGATTGGCAGCGATTCGATCAATAGCGGCATTTCAATCTTTAATAACAATGATCGAATCTTTTTGATGTTCCGCAAAGTTAAAAAGTGTTTGCATCAAATTAATCTAACACTACCTATTACGCAAGCTCATCGATAGTGTGTAGATGCGTTTATCATGAATTTGAGGTTAAGAACTCATTTGAATCCATACCTCATTGTGAAGAAGAATTATTGTAATTGGCATTGGCAGTACCGATTGTTGTTTTCCATTTCTTAAAATAACGTTACAAACTTTTTAACAGCTGTGCTGAAACATTAGTTAATTGTCATTTATGACATCTTTGCATTAAACATCGATTTTTAAACCTGTCTTACCAATAGAATGTGTTGAAATTTTAAGAATACTTTTTTTCTAAGGATTTTTTTGCTTTTTCAAACGATTTATTTATGGAATTTCAGGTTTACACTTATAAACGAGTTTTGAAAGTTTTTTTTTTTTTTTGAATTTGAAAAGTTTTTGCATTACACAAGTTTTGAAGGTATTTCAGATAAGCTTAAATGGAAAATATTTAGTTTTAATTTGATATTTCAAAAGTCCTAAACTTTTAGTTTTGATGACACACACTTTTTATCTCCAATTTTAATGTGTAAAACTCTAAGGTTACATGAGTTTATTACATCATTCATATAATGCGACATGGCAGTTGGTTATAACAACAAATTGAGCAAGAGAGTTAACATTGTCCTTGGTTAAAGCTTTTGGCTTCTAAATTGGCGATTAAACAGTATACTGGCGATTAAACTCATTTAGTTTCTGATTATGGAGCGGATTCGCGCCAAAACTTTAATATTGTCAAATCAAAAAAGAATACTGCTGAAAATGTCATTCGCTGGATCATATTAAATCTGATTTCGCATTCGCCAAGAGATGAACTTATACATTTATGCAACTTAGAGGTTATGAAACGTGTGTGTAGAATTTTATTGTAATATGATTTAATAAATGCCATTTTCAGCAACGGCCATTTTAAAAAAAATTCTTCAATATTGACACAAATATCGCTCAGATTTAGAATATTTACATGTTCAGATTCCTCGGAATACTTCTAGTATGGGATTCATTCTACTTTTCCTATTAACTACCTTTCCCGTATTTACCATCTTTTTTGGCGAAATTCTACTGGTGAAAAATTAACCCATTCTTCGGAATTTTAACCTCAAAACATTGTATGATTGTCATAAATACTAACTACCTCGAATGCTAAAACAAAATATATAAATTTTAACCATGTTGCTCGGCAGAAGATAGTCATCCCGTCGGTATCGAAAAAAAAGCTTGATATATTTACCAATTATCAAAGGAAGAGTGATTTCTGATTTAACCAAGACTTTATTAAACAGAACCTCGAAACACAATATCCAAACTGAACTTATTTGATATTCATCACATTACAGGATTTTGTTAAAGGTGCTTCCCGTTCTATTACAATTTTGAAAAGCCAAGTTCGACATCACCTGCGTAGATTTCGCGCCAATCTGGCACCCGACGCTTTTTCGCCTATAAATTTGAACACTGCATATCTTCCACATTCGTTGGCAAAATCATTCAATGGCCAAGGTAAACACAATTTAATGGCAGTTTCTAGATCTCTGACCTGCAGTGTCTTTTGTTGGCTAATGTCTCTCAGGCAGACATGAACCTTTTCTAAGATGTCCGTTAGGAAGTCTTGTAACATCATCAGAGTTTCACTTGAAAGTTTCAATCCAGGCGTCCTATTTTTACATAACAGCAAGATATACCTCTCGAATTGTATTGCTTTGAAAGTTTTGATGTGTCTTCTGCGAGGTTTGGAAGTACTAGCTTTCACGGCAGTCTTTGAATCGGTAGTGGATTGCATTTTGTCGAACAAATTAGTCACTTAAGTAAGATGATGTCAGAATTCTTTTACAAATTCTGTAGGCATGGAATTGAATATTTTTCGATAAGATTATTGAAGTTTTCAAAATTTCCGATTGCAATATTCTATTACAATTTGTTGCCAAAAACCTGAATTAAAAAGATTTTCAGTCACGTGCATGAGTATTAAAAAAAAACTTCCACTAATAGTTATTGGTTTGAGTTTTTTTTAATGGTTTTGATAGAGAGGGTAAAACATGAGCTATTATCCAATACTTTCCAAACTTTCAAGCTATTACTCATGAAATATGGAAGGTACGGATCCTGAGAAGGAAACATGAGCTGTCTGCATACTCATCCACGTATTCGTGGAAATTAGAGAGTTAGCGAGTAGGGTGCGGAGCCCCCCTAGTATTCTTTTAATTTACTATTTTTTATAGTAAGGTAATGGTCGACAGAAAATAAGAGAGTGCTTTTATAACTTCAATTACTAAATTTGTAATGTAAAAATAAAAAAAAATTAGATGCAATATGTGTAATAATTTTAATGTGATACTTTACTAATTTGTCTACATTTAACAAATGAAACAAGCAACCTAACTTACTTTTTTTTCTTTATTGCAGAAGCTGGGAATAGACAATTGGCGTCATCCGAATACCAGGTAAAAAATTGTATTTGTGTACTCGATTTTCATGAAATTTGGTTAGAGATGTAGTATAGGACATTTGGCGCGCGAGGTTGTTTTTTTTGGCGTGTTTTATAGGGGCGATAAATTTATAGTATGGCAACCCCACCTGACATTGTTGGTATTTTCCGATTCTTGTGGCGACTTTCAATCTGGCAACCCTATGCTATGTTTAACAGCAATTTTTCGTCGCCAAAAAAAAAATCCGCGCCAAATGTCCTATACTACATATGATCCGAAATTTGTTGCGAGTTGCATTTGTGCTTAAAATTTTACAAATGTCATTTTGAAGAATATTTCATTCAAAACCACTATTGGTTACAAGGTACTTCAAAATAACCAGTTTAGCTTAAATTATATGTGTGTTAATTATTCGAAAGGTCCGGATGGAAAACGCAGATTGTGCACTTATTGCTATATGACTTTACTTTCACTGTATAAATTGTAAAACGGTAAGAACGATGATGGTCCGTTAATAAACATAAATTAGAGCGTTGTCTATGTCTATTGGTCATGAACAGTTTAGGGTTTCGCTAGTATGAAAAATGAGGAGGCCCGAATTGCAAGGCGATTCAAGCGTAACGGTGTAATTCAATAGTTAATCTGAAAAAACTATGGTAAAAATTATAATATATCTTCTAAATTTGCAAACGTAAATAATCCGAATTTAAACAAATAATTAAAAATAAAGAGTAAATATTAGGCTAAAGAGGGAAGAATGGACCAAAAATTCGATTTAAATTAACGTATAAAAATTAGGAGAAATATTTTTTAAAAAGTTCATTTAACTAGTAAAAAATTATTTGAATAAAATTCCACAATTTTTCTCTTAAAGGGGGAGGGTAGGGTGTGGAACACCAATTTTAAATTTATCATAATTATGCTTCTACTACTCAAAACTTAACACAATTTTTATGATGTGTATTATGTTATTATTGATAACTTTTGAAATTTTTGAAACACAATCTCTATATGGAGTTGAGTTGTAACAATTTTAACATTTTAAATTTAAAAAGTTTAAGGTACACTTTTCTAGTAAACTATTACGAATATAAACAAACAATTTTCTGAAATACAAATTAAACTGCATGTTTAACTTATGGAACCTCAAAAAATAAACAAAATGTATACTTAATGTTTTTAAAAAAATTAATTTACTTTTGTTTACATAAAACTTTTTAGTTATAAAATGTATATATTTTTTAAATATATTTACCCATACAAAAATATAAATTTTGTTGGTTCCACAAGTTGAACATGCAGTCTAATTTGTATTTCAGAAAAAAAATTGTTTATATTCATAATAGTTTACTAGAAAAGTGTACCTTAAACTTTTTAAATTTAAAATGTTTAAATTGTTACAACTCAACTCCAAATAGAGATTGTGTTTCAAAAGTTATCAATAATAATATAATACATATATCATAAAAATTGTGTTAACTTTTGAGTAGTAGAAGCATAATTATGATAAATTTAAAATTGGTGTTCAACACCCTACCCTCCCCCCTTAAATAATGTATAAAAAATATATCAAAATTAGTGATCCCAGGGTCCAAAAAAAGTGACTGGTTCTTGGCCTCCTTCGGCCACCTCATTGATCTTTTCCAGTACTCTTCCATTATAAGACTTTTCTCATAATATACAAAAAAAAATCGTATACCATATAAAATTATTAATTTTTTTAAGTAAAGCGGATTTTTTTCGCAAAACTATTTTGCTCAGGCTACTACTATCATAAATAGAAATAAATGTGTAATATTTGTCAACGAAAATTTCAAAATGGGAGGATTTCCTTCTTATTTAAAAAAAAACGATTGTTTATAAATAATTATTTTTAATGACAAATGACTGTTCACTTTGGAAAAAATAATTAAACTCTAGTATATTGTAAAATAATGCAAATCCATATTTTTTTTTTTTAGTTTTTCTAAATTTATTTGAACTCTTAAAGCGGGAGTTCAGAAAATATCAAAATTCCATAACAGGAAATCAACGACATCTATTACAACTTTTTATACATTAAATTATATTTCATTAAATAACAAGTAAAAGAAATTACTGATTACTATCTGTAGAAATTACTGATTACTATCTGTATAAAGATAACAATTTCATATACATCCGGTATTCACAAACGAAACTCCGTGTGTGTTAATATCAGCAATTGACGTTAATTCATTGCTAAAATGAAATTTCAAGACGGAATTTGTATCGCCTTAGGTTCACATCAAATTATAATGAGGGGAATTCAATTCGTTGGCGATATAATGAATAACTTCTACCGCTCACTGAGAAAGTGTCCCTGGCAAAATTATTCAAGGAATGTGAACTCGGTTTGTTATTATTTTAAGTTTAATATCATATTAAATTATATTCCTTCCTGTGGTGTATTTTATATATTTTGTTGATACGTATTTAATTGGTCTATAATATTGTAAAGGGAAATGTAATGCGAGTGTGACAACTCCATTTAAATTTCTAATGATATATTACCTGAATATTCTTATTTTCTAAGAATACGTTTAATTCAGAAACTTTCTATTTCGGTCAAAGTTCGAGGGGGCAAAACGATAACAGGTAGAAATTGATAAAAGTTTTTTTTTTTTTAATTTTTAAGTACCTACCATCATTTGGGGTGAGATTGTATCACTTTTTGTGATTTTTTATGTTCTCTTTTAATATCGAAAGCTACAGACTGAATTAATTTTTTATACAACATACAGAGATAGATTTATAGCAGGGCATTCATGGCACTTGCCCAGGGCCCCCATTTTAAGGGGACCGTCGAAAATGCTTAAAGCTAAAAAAGAATGAAAATAAATTTACTAACTAATGATTTTTTTTAATCTATAGTTTTTTGTTAATTTTTTTTGCAAAACTTCTAATATTTTATCCAATCAAATCACTTTCATGTTTACTGCATGTCCATGATGTCATCTTTCGAATCGCGTTCTTCAAAGGAATGTCCTTTTGAATGAAATTCATTTCATGACCAAGACCATAAACAAACAGTTTATAGTGTTTACTAATTGCATGTGGTTTTACCATTTACGTATAAATTTTCCTTTTCTTATATTGTAATCATTACGAATTTGCTATAAAATAATAGAACATATCCATCTGGCTCAACTAAAAGAAATCTAAAAGGAAGGCAAGAAAGCAGAGAATGAGAAATGTATGAAAAAATTTTGAAGTACTCCACCACTAACGTTAAAACGAATTCTTAGAAGAAAAAAATATTTTAATAATTTTAAAGACATAAGTTTTTTTGCAGTATTTACAGTTTCATTAAATCGGAATTATATGTTATTTTGCATTGTGTGCTTATGCATAAATTCATCAGGGGTTTTTTTATATCTGATCATCACCAGTAAAATGTAACTGTTGAAGTACATAGTAAGTAAATAAAACAGGGTTCAAAATTTGCAGTCGTTAGTTTAAAATTTCAAGTTTGACGACTATAATTTTACACACAGTCGTCAGTTTTACGCTTAAGTTTTTATAAAACTTCAATTGACAACTGTACTTTTTACACCCAGTCGTCAGTTTTTTTTGTACGTCTAACGTTGATTTTCAATAATTGAGGGGATTACATGGGGAAGACAGTAAGTCACAAATTTCGAGTTTTTCGTTTTTTTCACGGAAAAAACAGTAAACGCTCAAGCCAATGGAATGGAATAAACAGTAAGTCAATCGGCAAAATGGTTTAGTTTCTACGAGCGACGGAAGATGGCACTTGCATGTAGTCCACGATACTTGGCCTGGAGAACAAATGCTTCCCCTGTGAAATTTACTTTTTGTGACTTAATGTCATCCCCTCAATTGATCTCACAATTTTCAGTAATTTTGTCGGTAAGACGTAATAGTTTTAAAAGTACAAATGGAAACGTGCTTCTAATTTTATGCAAAAGAATCTTTAACGATTACAAAAATACCATAACTTTTGGCAGCTCTGCTTGAGCAATTTGAATTATTTTAAAATGACGCCTGCCAAAACATTTCGGCAATTAAAAAATATCGCTAGGTGCCAAATGAGGCCTAACTTTTATCTCTTAATTTCGAACCTTGAAATAAATAACCGTTTCACTAAAATAACTGCATTTATATCTGTCAAATATTGACAATAGATATTTTACTTTTTGCGTTTGAACTACAATGATAAAGAAAATATGGTTTGCAAACAAAGCAAAAAAAACCGCGTGAGTCACTCTCTACTCAGCTCAGCGTCCGGCCATGCCACCTGTCATCAAATAGCCACGTGTCCCACATAAAGTTTAACCGCACAGTTGGACCCCCGTCTTTGCAAAAATCAAAGCACCAACACACATTTCCAGATAGCAAAAAATGTGTATAATAGGGCGGACAACCGGCTTTTCGCACCAGCGCCCTCAACCGTATCTCCCCCCATGCAGTTTCCCTTTTTAATCTGACCTTGGGTGCTACCAAAGGGTGACGACGTGATCCGTTTCATTAACCGCAAACGATTTGTAGAAGGGGGTGACCACACCCCTTCCATTACCCGTCCCTTGGATTACATGCGGGAATTCGACACACCTGTTGCTGAGAGTTGTAAGATCGGACATCGGAGAACTGAGTGGAACGTGCTTACTTTCGATTATTATTATTATTATTTTCAGAACGATTATTATTCGATTGTTATTTTTGGCACGGAATAAAACAATGCTCGTTCGCAAGGGGCCGTCCGCAAATGATATCGCACTTGGATGGGAAGGGGTGCTTGAAGCTGTGACAGGGAGAAAAGGTTACGAGAAGTGAGACATCACACACATCACTTAAAAAGCATCGAAAATCTACAGAAACAAGCCAATATTCCGTATAAGAAAAATGAATCGTTTAGATTCCGGTTTGAGTCGATGTAGTTGCAGTTGAAAAATAAAGTTGCAAAATAAAATTTTAAATACCATCTACAACTTAGTGGTTTTTTTTTCTGAACTGCCAGTATGTGCATGTATAATTTATTACGTGCTAGATTGATATTGTTAGTAGTAGAAGACAATGGCATAGCAATTCAAAAATTATCGGGGAGTGGAGCTCAACTAGTTCTATTCCCAGAATATTTACCAATATAAAAATAAACGCAAATTAGCAGTTATGCTAAATTAACCATTAATTGTTAATTAGTAATAATGTGTTCCTTGCTGAGGTATTTGCATAAATTTCTATAAATATTAAGGTTTTGTAGAAAATTTTGATTGCCGGAGAGGAGAGGGCTTGAGCTCCCCCTTTTTCTACGCCTACGGTAAAAGAACGTGACAAAGGGAGGGGGGGTATGGTGAAATGTGACAGGGGAAGGTCAAAAATATGGAGAAACGGTGTTACATCATTTATGGACGACCCCGAAGAGCTGTTATACAGGGCATAGTTATTTGGTGTCTCAAGTGCTGGGAAATTAGTTGAAGATGCAAAGGCGGCTTAACGTCCAAGTGATCGCTTGTAGAGCCGGACCGATGAGGGCGCCAAATTTGGAAGAAAAATTTTTTTATCGTTTGATGATTTATTTTACTTTAACACAAGATATTTGTACAATTCATAAAGAAACTTTAATTTATATCTTATTTTTCTTTTACAGTGAAAATGCCTACACTAGAGTAGAGTCTTCAAATTTGGTATTCACTCTCAGAAATAACCCGCACAGGTGGTCGTAATTTTCTGGGTACCCCCTCTTTCCCCCTGTAGTTGGGGGGGGGGGGGGCACTAACTCTAAATCCACCACTAGTGCAACTGATTGAATCTAATCGATAAATAAGCTACGAAATTCAAACGAAAAGCAACTTCAAAATAAAAGTGAATCTTGCCTAGTTCCCATTTCTGCGTCATGTAGAACCAAATTCGACTGGCGAAAAGTTAAAATTCCGCCCGCAGAATTTCAATCACCCGTTGTTAAAAATACAGTATATAAACAGAGTCAGCGAGACGAGACAGGCGACGTTTTGGGCCGTCCGCACGCAATATGAATAATCCGCGAGCTTTTTAAAAAAAAATACTGGCAACTCCCATTTGATCTTCGGCTCCCTGGGTGTATTAGAACCAAACATGGCTGGCGAAACGACCTTCGCATAGTTCTGTAACGGGCTGACAATAGGCCTGCATTCGTTTTTGTTTATTTAAGACTGCTTTTCAATTGGGAAATCCGGAAAGAGTCCGGTTAGGGGGTGTCACGTGCTGGACTGTCTGGTGGGCTGACCCAGTGATTGTGTGTTTATCTCGAATTCGGCTGATATGATACAGGATTCTTCGGCCACGTGAGGCTTGCGTGATGGTTCTACTCATCGTGTGACAATTAAAGTTGTCACGTTTGCGAAATCGGTTTATGAGGATTGTCGTCTTGTTAATCGTTCCTAAAATGGTCTTAATAGTAACTTGTATTCCGTGCTGCATTGCCAGTTATTTAGATTAATCATTGTCTGGAAAGAGATCAATTCCTTATTGATCTAAGATAATGTCTGGTATATTTTGCTTCAATCTCTTGAGTCTGACATTGCTGTCATGGTCAACTACTTGCAAATATTTTTAAGCGCCGGACATTCGTTCTTCATATAACTTTTAATAAAAGCCTTACGTCGATGCATGCCACGTTGAATCGTTCGTTGTAAATGAAAGATTTATTTCATCAACAGTTAACAAATTGATTGAATAATGGGTAACAAAAAAAATCAAATCTTAACCGTTATTACTTGATTTTGTGGTCTGCTGATTAGATTAAAAGTTATAGTTAAAAAATTAAATTTTCTTCTATGATCTAGATCATCTGTCAGCCCGTCCCGTTCATTCAACTACAAGCTCGTACCAAGTGGAAAATTTATGTCCATTTTTTTCCCTTTGTACATTTTCTTGTGATGGGTAACCTTAAAAAATATTTATACTGTGTCGATTCTACAATATTAAAAATGAATTCTCAAACTTGACGACATTTTTGCCATATTTGACGAAATAGACGCCTGCTATATGCTCCGATTAAATATTTCGTCAAAGTGAGAAAATTCTTTTTGTCGTTTTTTTTTAACGAAATTTATTTCTTCAAAAATGAGGACTATTTTAAATAATATAATAATTCAATATCGACGAGCTGACTCGAACAACTCGCAGAGTCACAACTCCAAGAATACTCGTTCGATTTCCGACAATATAAGTATAAAAACGAAACATGAGCTGGCCGAAAACGTATATGAGCATTTGACTTTCGTTCCAAATTTAAGGATTTTTGTTTAGTTCAAAATCACGCGATTCAATGACGAAACCATTGTCAAATAAAACGAAAGTCGCCTTGACGATCGCAGAAAATTCTCGAAAATGAGATTGTAAAGATTCTAGAAATTCTAAGGAAAACACTAAACCCTAAAAGAAACATTGCGTCACCCGAATGCTACAGAAAACTCGTAAACCCAAAGAGGTCAAGGCACGGATCGACCACAACAGCTGATCTAATATGGTGCAGTGCTTCTCGGCGAGAAGGCTGCTGGAGCCCACGGAAAGTTCACAGAAAGGGCGGGAAACAATGGCGTCTGACACTTCCCCTGAAGTGTGAAAAAACGAAACTGCCTCGTGACAGACATGCAGCCAGAAATAATGAATGGCAACCTTCTCTCCATATATAGTAGGCGTGAAAAGAAGTGTGTTGTTGTCGTTTATAATGGAAAGATCCCTTGCTTTATCATTGATCGGTGTCGATTTATTTAAATAAATTTATTATAATCTGGATTTTGCATTTGACTATGTTTTGTCGCTAATAGCTAATTTGGAGTTTGTTTACCTTTTAACGTGAAACATCTTGAAACTCCAGAAAGAAACACCCATGTAACGCATCCACTTCGAAACATAGCAAAAATACTGTCAGAAATTATACAATTTGCATTCATTTGCTCACGTTCGATGAAAATTAGGCTCCTATGCCTAATTTAAATCGAACAGGGGATGGGATTAGATATATAGTATATTATGTATACATAGTGTATATCGTCGCCTCAGAGCAACAGTAAGACATCTAAAAAAACGAAAACGAGTTTTCGGTCTTGCTAATATTACCAAATGTGCCTTTGTTTAGTGGAACACTCGGACATTTTTATGTCTTCTTTGAAATCCCTGAACTACAGCCTTAGATATGCAGCATTGAAAAAACAGCAAATTTTAAAATCAATTTTGTAGGCAACTCTGTTTTTGCTCATATCCTACTGTTGCTCTGAGGTGATGATATATAGTATATGTATATATATAGTGTATATATAATATGCTGCACATAGTATATATAATATATAGCATTAAATAACGGAAAAACTTTCATTTTGGATAGTGCAAGTCAGAAAATCTCGGGCACTTGCCTCACGTACCCTGTAGCTAGATCTGCCGCGGACAAAACAACATTTTTCACCTAAAACCATTCTGCACTGTTAAAACTGCATGCTTACATATGACGAAACAGACGTCTGCTATATGATCCTATTAAATATTTCGTCAAACTGAGAAAATTCTCTTATCTTTTATTAAACGAAATTTATATCGTCACAAATGAGGACGATTTCAAGTAAATATAGAAAGTGCGAAATCAAGGACCTCTCGGTTCAAAGACCAACGCTCTATCCCCTTGGCCAAAAAGGCTCGATTGAATTCTGACAATATAAGTATAGACCAAACAGTTGATGCCTTCGAAAAGGCATCTGAGTAAATTGAGGACTAGAAATGGAAAACGACCCAAGTCCAAAAAAAGAAAATAATTCATTAGAGCCGAAAAATGAAAAACACTCGCATAAGGTACAGACGCGGAAGAAAAAAAACGAACCACCGATGATTTTTTCGTTAGTTTTTACAGTAGAGCTAAACTTAATATACCATTTTGTAGGGAATAAAGTCTACTATACATTGATATACAAAAAATTTGCATAGGGGACTATCTTCATACTCGAATCCGCACCAACTTTAAAATTTTCAATAGCAACACCTACTTTTGATAGCGCAGAAATATTCCCCTCCCTCAAAATAATCTAAATATAAATTTTCATTATGTTTCTACATTTATATGCAGAGATATTAGACGATATGTATCTATCTTATTTGAGGGGCTACTTCCACATTGGACAAAGTATTAGTGAGACTTTAAAATGAAGTACGCTGGTAGAAAATGTTTTGGCGTTAGACGTGGTTCTTCTTTCTCCGTTGTCATTCATTCCCCCACTCCCGTATATCCCTTGCCTTTATATAAGAATTTAGAATTTTATGCCAACGCGATCACAGCGCTTTTAATTCTCAAAATTAGTAGATTTCTGTTAAATTCTGCAGATTTTAAATTTGTGTATGACCCCTTAAATGATCATTTGATGCACATTTGAATATAGCCAAAAAGCTACAAAGAGGAAAATCCTGAAATTTTAGATATGCATATAAAACGTCTTTGTGAATCCATCACTATCAAAATATAGCATGGTTACTATTCATAAATTTTATGAATATTAATATCCTAATTTAAATAAAATTCAAAAATATACATATAAGAAATGAAAGTTAATGTATTTTAGTTGGGTTGTTTAGAAGTAATACAGATAAAAATATCAGCTTAATAAAATTATTATTTCGAAAGATATGATTAAAAGTTTAAGAAATTCATTTAACATTACGAGTTCTAAACTTTCGATACTCATAATTAAAAAACTACTTAACCAAATGACTTTCAAATTGATATTCAACGATAAATTTTGTCGTAGATTCTAAATATTGAACCAAAATTGGATGTTGCTATTAGAAATTTTAAAGTTCTTGCGGATTTCAATATGAAGATAGTCCCCTATGCAAATTTTTTATATATCAATGTGTAGTAGACTTTATTCCCTACAAAATGGTATATTAAGTTTAGCTCTACTATAAAAACTAACGAAATAATCATCGGTGGTTCGGTTTTTTTTTCCGCGGCTGTACATTCAACCAGCACGATCTTTCGACAAATTTGTGAACTATTACTACTGGAGTTCGCACTTTGGGCGTTCTCCGCGTTGTTTAGCTTGGTCTTTAGGACATTTTTCCATAACAAAAAGATATTTCGATTTTTTTTTTTTTTTGGTACTAAGGTCGTTTTCCATTTCTAGTCCTTAATTACTTTAGTTCAAAATTTGAAATCATCTGACCATGGCTCACAAATATTTAGCATTGTTCTCGGGTCTTTCCTTCGAGATAGACCCCTAACCGTCGCCAATAGCAGCTCTAGTGAGACAATAAGTAACCAAACCAATCAAAATTTGAGGATTCATGTTTCATCAAAAGTGAAGTGATTCAATGACGGTACGATCGTTATATATGAAGAAATCAGCCTTGACGATCGTAGAATTCTCAAAAACGAGTGCTATTTCTGAGAGTGTGGCCGTGCTCATTTATAACCACACACGAATTTAACATACAAGAGCTTTCATATTTTTCTGAAAAAAAAAAAAAATTACGTGTCACCAGGTTATAACTTAGTTTACCAGACCGCGTTGAAAATTCCGCGGAAATCCGTTTGAAAAATTACTTACTGCCCTAAATGTGACTTAAAATTTAACAATGCGACTGGTGGACATTGTTGCACATCATCTCTGACCGTAGTCCGAGCACACAAAGGGAAGAAGCCGATGTAACTTCCTACTTTATATCAGCTTCCGCATTAGTTTTTAATGGTACTTCGGATTTTGCTTCGGATTTGCTCAACAATGACGTGTCCCTTCGTATCTAAAAGGACACGTCATTGTTGAACAGGAGAGGTTCAGTGTTAACACTTTCCGGAAATTCTTCAGATATTTTTTTTCCGCATTTTTGTCACCCAGTACCGAGTTTATAGGTTAGTTGTTATAGAAATTGTAAATATCACAACAAATTGTTAAAATCGGTCGAATTTTAAGTAGGCTGCCCCAGGAAAGAAGTTAGCATAAAAACTGTAAAATTGAAGGTTTTATAAAGTACAGTTGGAATTCCAGTTATTTTTATCAAACAAAGCGAATCAACAGTTATCTGGATCGATTTGAGAAAAACATCAGCAAAATCCACATTTTGAAAGTTTCTTATCGGTGAATGATATTGTTTTCCATAGTCATTAAATTACATGGCATAGTGCATAAGCAAAATTCCTTTTTTTAGTAAGAAGTATCTTGCTTTAAGAAATTTATTTCGTCAAAAATGAGGACAATTTCAAATAAACAAAGCGGGATTCGAACCACAGACCTCTCTAACCTCAGTCCAACGCTCTATCCACTCGGCCAACGAGGCTCTTTGAATTTTGACATTATAAGTATCAAATAAAATATGAGCTGATGCCACTGAACTCTAACTGTAACTGCTAGTAGGTTCAAACCTTGTTTCCTTTATGGGTGCATTGAAGCCAATTGACAGCAACCATGCTGTGGCCCAATATTTTTTTTAATTGATTTAGTGGTGTTTTTTATTACCATAGCATTGTAGAAATATTAAATGTATATAACTATTATATATTTTTTTCTTATAGAATTAATTTTTATATTGCGAAACAAATAGTTTTTGCTCTTGCTTTTTATGTACTTCGACTTTGACTTGCAAATATTTTCTATTTTAATAGCAGATTGTATTTAAAATGGGTTTAAAAAGAAAATAAAAAAAAACTCAGCCAAAAGCAATACACGTCGGCTTATTTTAACATGAAAAATATACGAAATATTGCGGTAGCAAAGAAAGTGGGACTCATCATGGCTGCCTCTACATCGGCTTCAAGTCAACACAATGTCTTGCCCTATCCAAAAGTTACAGTTAGAGATCAGTGGCTGATGCCCCCGAAAACAGCTCAAAAGGCATCTGAGTAAATTTCTTTCGTTAAATATTTGAGGATCCTTATTTCGTCAAAAGTAACGGGATTGAATGACGACACGATTGTCAAATGTGACGAAGTAGCCTTGACAATTGCAGAATTATCAAAAAGGAAGAGTTATTTATGAGAGAGCTTTGGTAAAAAAAAGTGTGAGGTACCAGCTCAGATGTTGTCCTCGTCAAAAGTCACGGGATTCAACGCCGATACGATTGTCAAATATGACGAAGTAGCCTTGACAATGCAGAATTATCAAAAAGGAAGAGTTATTTATGAGAGAGCTTTGGTAAAAAAAGTGTGAGGTGCCAGCTCAGATGTTGTCCTCGTCAAAAGTCAAGGGATTCAACGCCGATACGATTGTCAAATATGACGAAATAGCCTTGACAATTGCAGAATTATCAAAAAGGAAGAGTTATTTATGAGAGAGCTTTGGTAAAAAAAGTGTGAGGTGCCAGCTCAGATGTTGTCCTCGTCAAAAGTCAAGGGATTCAACGCCGATACGATTGTCAAATATGACGAAGTAGCCTTGACAATTGCAGAATTATCAAAAAGGAAGAGTGTTATTTCTAAGAGTGCTTTGGTAAAAAAGTGTGAGGTACCAGCTCAGATGTTGTCCTCGTCAAAAGTCACGGGATTCAACGCCGAGACGATTGTCAAATATGACGAAGTAGCCTTGACAATTGCAGAATTATCAAAAAGGAAGAGTCATTTATGAGAGTGCTTTGGTAAAAAAGTGTGAGGTGCCAGCTTAGATGTTGTCCTCGTTATCCAAGGGTGGCTCAAAAACACGAATCGGTGTCCCCGGGTCTTGGATGGATTCCGAACCGACGCCCATTGTGCAGCTCAAGTGAGGCGTTATTCCGACCCAACAACCAGAAGCAAATCGCTAATGAACCACTTCCTTCTTGTCAATTGTTTCCTATAACGAGATCAACATTCCTCGCGTCGATCGAGGCATGTCATGTCTTCCGTGCCTACGTGAGAGCCGTGGGTGTCTTCCGAAGGCCTGTCGTCTGCAAGAAAGGGTGGGGGACCTAATGGATGGGGCCTTCCCACACCTCTTGACGCCCACGAGGGATGACAGCGCGTTTCTGGAGACCCTTACTTTGCTTGCAGCCGAATTCGTAGTGGTTATTTATTCGATGGATTTGTCCACCTTTCCTCTTCCTTCCAGTTTCTGATGGATGTTGTTGAAACCTTGGTCTGTTGCCCAATGCTTCTCTGTTTTATATTATTGCTGTTTCAATCGAAGGGCTTTTGAGGAATAAGATGTAATAGGTTGTTGCTGTAGCTCTCCTCGTCGGCTTTTTAGGGATTCGTACACACGGGCGTGTTTTTACTCTCGGGAAGTTTTTGGAAGCGATTCTCAGCAGAAAAAAATTAGCATAAAATCTGTATTAAAATTTTGATATTGAAGGTTTTAAAAAGGATATTGAAACGAATAAAAAATTGCAGTTTTTTTTTTTAATAAAATATAATCTCGTCAATAATTTTTCAGCAGGAAACTTAAAAACTTAAAACGTGTAGTAATACCAAAAATAATTAACGAGTAACGTTAACATCTCAACAGAGTTTTCGGGTGCAAATTTATTGGATATTTCAGCTGAGAGTTCGCGAATAGTTTAGTTTTCCTATTTAAGATATAATGAACCACTCTGCCGAATGTCACCTTCCTGGGTACTTCTTCTTTTTACTCTTTAAGTTTTTAAGAAACCACTCTGTTAAATTTCATCTTTCTGTGTATAGAGGAAATACCAGAATCTGTTAATTTTCGTTTTAAACTCGTGCACAGAACGAGTATTTCAGCTGGATGTTCGCGATTAGCTTTTTTTTCCTATTTGAGGTATAAGGAACAACTGTGCCGAATTTCAACTTCCTAAGCATACGGGAAGTAGAAACATAACATATTTCGTTAGATTTTTTTTTGTTGACATTGCACTTCTTTTCATGATCTGATTTTAAAGACGTTACACGTCAAAACCAGACATTGAAATTTCGACCAAAAACAATACTTTCTATTTAATTCATATTTCATGTTGGATAACGAAGTAAAAGTATTATTTCAAAATGTAATTGACTGAGATGATATCTATATATTTGCGCTGAACAATTGAAATTTATCATAATCAACAGAACCTCAAATGACCAAGATCTAAAAA
The DNA here is from genome assembly GCA_963932185.1 of Troglohyphantes excavatus. NCBI lineage: Eukaryota > Metazoa > Arthropoda > Arachnida > Araneae > Linyphiidae > Troglohyphantes > Troglohyphantes excavatus. The sequence goes on along the minus strand of OZ010677.1, from coordinate 34,224,292 downwards.
TTAAAAATTGGTGAGAAAATTAATTCGTACTAATTACAATTGCCCTACCCTTGCCAAAACATGAATATCAATACCTCACAACGTATTGATTTTAATTGCGTATTTGGCTGCATACAAAATTTACTTACAGGAAAACTTAATCCAATCATCTTAAATCCTCAATTAGTACAAAAATAAGATAAAATATCTTAGTTAAAGTTCTTAGAAAGTTATAAGTTCTTATAGAACATTGCGTTAAGAATTTTAAAATACAAATACAACGTTAAAATACGCAATAAAAATATCACCTTCACACAACTTAAAGACCCTATTGACGACCTTAATAACTGGGGCATTAACAGAATTTCATGTCAATGTGGCATGTCATATATCGGTCAAACAAAGAGAGCATTAAGATTTCGTATTAAGAAGCACCAAGCACATACTGTTAAACAAGAAATAAATAAATCCTCCATTGCCAAGCACTCTTGGGAACATGGTCATAAATTTCATTTTTCTAACCCACATTTAATTTGAAAACCCAAATCTCCAGTTGAACTTGACTTCCTGGAGACGTTTCATATTTTTAGCAATATTGATTCGATTGTCAATGAAACATTTGTGGTCCCAGTATTTCCCGCGTGTTGGCACACAATAGTTAACTCCAACCGATTGAGATAGTTTTTTGTTCTTTGGCAACACTTTCAATTCTGGGTTTATTTCTATTCTAATGCGCGCAGACTTTTCATTTTCTGCTGATGAAGGGAGATTTATCTCCCGAAACATGTCCAGATTTGATGGATTTTTATTGCGTATTTTAACGTTGTATTTGTATTTTAAAATAGTAAAAATATTATTTTAAAAAGTATTTTCATAAAAATAACCGCTTTTACTATTTTAATGTATAAACACAGCGCCCGCTGTTTAGAAAGCCATATGGGACATGCTCACAAGCCGAAAGGGGCGGTGGAAGACAAAATCGTAAAGCCTGTTAATCACGAACTGAAATCGGCCTTCAGTTTGTGACGTGAAAAGCATGTGTCATACGGCTTTCTATACAGTGGGTATTGATAAACCTCGCCTAGTAAAATTTAAGAATTGCATTTCCTTACTTAAATTCTCCTGCTTTTCCATACCAGTAAACCTATATCCTTTGAATATTTAAATTTGGCACTAGGCATTGTATTTTATCTAAGCATTGTATTCTGATCTACGTTTTAAATCTTACTTTTCCATCATCAATTAGAGTAGGGAGTGAAATATTTTAAACCCAACGAAAATTGATGTGTTTAGAAGTCAGAATAAAAAACAAATATGAATTCTCACCAGGTTTTTCGAAGATTAATTTCCTAGATTACCCTAATCTATTCGAAGCATAGAGGTTGATTTTAACAAATAGTAGTCGAAATGAACGAGTTGGGTGGTCAAAAAGAAAAATTACTTCAAACGATTCAAAAACTTTGGGCTGGGTCTTTCCCTCCATCAATCTATAACAGTGGTTCCCAAAGTGGGTTCCACGAAAAAATTTAGGGGTTCCGCGTGACAAATTTTATTTGATTAAAAAAAAATAAGAATGGTGTTTAATATATTCACATTTTTCTCGGAAAGTTTACCATTCCATGGATTATGAAAATTTGATTGAATTGAGTTCGGATACACAATTAGAAGCCAAATTTTGAACAGTTTCATTAACAATACTCTGGTCAGATGTAGTCGATGAATATCCTAATTTAGCAAAACAGGCTATTCGAATTATATTGCCGTTTGCAACCATTTATTTGTGTGAATCTGGGTTTTCAAAATATGTTGCGACAAAAACCAAATATCGTAATAGATTTGCTGTACCAGATAAGCGAGTTCAATTATCAAACCTAACGCCCAATTTTAAGAGAATTATGGAACCAAAGAAGCAGGTGCATTCTTCACATTAAAGATTTTCCATTTATTTTAGTTTATGTTTTGTATTTTTATTAATTATTTTTATGATATATTTTTTTTTTTGAGTTTTTCTTAATTCAATAAAATCTGAAATACCAAAATAATACTTGTTTCATATAATATCGGATATTAAATTTTGAAAAGTCGTTGATTAAAAAATATTCAGGGTTCCGCGATCATTGGCAACAAATTTTGGGGTTCCACGACCAAAATAGTTTGGGAACCACTGATCTATACGATGCAGATACAAATCTTAACCTTGTAGGTTGTTATATAAAGCTCAAAACCAAATCTCCTCAGAAGTTTAGCATATGTCATTCTATTTAACCAAACCTCCCCCCTACACGTCATCGGAGTTGGATGAAAGTGAAACAGCTGTAACCGCGGAGTCCTTTGAACCTTTACTCTCACCCACCTTTTTGACATGTGTGTGCCTCCGCTTTGTACCGGATCGTTTGGATTCAGGGTTAATCGTCTGGCTTTTGGTTTCTTAAACAAGTTAGATTTTAATGGTGTTGTGGGAGAATAAATGCTCTTCTGGGTATTTTTGTGTAAAAGAAAAGGTAATTTTGCAATTACTTCAGACGATTCAAAAAGTCGGGGATGGGTATTTTACTCTAAATCGGAGATAAATTGCATCGTTTGGCCATTGAGTTAATTGCAAGTACCTAATCGCTACAATGTATATCATCACTACAATGTACAGAGCCTATTCTAACGAACTATAGTAGATGGATTGGGCTGTCCTAAGTAAATAAAATCTTAAAAAAAATAATTTAAAAAAAAACACTTTAATAACAATGCGCTAAAAAGTAAAAAATTATTTTTTAATTTCACGAACAAGTGGAAGATATTGAATTATTTAATATCAGTTTTATACTTATTGCAACTTTTTTTTAACTCGGCGCAAAATGTAGGTATTTTTTTTTTCATCAACCACCTTCAAAAAATTGTTAATAAGTATAAAATTGATATTAAATAATTAAAAAAAATTTAATTTGTTCGTAAAATTAAAAATTTAGCGCATTTTTATTAAAGTCCGTTTTCCTATTTTTAAAAAACAAGATTACTTTATAGTTTATAACAAGAAAATATATACGTACCCCACCCTAGAACCCCCCACGTGAGATGCCAGCTCAGATGTTGTCCTCGTCATCCGACTATTGTCCAAAATAAAAAGACAGTGTTCCCGGGTCTTTCCTTCTGGTTAGATCACGATTATCCATTGTGTTGTTCTATTACGACGTTAATTCAGCCGACCTATTTGGAAACCAGGCACGCACTATCTATATCAACTTCATTTTAGCAACAAAGAACATTTATTAAGGATGGTCTTGGGCCGCTTTTTAACACGCCGGAAAAACCGGTGCCTGTTACGGCGCCGGATGTAATGTTACGGTATACAATGCCGGTCCAAATTATACTGGCGTGTATACATGCACTTGTGGACGATAAATCTGATCGGGGTCCAATGTCTCGACACCTTTTGAGGTTACCAGCTCAGGTGTTGTCCTTGCCATGGTTTAAAAATACAAGGCATCGTTCCCGGGTCTTTCTTCGAGATAAGCCCCGAACCGTCTCCAATAGCCCCCTGTCCAGCTCTAGTGTGACGTAATTAACCACACCACCGGTATTCCCCTTCGAGCATGAACGGTCTGTAGTAGAGGAAATATGACATTATAATCGTGAAGCCCACATCTCAGAGTGGAAGGCCCACATCACGTGTCATTTCTTTAAAATTATGTGATTGGCTTGTGAATTGGGAAATGTGTAACTGTGAAAATGTATGAATGGAATGACGTAATTAACCACGTGTTTTGGGCCACCATACATGTTGGCTTCACTTTGATGTTAACAAGAGTGACGTCATGACTCCTCTACTACAAAAGATCCATGCTCGAAGGTATTCCCGGTGTGTCGAAAATAATCACGTGGTTTGTATTCTCAAATCACAAAGTCAACTGCAAAAGCTCGCGCGCGTATTTCTCGTTCGTGTAGAGCGTGTCTTTGAGAGTTAAGTTTGAATTCAATACACTGTTAACAACTCTTGTGTGTTTGTTTTTTTCAGTTGGTGGCTACCCTGGGCATGATCGTGTTCAGCGCCCTGGACTACCTGATGCCCGTGGACGAAGAGCGGAAGCTGAGTCGAACCCTCGAGTCCCTCATAGAGCGGATGACCTCGCTGCAGGTGGTGGCGACTGACGAGGACGGGGCCGAAGACGACGACGACGCCTCCTCGCAGAACGCCGACGAGGGGATCGAGCAGGACTCCGGGGAGGACGACCCCGTCCGCTCGGCCTTCGAGGACGAGGGGGACGGCAAGCAGCGGAGGGGGCTGATGCTCGTGCAGGTCATGGAGGTGAGGGTGCTTATTCAGTGTGAAAGTGTGCTTTTTTTTAAGTCAGCCTAGCCGCGCACTGACAACTATCAGGCATCCAACTCTCAACTAGTTGCATGCAGCTGAAAAACTCAAATTGTATACTCTCACTTAGCAATTATCGGACATGTAACTTTCGGACAAAATATCCTTTCGTTCGAAACCGCGCTAACTTTGGCAAATAATCGACAATTTGGCGATTTTGTATAGATTGTGGTAATTCGAGTTTGGCGTTTTTTTTTTTAAATCTGAAACGTGGCAGCCCTGAGTCGAATGCAATTAAAATAATCGCAGGACAGTTGCTAAAGGATTTTTTAGTCACTTAGCTAATTGAAAGTGCAATTATCGCTCGTGCGGGGATAACCTAAAGAGTGATTATTCTATGTGAAAGGGGTATTTCGAACCTGATACCCCAAGTAGTTGATTTAAAGGCGTTTAATGTCAAAATTAACTTTTTTAAATGGTGAAATATTTTTTTGGTTTTGAAAAAGCTAAAATTAGTTGCGGTAATTTTAATTAAACGGCTAAAATGTGAGGGGGTTTCTTATTGTGTATAGTCGGGCCAGTACTACAACTGGAGAACTGCAAAATTGGCATATGGGTTTGTATGGGGATTTGTATAGACAGCTGATATGTAATTATCCAGTTGTAGTGCTGGTACGACGATATGCGTACTATACGGTGATACTTTCGTCTGAATTTCGATATAATGATTGCATCACTTATTTCTAAAACATTCTACACATTTTGAAATTTTAAATCTTGTGCACATTTTTAACTGTATTTTCATATAAATTTAATTTTTACGTCAATTGTTAACAAATATTAAATGTTCCCCTTCAGCAAACAATTTCACAACTACACTTAGAACTCCAGTTATCCGGATCAAATGTTACCAGATCCCATTCAGATAATTGAATATCCGGATAATCAAATATTTCACAATTACGGTTAAAACGGGACCAGATCCCATCCGGATGATCGAATATTTCACAACTACAGTTAAAACTCCAATTATCCGGTTCAAATAGGACCAGATCCCATCCGGATGATCGAATATTTCACAACTACAGTTAAAACTCCAATTATCCGGATCAAAAGTGACCAGATCCCATCCGGATAATTGAATATCCGGATAATCGAATATTTCACTAAAAACATTTAATGGTTAGTAAAAAAAAACCGAATGTTTTAGTATGTAATATAATTTAATGACTATTAAAAAGAATAATAACACCGATAAGAAACTTTGTAAAAAAATGTAGATTTTGCTCCGATTTTTTTTTCTCAAAGAGATCTGGATAATCCGCTTGGTTTGATCCGGATAACTGGAGTTCGGATAATTGGAGTTCTATTGTATATTAAAAGGAGCGATTTTTTTACTTGTAATCTAGTATCTTCTAACGCTTAATATTGAATATCAATAGAATAGATCGCACGTTTAATATTCTGAGTTAGAACTATGTGAGTGTCTTGCAGGATTACCTTAAAAATTTAAGTGAAAGAAAAAGTGAAAATAATTCGAAAGGTCAAAAACTTACAAAGTATAATTAAAGAATTATATAAAATTCTTATTAGAAAAGACTATTAAAAAAGGAAACATTATTAATATTTTTTTAACGAATCTTCATGTAAAATGTTATCATTCAACTTTAAATAGTTAACTATTTTTTTACGGCATCAACTATTGTGTATTTAGATTCCTTTTTTGGAATAACACACTACACTATAAATTATGCAAAAAAAAAATTAGCTTTTTAAGTTCAGGATTTATGTCTTCAAGGGGGAAAAGATTACGGTCTATCTGGAGAATTTCTGCAAAAAACATAGTTTCTTGTCTTTAAGACATATTCAGCAAAATGTTTTTATAAAATTTTTTTACAGACTATCATCATCCTACCATTTTACCAACCAGGTACAACAAAATACATATACTTATATTTTTTTTAATACAAATACAATGTTAAAATATGCAATGAAAATCCTTCAAATCTGGACATGTTTCGGGAGATACATCTCCCTTCATCAGCAAAAATTGAAAAGTTTGTTATGCACACAGATTTTTCATTTTCTGCTGATGAAGGGAGATGTATCTCTCGAAACATGTCCAGATTTGATGGATTTTTATTGCGTATTTTAACGTTGTATTTGTATTTTAAAATTCGTAACGCAATGTTCTATAAACGAGTTTTTATCTTGTATATACTTATAGCCAACATGATTAGTTAAAATCACGATATCATTAAAAAGTGGACACCCTCATCATTTTCCCCCTGAAAAATGGGTGCCTTATCCAGGAAACAGACAATTTGTAGAGTAATCACTACCATTATTACATGATCCGAATTTTTTCATTCACTTTTTATTAATGAAAACGACATTTTTATCATTACCTCTTTTCGTGCAATTGAGAAAATTCTATTACAATGGTTATCGTAAAGCCTACGTGCCATCACGTACATCTACCGTGCAAGACGACACTGCTTATCTGTGTCTTGGCGAAAAACAGGTGATCGGCTATCCCTCTAAATGCTGCTTCGGCACGCACACTTCCGGTCTACTTCCATATAAATTTGTATACACTTAATTAATCTAATCGTGTAACCCAAACTGTTTTGACTTGCAAACAATGTACAGTAGAACATTGATTCACAAATGATGGTCCGAGGGTTGATGTTAGGAGGTTCGTGGCGTCATAAAGAAAAAAATATTTTAATCCATAGATTTAAAAGTGAATATATCCAGCTTGCAGCCGAACTTGGACGAGATTATGAACCAAAAATAAAGATCACTTGGAGTATGATCACTGCGTTAGAGTCTGTAAATTCTACTCATTTTAGAGAAACAATACTTTTTAACTCATTTCAAAGCTATGCTCCATTTTCACCAGGCCCGTCGTACCGGGGGGGGGGGTTGGGGGGTAGTACGACCCCCCTCCCCTCCCAGTAATATGAAAACGCTAAAAGTTGGGAATTTCAAGTTTCAAAATACCCGAAATTGGGAGAATTTATGCCTGAAGAAAATTAATATTATTAGCAAATGAAAAAGCTAGGGAAGATTAGATATTTCCCAACTATTAAGATTACATTTAAATTAGACATCAGAAAAAACACTGCATTTGGAACATGTGTGCAACAAATCAAAGCTTGCGAGAGAACTGTTTAGTATTAGCTAATATATAAAAAACGATTAAAAATGCCTATAAGTTGGAACGGAAAATTTTCAGCACTGTTGAGTTGAGAATTTGGAATCGTTAAGTTGGGAAGTTTCTTGTTTTAATTCCCCTAAAAAAAATTGTCTGACGGCACTGATTTTCACAAAAAGAGGTGCACTAAATAATCTTAGAAAATATAATAAAGTTCCTAAAAACCTTTTATTTAAATACTTAAAAAAATGAAGGGAAAAGCCAATGTTTATTACTATACTAGTTAAAAGAATTTCGTGAAATTTGCCTCAAAAAAGAGGTTAAGTCTCAAATTTTATCCTCACTTTTTGTTGTTATGCATCTTGTTTCTGTTATTGAATTACGTATGCGCTTACTTCGGCAATGAGTGTTCTGTAAAACCCTTTTTACCTTACGGTAAGTCTTATTGCAGGGAAGCCAACTAGTATTCGCAACGCTATTTAAACTTGTCATTACGGAATGAAATTTTCCCTTTGCATTGAAGAAACAATTAATTATTCAGGGATTATGGCAATATAAATATTGTAGTGATTATTTTTTTTATGTGAAGTGCTTGTAAAATCGGCTACATGAACACCGACTGCACATTTGGATATAAACAGCTTGTTAAGATTTTCATTCAGACACAACTCCGTAATAAATAACACGATTAACTTAAATCTGTTGTCGCTTGATAGAATATTAGGAGCCGATGCGTGTAGAATCTTGCAATGAAGCAAAGCAGGTGTGGAGCGTGGATGGGTGTCCGCGGAGTGTGGCTTATCTATACCTTCTGTTGGTGAGAATTTTGCTGGTGACCAATTCATATTCCTATAATCTTCTGAATCTGATTAATTTGAAATGGGGTATCAGGATAGAAATATTATGTTACGCCTTTAGGATGATCCATTTCAACACTTCAAGTCTGTGACAAATAAGTCGATTGACAAATCCCGTATCTTTTGATAGGAATTTCAGCGCCAACACTTGTAAAATCTTGATATAAAGCAAAGCACGTGCGGTGCATCGATGAGGCTAGCTGTGTCGGACGAAACTGCTTGTTTATCTTTCTGTTGGCGGTGGTGTTTTTTCCCACCAGGTATGCAGCTGATGAACCCATATGAGCCGATACTGGGCGAAAAAATAATTGATGTCCTACTAACCTCAGTGCATTGTGGTTGGTAATCATACCAAAACATTAGTCTGATATGACGCGCAATGCATTATAGTCTAGATTCGACGAATGGGCGATTAGGTAACACCTCTCAAAACTGGTTTTAACTAATGAACATTTCGTGTGTGGGCATGTTGACCAATCGTTTTATATAAGACACATAAACAATGTGATGTCATAGATGCATTTAGAGGATGGAACTCTATCTGCACTTATTTCCGTAAATACATACGGCTAATAAATTAGCCTCGATCTGTATTTCCCAGCATCCCGCTCCTACCGTCCTTGTCATCTCGACGGTGTGATGTCTTATTGACCCGTCTCCGTATAGGTCATTCGCGAGCAACGCATAGATATTTGTTGCTCAATGAAACTGCCCCGCCGTGTCATCATTGCCAACAACCTCTCACAATTCATCATATTTTAACTTCTTGTCCTCGTTTTAGGCTTTTATATAATCGATTTTTTAATACATCACCTCCCACATTACCCTATTTATTGAATCATCCATCACTATTTATCTTTTTAAATTACACAAGATTTTTACCTTTGTTTTGAAATTTAGTTTGTTTATGTGTATATTTTAGAATTTTAATGTTGGTTTAAAAATCTAGTGTTTGGCGCAGCTTGGCTATATTTGGCCCTTGTGCCAGTAAACCCCAATCAACCAACCAACCAACTATTTCCGTAAAAAAAATTTACTTGATGACTTTATTTTTCCCCCTATATTCGCATATACATTACTACGAGATGTAAAATTGGAGTTACATTCAAGTTGATCGCAAATTACGTTTATTGGCTTGGTGAATAATATACTATACAAAAATCAAACGAATAAAATATTCAGAATAGACAATATAGCCGTGGCATCATCAGAGGGGTAAATGAATACACGTGTTAAAGTTATGCATCGTTCGTGCAAAAGAAAATATTGTTTGATAATTTATAAACCACCTGGACTTTTTTTAATGTGAAAAGTATTATTATCACTCTACTATTCGATCGTGACAAGAATAACTGCTGACACAATTCTGTATAGCAACGGGTGTGCAGGGGTGTCTTAAAGCTCAATGGGTCGCTTGGAGCACCAAATTAAGACATTAAAAATATATAGTTTTGATTCGATTTTGTTGTCAGGGAAAAGCACTTTTAAAAATGTGGTGATATGCGATTTACCTTAAATTTTGAAAACTGGAACCTTTGGGAAAATAAATATATTTGTTTTAATTGATAAAATTAGAAAATTCCTATATTAAAAAAATTACCTAGCTTGCCGAATCATTTATTAAAAAAAATATTTCTGCAAATTGGATAGACAAAATCATAAAAAATCAAAATCATACCTTGGATCACAAATTTGCTCAGTTTACTGAAATTTGGGGGTGGAATGTAGAAGATAAGAGGTGGGTACAAGTCAAGTTTGCTTATTGTAGAAAACGATTTTAAAACTAAACCTCCCCAGTTTTCAAAACGTTCAGCCGTCGTACATAGTTCCGGCGAGGAAAATACTGAAACTATCGGTTGTTACTTCATAATGTTTTCACGTTGTTTCACGATTCAATGACATTCTCATAAGAAAATTACGCCTTATTTATGCTACTACTAATTTTATTTTTATTCTCGTCGCCATAACAACACAATTCGTATTCCAAAACCAAAACTTTTGTGATTGTTGCCAATAACAGAATAACTAATTTATCGTAAATCCAAATAACCATGCAACAAGAAACATTTAAAAGAAATTGAATTAAAGTTATAAAATCGAAATAAACATTTAAGCGACCAAAAATTGATGGTTTAAATAACATTTAAATATTTTAATTTAAAATATTTTAGTCTTTCGTTTGCCACTATATATAGGGTTACAGACCAGTACGTTCATGTTTGTGCACGTGCATAACTGCTTTTATTGATAAACAAACTACTATATTTTTAATAGTTCTACTTTTTTCGATGTTTATTAGTGACGAATTTGGTAATTTATTGACAAAGTAAGCAATCTGGAATGGGTATTAAATTAATAAATATTTTAAATACAATTTTGATTTGTTTGACAATTTATAATGAGGATTGTTGTATCTTTAAAGGGACATTGATTTTCTCAGTTAATACTTATCTGACTAATGCTATTCTCCAATATTTTATAAAATGTATGACCATAACTATATATACACACTTGTCTTTTTTATTTCATGATGCATATAGGCGCAGCTTGGCCATATTTGGCCCTTGCACCATTAAATCCCATACAACCAACCAACCGTGATGCAAATAACTTTAAAATTAGCCACCATTTAACCGGGATTCTGTTTATATAAGTTGAAACTCAATAGTGATGTTGAAGTTGAATATGCAGAAATTCATTGAATAAATATAACCACTATTTTTATATTTTGACATAGTTTGTAAATACTCCTTATTGTAATTATTAATTTTATTATTGAATTATGCATGTATTGATATCATTAAACTTGCCACTTAATACATTACTTTGTATTTTGTAGCCCTTCCCTATTTATTTAATCGTTTCAAGTATTTATTAATAGCTATTTGACTTTTTGTCAAATGCTTCTTTACACAATACCTGTTGAACTTTGCAGTTTTGTCATAATTAGCTCTTGTTCTATAAAACACCAACCACAAAATTGAATTCGCAAACATGTTATTTTTGGACAATTATTATCTTATTCTAATTTTTTTTTAACATCCAATAGCTGTTTACTTTTTTATTAAAATGCAATATTTAAAAATACCCATTCTATTTACTGTATAGTTATTATGTAACAAAACATTTAAAAAATTTGTTGTATTTTAAATTGTTCTAATTATATAAATATTAACGACCAACAACAGGCTCAAGGCCCAACAAGGTTGGTCCAGTCTAGCTATTCCCCAAATATCTTAATTTTTTTCTTAAAATCAATTACTTCTGTTTAATTAACAATACCTATTCAACTTAGTTCTATTAAAACATACCTTAATGAAAAATACAAATTTGCATTGCCATTTATTATTTGCCAAACATGGAGGTACTTCTTTAAAACTATATTTCTTGACTTGCTTGTTCCTGAAATTAATGTAGCTTAACTTATTTTCTAGCTATGTGCCAGTCATCTCCCCATACCAGAACAGGCCGATTGCCATTACAAAGCTGTATGCCGTGCACTAGTAGCTGAAGTTTTAGAGCTCACCTCATTCTTAGAAAACATATCTAGTAGGACACAGGTAAGCTGAGAAGAGTTTGCAATTAAACGAAACCATATTGACTGATATTTATGTCTTGCTCTCTTAAATTAAAGGCCATATGATTAATCTTTATATATATTTCTCTTACGCAGTGATTGAAAAACTTTGTTTTTCTGTACGCGGAGTGGCAACAGTTAGTTTGTTTAAGAAATTCTGTTGTGCCCGTATTTTTATTTTGCCATTATGTAAGCCATTTTGACGATTAGCCCCTTCAATTCATTAGTAAATAATTATTTTGTTGATGTCAGCTTAAATTAGGAAGAATATAAACCCTATTACATTAAAAATAGAAGTTTTGAAAAACGCTTTTCTAAACTTTACATGAGCGGAACATTGACCTGACGCTATCTGTTGGCAATTTTGAAAACTAAATTTCTATGAACTTCATTTTTATGACGTATTAACTTAGTAACGTACACACTTCTGGTAGGCAAGAGTATGGTAAGCTTAACGTCAATTATGCCAAAACAAACTACCAATAATGTTAAAAATTAAACTAAAACGCAGGAAAAGTGTGAAAATAACGTGGAAAATAATAAATAATGGTAGAAATAAAATAATAAATAATGGCTTGCCAGTGGTTCCATTGTTTTCATTTGTAGTTTAAAAGAAATTAAATTATTTTATATTGATTTACATGACGAAAAAATTTATTGATGCCAAGATGAATTATAATTTAAATTTAGTTTCAACGTTTAAACTTTTTGGTAATATAATTAAAAAAAGTATTGTTACTAGTTAGATTTTATTGTTGCATTGCAAGATAAAGGATTTCACGATCCTGTAGATTAATTTTAAATGCTAGAAAGGGGTTGAACATAGTGATCATTTTACAAACCTAACGAATGGAAGTTTTTTTTTTAATTGGATAACTTATAAATGTCGTCCTTTAGGTGTCAAAAGGGTTAAGAGAATAAGCAGTGTTCCTCTATTGCCAGTAGGCTTCATTTCAAATTTATATGGTCAGTCCACAGAGATCTTCTAGAGTGGCCAGTACTTAACTTTTGATGTTCCAACATGAAAGGCACCCTATTTTTTTATGGAAATATTGTGCACATGCACGGACGACTATTGGAACATTTACGCTTCAAAGTGAACTAAATAATTCGCACTTCATTACAAAGTTTTCAGAAGTTTTAATTATACAGAATTCATAACAAAGAGAACATTTAGTAGGACAAAACAAATTTTAAGTTGAAAAATTTTAATATTTAAGAAAGCATTAAATATAAAATAATATTAAATAACTAATTAGTCTTTTTTGGAACTCAACAAGTCAAACATTTTAAATATGTCAGCCAGTTACCACAAATGATGTGAGACTCTATCATGAGAATTAAAATCTGACATTCTTTTCTATTTAACTGAATGATATAACTCCATCTTAATATTAAAAAAACTTTATATTATATATTATCCGCAAGATACTGAAATTCTATACCATTTTTATAGAATTCTAAATTAACATTTACAATAAATTATTGCCATTCATCAAAACACCAAGCGATACAATTATTAATATAATTACAAGTAAACTAATTAAAATTGATGAATGGAATAGTATCAACAATTCCACGCATAAACAAAGTAAATATAAACTGTTTTAACCCTTTGCACTCCGATTGGCGTCGCTCAGGCGACAACATAACGACTCGTTCTTTTGGTTCCCTGTTCTTTCAAATAAACTCGAAAAGTATCTTGTTTGTAAAGCACATCAATCTTTTTTTTTCAACTTGTTCTCTTGCAGATCCAAAACAGATTACAATATTTTTCCCCCTCTATGAGCATAAAAAATTCTGGGGGAAAAACAGAAAGAGGATTAACTGTTCTTTAGAAAGAACGCAAATGTCAATGTTCTTGGAGTGGAAAGGGTTAAAAGCATCAACAGACGATATTTTTTATACATGAAAAGATACGGAATAAAATCCTGTTCTTCCATTTCATTCGCTGATGGCGTCACAGGAGTAGAGTTCTTAAAATAAATAAAAATAAATATTTCTGAAAATTTTCATTCATTTTTCCCTTACAATGGCTGTGAACAGATTGGTTAATTTTTTTTCATATAGAAAAGCATTAGCTGATCACATGGTAGTACACTATTTCACATGGTAGTATGTATACTATAAGGGCTCTTATTGGTCAGTGTCATGGAATGGTACTTTCAAAAATAGATGGGCCCTATATGACCACCAATTATAATATAGTAGAATATGCCCATCTGAGTTTGTAAGGGGGGTTCAGGTTTCTGATGGGGCAAAGCTGTTTCGGTAACTTGAATAAGTTTTCCTAAACCGCCAAATGCTATAAGGAACATTTCACTTTTTAATTGCATACTAATGTAAATTTCATGCTTGAAGATTTGATTCTTTGGTATCAACCAATATCCCATTCCAGTATTTTTTCATTCAACTATATTAATAAATAATCTTCTGTAGATTGTAAAATACCCACTTTCTATTTGACAATTTATATATAGGTACTAGTATTCATCTTCAAGATGTTAATCTCGGACTCAAATTTGTAAAATTTCATGATTTAGTTTTTTAATTAATTTTAAGAATTTTATTAATATTGTACAAAGAAACATCTTTTAAAAAAATATTTCCACGATATAGAACTTGAATGGGTAAATTAGTTGGTAGCATGCAGGACTTCGGAACAGTCGTGGGTTTGAATCCTGATAAAGGCCACTAAATTTTTTTTAATGTGTATGTCTTAACGGATTTATAAACAATACTAGGCCAAAAAACTAGTATCTGTAATATTAAACTTAATGTTAACATGTTCACTATGTTAATAAAAACATATGTTTTAACAATTTGAATTACTTTTTACTATCAACTCTATAAATGTATTTGTTTATTTTTTAGATTCTTACTCGTTCATATGAAGATGAAGTTGACAGTCGAACATTAGAAAAACTTAGAATTCAAGATTGGGTATGTTAAAATGTTTTTAAATTTTCAATAAACAGTTCCTAATAATTTGACATTACTGCCTTTCATTAGTAATTTTCAACTGAATTTATTTCTTAAGATACAATAATCCTAACTATAGGAATAAGTTACTGACTCATTATAATAAAAAATATTTTTTTTTAAAAAGGCTTACTTTCTTAATTGATATTCTAACATTTATTTGTTTGTGAGAACAATATATGCAAACATTTATGTATATAATTAATGGCTTTAAGCATACATATAATCAATAGTATCCTGTTCAGAAATGATTTGCACATAAAATTTTGTTTTGTGTATAGCACAATTTTAACTTAGGAAATTTTAGTGGTAGATTAGCTCATAAAGTAGTTTTTTTAATCATGTATCTTATTTATTACTTTAAGGTTACTAATTTAAGATATTTTTTTTTTAAATAATTAAAATTTTGCCAAAATCTTAAAGTAATTTATTAATGATAAATTATAATATAGATACAATAGTGAAAGCAAGTTTGAAGTTATATATTTTTTTGTTTCAAAAAAAGTTTAGTATAATTAGGCATATAATGAGAACAAATATTTATCGATAAATTAAGATGTTTATTTATGTTGAAAGAAAAGTTAAGATTATGCCTAAACTACTTTACATGTTTTTGTGTGATTTTGAAGTTTATATATATAATTTATTACATTGAAACTGGAGCTTTCAATTAATTACAAAACTGCAACACACTATGTCTAGATTATATACTGATAATACATGAAAATAATATTTATTTTCATTTTAAATATTAAAAATTCTATATTCCAATTTTTAGGCTAGGTTATGGATGCAAGTCATCCATCAACTCCGACAGGGCGTTAAACTGAAGAAAGTGGACGCGGCACACCTGCATTCCATTGAGTATGCGCTCACTCCGTACGAAATGCTTCTCGATGACATTCGCTCTCGGAGATACAAACTACGGCAGGTCATGGTAGGTCTCTTCATTGCCATTACTCTACAGTGGCGGCTCGTCCACTACAGCAAGTACAGTCGGGCTGCACCTAAATTCATTAGTGTATTTTAAAACTAAAATCAGATATTTTACTAATTTTCTTAAATGAAAATTGGAATTGAAAATGAAATTTCTACGGTAGTAAACAAAATCTCCGATAAATAGCAAGCCTGTTACCGTAATGCACAATTCAGGAGGGAAAAAAACTCCATTCAATCAAAACTGCAGCCCAAAAGCGAAATTCGAAATCGGCTGCATTGTTGCCATGGCAACCTCTACGTAGTATGGAGATTCCCCCCTGACAAATGCACTGCATTTGTGAAAAGGTACAGCCAAAATGAATGTTCTTGTTTTAGCTTCACTTGAGATTCGATATGCTGATTGGCTGGTGGATGAAACGAGAACTTACGAGAATATCTCCAAACGGAATTGGTTTTCGTGATAAATTTACTGTTTTTCTGTTGTTTCCAAACCATTACGGTCCTGCTGTTGTTTCGGTATTTAAGTTAATATTAAAATGGACCGATTCGCATGTTTAAAAAAAAATTAGGATTGCTTTAATTTTCAAAAAATAAATAATCTTGTTTTAGCTTCACTTGAGATTCGATATGCTGATTGGCTGGTGGATGAAACGAGAACTTACAAGAATATCTCCAAACGGAATTGGTTTTCGTGATAAATTTACTGTTTTTCTGTTGTTTCCAAACCATTACGGTCCTGCTGTTGTTTCGGTATTTAAATTAATATTAAAATGGACCGATTCGCATGTTTAAAAAAAAATTAGGATTGCTTTAATTTTCAAAAAATAAGTGTTTTATATTTTTTTAGCATGTTATCATTTCGTAAAAATTGAAAGGAAACTTTGATTTGAGTATTTGAGTAATAAATAATAAAGAATTTCCGTTCACGTATAGTTTGTGGAAAATAGGGGAGGGGGATGGGGGGATTCACATGAATTCGGCTGCACTAACATTTTCGACCACGGGCCGCCACTGTTACTCTAAATAAAACTTAAATATATAAATTATAAAGTGCTTTGTAAACTTTTTTTTTTAAATTAATTAGTATTTCTTACTGTATTTTTTATATTTCTTATTCAACATTTAATGTTTGTTGCCTGTTCTATTTCAGGTGAATGGTGACATTCCTCCAAGGGTGAAAAAGGATGCACATGCTCTTATTCTAGATTTTATACGTTCTAGACCACCCCTTGTACCAGTAAGTATAACAACATTAAAATTCTTTTATTATATCACTTTTAGTGTTGTTATTAGAATTAAAAATATATATCACCAATATTAAAAGATATTTTTTTATAAAATATTATTATTAATAAACCATGTTATGCAGCAATGTATCAACCCACAAATTGAAAAAAAAAATTGTTTTCAGCGTGAGTGGAAGCCTGATTTTTCACTTTATATGTTAACAAAAATAAATAGCAGCACTGAACATGTAATGAATTGTAGTAACTTGGATTTTCTTATTCAGTGGTTTGCTTTAAAGCCAGTTTCCTCAAAATGAACATTGTGTGGGCTGATCCATTGTTGCATAACACAGTTCATGGATCCACGGATGTGTTATCCGATTAATAAATATGTAGTAGCTTAAGGCATCTTTTGATGTAATTTTTTTTTTTAATTTACGCTGCATGCTTTTATTTTATAAATTACTATAAAATAACTAAATGACTATTTTAAAAATGTGTTTCAAACCATACTTGTGCCAAATATTGTTTTAAATGTAAAACACAATACAATTAGTAAAATGCAAATAGTTGCTTTTAACGTTAGACAAATAACAAGCAAAATTTAGGTAAAGATTTTAGCGAATATTTATGTTAACCCCTATACAAATATAATCATTTGCAAGATCAACAATAATGCTATGCACTGTGGGTTTATTCCAAACTCATACAACTGCTAATTATATATTTTAATTTACCAATTATACATCCAATACACAGTGGCAACATAACCTGGAAAACCAGGAAATCAGGGAATTATCATGGAAATTTTTAATACTGGAAATATCAGGGAAATTTTCAAAATTTCACAAAAAAAAATCAGGGAAAATTTCGCAAATTTTCAAAAATTTCACTAATAAGGAATTTATAATGCAATATATTTATTGGATCATAACGTGGATACTTTGTTTCTATACAAAGCATGTATTGCAATATTTCTTAATGTAATTGTAAAATCACGGAAATTTTTGTGATCATCAGGGAACTTTTTTTCCAGAAAGTTGTTGCCACCCTGCAATATATGTTTCCAAAATTGATTCTTTAAATTTAATTAAAAATATTTTTATTATATCTACAACTTCAAAATAATTTTGTCATAAAAAATTTTTAATTGCACTAATATTGCTAAATTCTAAGAATAAAGTGTTTTGATAATGTTTTAATATCAAGAAATTATTTGTAGGTATCAAAGAGAAAACTGCCTCCTACACCACCAAGAACACTCACTCTGTACGAAAAGCTAATGGCTTCCATAAAGCAACAGCACAAACTTAAACCAACCATACAATCAACAATTGAAAATAATGCGAAAAGAAAAAGTATGTTTATATTTATGTCAATGTTTATTTCTTATTAAAAAAAATATATTTTAGTTTAGATAATTAATTCAGTGTTAATTTAAACTACTTTCAGAGATAATTGTATAAATCAATGAGTGTAATAAATTATAAAATTATAATTTTATTTTCTAAATAGTACACAGTGATTCGTTACTTTACTTTTAATTTGTATTTAAACTTTTAAATTGTAGTACTTTTTTACATAGCTTAATATTTTTAAATATCTCGCATTTATTTTTTAAAAATCATTCCATTTTTTTTTTGCATTTTTATCTAAGTAAAAAACTAGTTAAAGTTTATCTATAATAAAAAAAAATAAGCAACTTAATTTAACATTACTAATTATATGCATATCTGAATAGTTCAGAGAACTATAACATAAAACATTTTATAAGGAATTGTTATTTAGTTAACTTAAATTACTATTTATTATTTGAATATTTAAAAAATTACCTGGGAAAACAGTGTCATGTACCTAGCCATTATGTAGTTTGATCCTATGGAATTTCTATGCACTCAAATTCGATTTGCTGCCTAAAATTGAAATACACAATGTGTTCTACTATCAAATTTTCTTAAAGCTATTTATATTCGCGTATGTGACTTTAAACTGGGTTAAATATACTCACAGTTCAACCTTTCAACATCAGATATTAATATCAAACAATTTCTATCTTATAACCATGGCTTCAAAATACCGCAATTACGTTAATTGGTCTATTAGTTAAATTATTGTATAAAAGGTTCCCAGATCTAAACCAGCACATTGTTTTAGTTTCATACAGTTAAATTTGGTTATAGTTTGGTTAAATAATAATTGTAAATGGTTATAGTTTTTTTATCCATTGTCTAAAAGAAATATGCTAAGATTGATAAATTCTAAACTGTGAATCTTAATTTCAGTTGAAACTTCTCGCACAAAACTGGAAGATACTGATGAAACACCTCAACCACAACGAAGATTAATCAAAGCAGATATAAACTTAGGATTCTCTTCTAGTTGTGAGGTAATATAATTCTGTTAATGTTTAGCTTTGTGACACTAACCATTTATAGTGAAATTTCTGTGTTGAACAGTTTTGTGTAGCCTTAGATAGGCTATTTTATTATTTCCTTGATAAAATTTCATAACTCAAATTGTTTATATTATAAAGCTTTCGATATTTCATAATGTTATAATTACTTTTGATTTCTCTAATATTAAAAGACAAGTAATTTAGTATAATTTGCTTTTAAAGAAACATTCATATGTGAGTTAAACAGAAAAAAAGTATTTTCATTAATTATGATCCGATTAAAACATATAGTTCATATAAACACTTTCTAGAAAATAAGTTAAAATAATTACTAGCATTCCCATGCGATAATTATTGCATAAACATCCCCCTCCCCCACACACATGCATGCACTCTTTGTAACTACTCGTATATGACACTCTGTTCAAAGAATTCTATCCATAGAGGGAAGGCACTACTAATCGCTCGTTTAAAAACTGCTTGGAAACATAATTATTTTTAAGCACGCTTTAAAAAAAAAATTATTAGTTTTCACGAGGCAGAAGTACGATTCGTCACTACTTCTGACAATTTCCTTTTTTATCTTGCATGTTAATATCCGTTGTGTGTGAGACCTGCAAAAGGTATCTTTACTACTGAGATCAGTGGCAGCGATTGGGTGCCAAAAGTGCGGGGGCAAGATCAAGAGGATATAAGAAATATGTGTGGGGCGGTGGGGGGATAAAAATTTTGACCATTGACCGCCTGTAGAAGTAGGATTATGATTTATTTTTTAAAAAGTGCAATATTAAAAAAGTGGGGGCGACATCTAAAAAAAGTGTGGGGGCAACCCCCCTCCCCTCCCGAATTGCCGCCACTGACTAAAATAATACATATGATTAGAGTAAAAGAGAAATATATAAGAGTTCTTTAATATAAAGGTAATAGATAAAAAAAAAATTGTATTGCACACTAGCAAGCTGTTTTTTAATAAAAATATATTTGTTTAGTTTCAAGTTTTTTTAAAAGGGCTTTAAAATTACATCCCTTAATCATATATTAAAAATCTTGATCACATGCCCTTTTATATCATTTAAACCATTCACTAAAGCAAATTAAGGGAATGCCGACAAAATATATTTTATTCAACTGATTCTTAAGTTTATAAATTTAAATAATAGTGGAATAAAATATTATTTGTGGCTTAATGACATGTTAATTTTTTTTATATCAATACAAATTGCTTTTTAGGATCTTGATGACATACCTCAGACTCCTCTCGAGGAACCGCAATCCCTACCCTCACAAAATGGACTTAGCCGCCTCTCATCTTTTATGCGCAGTAATAGTCAAACAGGTAGGTTTATATTCGAAGCAATTCCCTTCACTCTTATTACTATTTAATACCAGTTCAATTCCTTTAAATCTATAAAATAACAGAGTTGCAACATAACCTGGAAAACCAGGAATTATCATGGAATTTTTTAATTCTGGAAATGTCAGGGAAATTTTCAAATTTGAATCATTAAAACGGCAATTATCATCTATTATGCCCGCTATTCTGGGTATTAGTTGTCAATATTTATTTTTAGTTTTAATAAAGAATTGCAAAAAAACATAGCTTTGAGCATTTTTTTGTTTTGTTTTTGTAGAAACATTAACCATTGCTGGAGGGTGAAGGGAAAGCAAACCACGTTGGGCTTTGGATTGTAAATAATATTGTAGGGCTAATATGGGATTTATTGAAGATTTGTAATAGGAAGCATATACAACATTTAAAATTATCTACAAAAGAAATAATTTGAAAAAACTTTCTTTTTTTTGCATTATCTGCTTCCAGAGAACATGTTTAATTACTATTATGCCTATTATACTTGTATAATTTTGTGTACTATCCATAAATTATTATTTTAACCGACTATAAGTATTGCTTATCATTTTTCATTTACAATTCAATATATTTATTGTATTGTTGTAAGGTGAATACTTTGTTTCTATACAAAGCATGTATTGCAACATTTCTTAATGTAATTGTAAAATCGGGAAAAAATGTGCGACATAATCAGGAAAATATCCTGAAACTTTTTTTCCAGGATTCTGTTGCCACCCTGAATAATATTGAAAATAGATTAAAATTTCAGGCTCAAGAAATGTATTTTATAAATTCTAATAATTAAAGAAATGTATTTACTGTTGAGTGTGTATTCCTTCTGTATTGTATTTTTATTCATTATTTTTGTAGAAGCCTTGTCTAGAGCTGAAAGGAGGCATAGTATTAGTGTGTGCGAGTCCCCTCCTAAATCTGGTGATCAAACTCCCTTGGAAGGCTTTGGACCTTTCTCGGCTTTCTATCAACATTCTAGTCGTTCCGCAAGATCCGATTACTGGAAATCAGTAGGTTTAACCTTCATTACTTAACATTGATTCTTCTTTAGTTATATTCAAAAGAATATGGCAAAAGATAACTTGTTTAATAATAAATGTATTTAATGTTTACCAATGTTGCCATTTTTCTCTTGGATTGAAGTCGGTCGAATCTTTATGTAGGCCAGCTGTAATTTTAAATTATATATTTTATATTTCATTAACAATAAGGTTTGTGCGCAAATATTTATGGAAATAGGCTTAATTAGTTTGTAGTTAACATCATAATTCAGTAAACATTGGGCATGGTTCTAGTCCAGTTTATAAAATAGTTTGCGACAGTGTCTGCTTTTTCTTACTAATTCCATTTCTAACTGTAATTATCTTGTAATAGAATATTTTGTAAAAGTACTCTTTAATGATGACTTACATTAAATATTAATGAATTTACTTGGATTTGCTTGCAAAGACAAATATATTTAGTTATCATTTATTAAAATACTGATAATGGAATGGAATATGTCAGAATTTCAATTTTTGGATCTTATAGTTTAATGCCACTTTAATACAAGCATAAAAGGATTTTTAGTGCAAGAACAAAATGCAGTGTTACTAATATCTCAGTTTTAAGAACAAAATACAGTGATTCTAATATCTCAGTTTTAAAAAATTAACTATGTGGTTAACTGAATCCTATTTGTGAGCTCTTGATATGCTGCTCTGCTTAGATGTGTAGTTAAAATTTAATTCTTCTTCTAAAGCCTCCTTCAATTGTAAAATTGCTAGTTTAAACTATTTTTCATAATTTAAATTTAACATGAATTATAACTAACAATTATATACCTAACATGTATTTGCATTTTTCCAAAACTAAACTAATTCAAAAATATTTTCAGAGTAAATCAGTTTGCATTAACTAAATTCTAAAAGAAAATGAGCTGCTACAAAAGAACTTTAGGTCACTATAAATCAAAAAAATTATATAAGATAATATCTTCATCATTTTTTTTTTTTCTATTTCTATATAGAAAAGCTATTTCAAGTATTAATCCTTACTTTCTTCCCTAAATACTTTTTTCCCCCAAATAGTCCCAGTGGCAGTCACTTGAATGCCTCTCTTTAACTCTTGAAGAAGTTGTCCACATCCGAAATGTTCTCACAAAAGCAGAGCTTGAAAGTCTGATTGTGGATCCACAATTGTATGAAGATATACGAAAAGGAAAGGTAGGTTATCACGTGCATTTAATCTATTTAAGAAATTTGTACTCCTTACAATTGTAATTTTTATATGTATTTATTGTGACTAAAAATTGGTTAACTATATCTTTGTCATTTTTTTTAATTCCATTGCATTCGTTTTCAAGAATAATAATAACAAATTATTTTTTGTCCTGAACTTGAATTGTCTAGAATGTAGATCTCTATCCTGCATATATTCTGACCTGTGCAGTTTTTTCAAGACCATACATGCCAGACAACGCTGGACATATAAATACGTTATGAACACCAAAAATGGGTTAAGAGAGTTCTGAACATTTTACTTTCTGATTGGTTATTGAAAATAGTATTTTTCACCAAATATACATAACTACCTCTCCATTTAACAAAGTAACTTTTTGTCTTTGTAAGAAGGTGTAACTTTTGCAATATACAACACATTTTAATTAAAATATTTTTTATATCTGTCCCGCAAATAATATTTTTATTTTGAGAATTAATTACCCTTAACTTTTGTTCAATTTCTTTTAAACATGTATTCTATACTCAAAATACCTTTTAAGCAAAATAAAAACATGTAAACCACAATGTATTAAACATGCTCAATCTTAAACTTGAAATACATAAGCTAAGTTATCACAAGAAGACATTATTCGGCTGGAATTTGTCTAGTTTTTTTATTGTCATTTTAGTGATATTTCAAGGTTTTACATTACTATATTTTAATTGTAATTCTTTAAATATGACACCAGTTTCTATGAAGTATATTCATTTACATTAATAAAATGAATTAATCTAATATTTAATAAAGAATTTAAGTAGATAAGTCTTCTGAAGTCAATTCCTTAGGTTAGGAAGAGAGCCCCTATGTGCATGAAGTGCAATCCTTTTGGTCTATTTAAAATATACTACTTATGATTATATTCTTTTTCACTGAAGTTCCAGTCAATAATAATTATCTTAAGAGACCATTGAACGTTTTTCCTTGTAAAATTCATATTTTATCAGGAATACTTATATTTTATTGTCTAAAGTTTAATGGGAGAGTTTCACGTAACCTATCAACATGGTAACTTACTTGTAGTTTCGATTTCTTCCCTACAGCAGACAACTTTGCTTTTGTTTGTTTAGTCGCTACGCTTGCAATTATGGGAAAGTTTGTTTATAATATTTGTTTATTCCAAATAAGTAATATTTTTATTCTATATATGAATACATTTAAATACAGAAATACTTGTATTATATTTGTATATAATTAGAATTACAACAAAATACGGAAAAATACTTTTATTTTCAACACAAAAATACTTCATAAACGATGAGTACAATCTATCTCAGTGCATGTAGTAAGTATTTCTATGTTGAGGTATTATTTAAAGACTAAAACTTAAAATTATAGTACAGGAGCTAAAGCTCCATGCTAACCATGCGGAACTTCTTCGGCATCCCGAAATGTTCTCCATGTTCAACAGCAGTCTTCTTCTTCTCGGCGTGAAACTCTTCCATTGCACCTTAAAATTGTCTTTTCTTTTTTTAATTTTACTTCTGAACTTTTATTTGCCCAATGTTTTACTTTCTGTTTTGTATCGCAATATAATATATACTAAATGTTATTTTTCAGGTGTGTTTTACTTGCAAACAAATTCGATTCTCGTTTTTTGGGCCTTGGGGTGTGAAGTGCAAGATGTGTGAAAGAACAGTGTGTGATAAATGTAGCAGCAAGGTAATTATGCCTTTTTAATCTAGTATATTGAAATTCGTAATTTTTAGTTATTGCCTCTATAAAATAATTTTGTATACAACTTTTAAAAGACCTTTTACTTTATTGCATTACTTTCTCAGTTGTTGTTAGCATATTCTAATAAACATTCAAAAATATTTTGCATAGTTTCATTGCTATGACTGATTATTTTAAATTTCATTAATGATGAAATTTAAATAAAAAAGATAATTGTAATTAATTTTTCTAGTTAAGCTCAAGACTGTTGAACTCGTAAATGTTTCCTTTTAATTTAAAATAGTTCAGCTTTTTGTCTTTAATAAATTAGTGAATAAAAATATTATCTGTTAGGCATTACATATATGAACTGCTAACATTTCATATAAACTTTTATAAATGTTTAATCATATTAACTGCATTAGTCTGGGCAACATTTGAGTCCAACATGGTGTTTATAGGAAACAATGCCACTGTGGCTCCCAAAAGGTAGTCCGTGGACCCCCGGGGTAAATAGAAAAAATGCATTTAACCAGTTCCTTAAGATAATTTCCCCAACTAGATACTTTAAAAATCCATTAACCTGTGATATGCAAGAAATAGGAAATCTTGTCAAACAGGATCAAGACGAACTTATCGACATGGTAAATATCGGAACGATGAACAATATTTTTAGAGATGAGAAACTAGCTAAATATTTGTTTACTGTCCAAAATGATCAAAAACAACTGACCTGGAAAGTTTTACGGTATTTGATCTAATTTGTACACAACTTATTGGTGTAAACAAGCCTTTTCTTTGTACTGTTACATGAAAAACAAATTTCATAACAGACTAAATATTCACGCTAATTTAAGAGTGAAAATATTATGCTTACAGCCAAGCTTATACTAGATTATGAACCAAAATGAAAGATTTCACTCAACCCATACAGTTCGAAAATCTGTGGTAACTAAATTATAAGACTATTGCAAAGAATTTCTTCATCAGTTTAAAGGAGTGTTAAATGTACAAGTAAGAGACTAAAAGTCATTAGACTTCTGATTGTAGTATCTTTTCTATGCATTTGTTGGGTAAATTTGTGTAAATATTCATAGTAAAAGCTGTGTAACATTAATAAAAATTATAAAATTAATTTCAGAATTTTTCCCTTTTATTTGCATGTTAAAACAAAATATTATATGCACAGAAAGCAAAGGGACTTCCATGATCAAAAAGGTCTCCCCAGTCTATTTCAGTTTTAGCTAAGAGTCCATGGCCTAATGCTAATAGGAAACTGGTTACCTAATCATACAATAAAACAGAAAATTAAGTTGTCATGAAAAATAAAAATTATTTAAACCCTTATAGCATGCTCAAGAAAATGTAACACTTTTCAAAATTATTAAAAGCAAGGAAGTTTGATAAAAAAAAAACCTTGTTTTAATGTGTTTCAACATATTTTTCCAGTGGAAAAGCTATAAATTAAAAAAAAAATTAGTTCCTTAATTCTCACAGCTTTATTAGAGTGATATTTACATTTAACTAACATCAATATGTTAATATAAGTAGTGAAGTTAGTGTGAAATATAATTTTTGTTTTCATATAACTCTTAAAGTATGAAAAAGCTGTAAAAGTTAAGGATCCAAATTCTGATTTTTTTTTTTATGGGAAAACCTTTTTATAATCATAAATGAATATTTTGTGCTATTAATAATTGAAAAACTTTACTTACGATCTAAAACATGTGTACATTTACTTTTAATATTTGAAAGTTATTATATTTTGTA
Organism: Troglohyphantes excavatus; assembly: GCA_963932185.1. NCBI lineage: Eukaryota > Metazoa > Arthropoda > Arachnida > Araneae > Linyphiidae > Troglohyphantes > Troglohyphantes excavatus. Next base: position 34,197,829 of record OZ010677.1, on the reverse strand, counting down.
TATTTTAAACTTGAATCAATTCTTAACACAGCTTTTCTTTAAGTTCACAGTTAAGTTAATTAAATGTTAACCAAAGATTTCTCTTCTCAGATGCGAATACCAACTGAACATTTTGCAAGAATTCCTGTGTATATGCTCAGTCCTACACCAAGTCCACCTCCTGAGGAAGAATCTAGTCACGCATTTTGGAAGTTTTCTGATGTCTTTGGAAAGTAAGTTGAGTCCAGTTTCTGACAAAACTTTTTACTGCAATACTTTGACTCGTTCATCATCAGCAGGCTTTATTTTACTTGAATTTTAAATGCTAACTTCTCTATGTTTATTCTTTATACTTATTTTCAAACAGATTTCTTCCATTTTAAATGTCTGAATTTTTTCTCCAAATGACAATGTTATGTCTTGTGAATAAGGAAACATTACATTTTTAAGGATTTGACTTGGCTACTAAGAAGAAAAATATCCTCGTTTTAATAACATTATAGGCAGTCTATCTGGAATTTTAATGAATTTTCTGTAATTTCAATTTTTTTATTTGATTTAAAATGCAAATGTTGACTTAATATACATAACAACCATATTTTTACATCAAAAGTCTAATGTTAAATATGGGTTTTTAATTATAAATACTATTATTTCGCATAAAAATATTACAGGACATGTTTAAACATTTATATGTTAGCAGGTATCCATTACATATTCCAACCTTCTATTAACACTAAACTTCGTACTGAATATTCCAATAACTGTAGTTATAAGAATTCATAATAAAAATATATTATAATATCCTTCTTTGAATATGTTATTTAATATTTACTTTAAAAAAAAGTTTATTTTACCAAACTGTATTAATATCTTCTTATTCCGACTTTACCAACACACCAAATCAAAAAACCTTTATTGATTAATTTGCAGTTAATATATTTCAATGCATTTATAGTAATCAAAAACTATTTCTACATTTTAAACTTTCCAATTTTTCTTAAAATTTTTTTGATTGTATGGAATAAGTTGTCTAGTTAACCAATCAACTAACCACAAACAATTTCAAACACCCAGATCTGAAATCAAGGAAGACGTTCAAACCACCCCCAAACTCTCCAGGCAGAAAACCACCGTCGAAGACAACCCGAAAAGAAAACTCACCTTCCGACATTCCGAATCAGTAGAGGCCATCGCCAACAAGAAACGCTGCAGCCTTCCACCGGCCAACAGAAACCGGGCACCCCTCAACAGGTCCAAGACCCTGGCAGAACGCACCGAACCGCCAACCAAATCCAGAACCTGCGCCGGCGGCATTGACGACAACATGAAGGGGCCCTTAGTGCCGGTTTGCCGCGAGTGCAAGGTCATGGTACGTAACATTATCATGGCCAGCCAGGACAAAGTGAGCTTTGATGATCACTCTAGGAAGCGTAAGAACTCGAGGACCTGGCCTCAGAAGCGTGGCTCCACAACGCAGGCTTTCATGGATACGCTGACTGAAACGCCGCCTTCTTCGCCGGATGAAGTGTTTGCAGCAGAGACCAGAGGGAAGTACACGCCGTGAGGGATGCTTTCATTAAGTCTCGTCATGTTTTCATTGGTCTGTTGGAGTCGTCACTCTGTATACTGTTGACTTATGATTGTCGCATTTATTTATCGAACTCCGTATTTTTTAAGTCTTGTAGATACTGCTTGTTGAGATGTACAAAATCGAAATGGGCAGCCGTGCCCTGAAATCTGCGTAGATGCTTTGTCTGGAACAGTTGAGGTCCAAGAGAGTATGTTTCAGTGAGGAGGAAATATTTAACTTTATGATGTCTGTTTTCAGAATGGGATTTCATAAATTGGTTTAATTGTTATTTTTTTTAAGTTGCCTAATGAAAAAAAATCATTGTATGTAGGTTTTATTCTAAACTAAGTATAAATTCAGAAATACAATGCAACCAAATCTTTTATGCAATGAGCTATGTTTGCTTGATGTTGAAAACTCTTTTAAAAATATGCTATCTTATTAAATTAAGTACACAAATTATTTAGCATGGTACTTGTCCTAATTATCAGCCGTTCCTAACACTGTGCAGTTTTTAGTATTATTTTAAATGCATTTTTTTGTCCATCATAAATACTGTATATTTACGCTGTTACACTATTAAGATGTCTAAAATTATATTCATTGCTCTGTTTTATGACTTTTCTTCAGAATATGCATATATTTGTTGCAAGAATGGTATATATGTAAATTACATTCTAAGTGATGATATTTTTTAAAAAGTGTATGTAGATTCTAAAATGTTTGAAATATAATGTGTATCTGATTTTTAATCAAAAATATTTAATTTGTTTTACTTAAGCAATGAAATTTTAACAAAATCCCTCCAGTGATATTATCCCATTTGAAACTAAATGGGAAATATGCCTCTTAGTTGATCAAATATTTAATTAGGCTAAGATTAGATATAAAACGTTTTCTTTAAATTTGTCCAAACTATTGTTAAATTTGTTATGTTGGAAGTTCACAGGAAATTCTATATAATAAAATTGACCTAACATGGGAATTAACCTATAAAACTTTAAATAGCATGGTATTTATGGTTTAATGCTTAAAATACTTTACTTTTTAGTGAAAGAAACAGATTACCTTGATGGTAGTTAACATTTTGTTGATAAAGCGTTCATTCGTTGATTAATTGATCATTGATTTCAATTGCCTTTGGTACAACTTGTTATTTAATTTTATTCTTCAGTTGTGTTGATTTGATGCATGACTGATTAGATATTCTAAATTTAATAAATTTCTATGAAAACAAACTCACTAGGTATACAAAGAAATCATTATAAATATATTCATTATGATTGAAATGTTTTAGATTTGAAGCTGGAAATACTCAATGAATCGACTCAGGGTTTTGAATTTACCAGTAGCTTTTGTGATTTTTAAAATTTGAGGACTTTTGGTCATAAGAAAATATTATGAGATTCTCTCCATTTACTAAAGTATACTAGTTAAAGGTTTAACTTAATGAACAAATAATTGAAGTTTTAATTAAATCTACATTTTGATTGTATCAATAACCAAATATTACGTTTGGTATGTTAATATTGAACATTAAGCATTTAATCACTTCTTGGAACTTTCTGCTTTTGTATTAACTTCTAATGTTATTTTTTATTCCTAATCACTTACCATTAAAATATTAATGATTTCTAAAAAAAATTAACATCTTGATGATTGATATTCATTTACAGTCATTTCCATCATTTAATTAAATTTTATATTAGTAAACATTTTATTGCATTGTTGAACAGCCCCTAAAGTTATTTGAAATCGTTTGCGTACTTTTAAAAATATATATGCATCTTCAATACTTGTGATAGGGTGCATGTATGGTTGCTTATTACATTTTCTCTATGTAATATTGAATAATGTACATAATATCAACATTCATTCCATTTTCTGTCTACATTTATGCACTTTCTGTACGCATTTTAGTTGTATAACAATTGCATGCTGATAATATTCCTTTTAAGGGTTTATTTTTTGCAAAAATATTTTTTTAAGATTTATAATTTGTTCAGTTATATTTTCTATAGCATAGTAAATTTACCATTAGGAATTACTGTTATAAGTTTGATCTATTCCTATAACCTCATTGATATTTTCCAATAATGATAACCATTGATTATAAACAACATATTCATGGGTAATGAATATGTGCTTTATTGAAGATTAGAATAGGAAATGTATGAAACATTAAAATTATCTACAGAAGACATAATTTGAAAAAAATTGCTTTTTTTCAAATTCTCTGCTTAAAGAATATGTTTAATTACTATTATGCCTGAGGGAGCACTTGTATAATTTTATGTTCTATCCATTAATTATTATTTTAACTAAATATATGAGTATTGCTCATAATTTTTCATTTATAATGCAATATATTTATTGTAGCATGGATACTTTGTTTCTATACTAAGCATATATTGCAACATTTCTTCGTGTAATTATCAAATCAGGGAAGTTTTGGTGACACCATCAGGGAACTTTATTTCCAGGATTTTTCTGCCACCCTGTTTAGTTTTTTGAAAATGTGTGGCTAAAAGCAAAACATTACTCGCCAAAATTTGAACGTTGCCTGGGGAATATTTGATAGCATATATTCAACTACCCTCTACAGTTTTGTGTTAAATATTATGTACTTGTATTAAATATTGATGATTAATATTTTTACTTTCATGAATTTTATCATATTATAAATTATTATTTATATAGTTGCAAACTGTAAAAGAGTTAAATTCACTCTACTATAGTGTATCTCTTTAGAATCGACGCTTCAAGGTCACATTTTCCTTCTGTGAGTTCCTGTTTCTATGGAAACACTGTAGATTCAATTTAAAGGAGAAACTGTGACACTGAAGTACCTATTTTAAAGGAAGACTTTAATCGAATACATATTGAAACTAGTTTAGTGTAAAATAAAGACGAACCTATAACTATTTTCGATCATATTTTCCTCTACAGTTGATATTTTAATACTGTGACCGGTAAAGGATGATTTTTCAACAAGAATGCTTTGATGCTGTGTGAAAAAAAAAATTGTACATGCTAATAGGCTTTTCCAAACTCGACTATTATTATGTATATAGTTTTTACTTGCTACTAGTACCTTAATTACAATGAATATGTATATAACTGTATAGTAAAAGGTACTGAATGTAAGCTACTTAAAAAATGTACAGCTGAAATATTGTATACTGTTGTTTTATTGTCTGTAATAAAAACAAACTACTATTCAATGTGATAGTTTGAATTAGAAACCTAGTTCTAAAAATCTAATGCTAGTATATCAGACCTGTATACTAATAACTGGACTATATAAATACATATATATACGTAAAACGTAAATGATTAAACACAAATATTCTGGTTTGAAATTATAAATTTAAACAAAATTTTTACTGAAAAAATGCCATTGCTTAATAAAATAAATTTATTCAATAATTCAATTGAAAATTAATGCGTTTTAAAAACGTTACACTTTTTTTTTTTTTTTTTTTTTTTTTTTTTTTTTTTTTTTTTTTTGTAAATCGATGCGTTTAAAATTATTTGTGACAAAATTTGATGTTGATTTTTTTTTATTTACTTGGTCTTCAAGGCAGCAGAGTAATGTTAAAAGTTGTAGTATGGTATCCTGAGGCTTTTTAACCTAAAACTTTAAAATAAAGCCGCCAAAACTTTAAATAAAAACTGCCAAAAAGGAGAGAGGTTATCAATTCGACTGTTATGTTTTAAATATATATATATGTTCGTGCAAGATTTCTGTTCTAATTCAGATATTTGGACATTTTTTTTTGTTGGAAAGGGGATGTTTCACTTGGGCATCTTTCAAAAGAAAAATCCGGTTGTCCGGCATTTAACTATCCGGAATTCTCAATTAACCGGACTATTTGAAAATATTGTCCGATTTCGAAAATTCATTTTTTGTGATGGATACAGAAAAATCTACTTTAACAAAAACTGCAAAAAAGAATCGCTTATCCGGTTGTTATATATCCGGAAATATTGATTAATCGCACTTTTTTTTAACAGTTCCAATTTCAAAATGTTTTTATTATTTGATAAACGTTGTACAATACTGACATTCCGGTATTTATTAGCATGCATAGGGATTGCTTTACAAACATTGTTGAGACAATATAGTTATGGTTATCTGGCATTTATTAAACCGGATCCGATACGAGGGAAAATGTGAGCAACAACTTGAATTGTGTGGTGAATAGAAAGGGGCGAATCCCTCTTCTAAATTAAAAAATAATCTTTTTGAAAAAATAGGAAAATGGACCATTTATTATTTCTTATATTGTACGCTTTCTAACTCCAAGGTGAAAGTTAGACGAATACTTTAGAATCCATAACCATATAAGATAATAAGGGAGGGGTTCAATCATTACGCCCCCTCCCATATAATTTCTGAAAATTATATTCTAATTTTAAATATTAACAAAATTGTCAATTTCTTCAGAAATTTTTACTATGCAATTAACTGGTAATTAACAAATTATTGATATTTAACATTACTAATCAACATAACTAATTGCAAATTCGTGGCTAATATTACTATTAGCTATTTAGCTGCTTGTTATATTTCGTTATTATTAGTATATATTTTGGAAATGGATCTATAGTTGAGCTCCCCACCTGCATAATTTTTTAATTGCTACACCACTGTCTATATTAACTCTTCCTAATCATCCTTGATGTTTCACTATTATTAATCAAATATTTAATATTTTTGGATGTTTTTTTCTCTTGTTTTGAACTTCTAACGGCCTTTCAGATATAAGAAGAATTGTTTCCTCTTCAACTCCTTTAGAGGATACTATTGTCTGTGAATTTGGGGTTAATTTAATTTGCGTTTATTAACAATACTTTTTTTATAGAATGGATTAGGGTAAGTCTGTTTTGATCTAAAATAAAAATATTCCTACTCTTGCGTAAGACTTATTAAACGCTGACTAATAAATTGGGATAATTCTTGTGCATATGTAATATAATACCAATATTAGTATACATAATGAAAACAAATTGCACAATAAAATTCCAAGGAAGATTATGCTTCTTATATACACGTACAAGTAACCTCTTTCTTGAGAATATATTAATTTTAGTTTTTGTAAAAAAAAGGAAAGATTTTTAACTAAAAATGTCATTAAAAATGTTTATTTTTGTTTCAAGTGGGTTATGCAATCTAGATTGCTCACCATTGATCATTTAATTTAATTAATTTTTTTACTAGAGGATCTGAAAGCAGTGATGAATGGTCAGCAGTAAAGGAAGAATACTAACATTAAGTTAAAAAAAATATGAGGTATGGTTCACGGGTCTTTTTCTTCGAGATAGACCCCGAACCGTCACCTAAGTACACAGTGCAGATCTAGAGCGACATTTATTCAACCAACCAAATCTTGATAGATCGCAAACCTTTACCAACAGCGCAGTGTGTACAGCCGCGGGAAAAAAAAACGAACCACCGATGATTATTTCGTTAGTTTTTATAGTAGAGCTAAACTTAATATACCATTTTGTAGGGAATAAAGTCTACTACACATTGATATACAAAAAATTTGCATAGGGGACTATATTCATATTAAAATCCGCACCAACTTTAAAATTTCCAATAGCAATACCCAATTTTGATTCATTATTAAGAATCTACGACAAAATTTATCGTTGAATATCAATTTGCAAGTCATTTGGTTAAGTAGTTTTTTAATTATGAATATCGAAAGTTTAGAACTCGTAATGTTAAATGAATTTCTTAAACTTTTAATCATATCTTTCGAAATAATAATTTTATTAAGCTGATATTTTTATCTGTGTTACTTCTAAACAACCCAAGCAAAATACACTAACTTTCATTACTTATATGTATATTTTTTAATTTTATTTAAATTAGGATATTAATATTCATAAAATTTATGAATAGCAACCATGCTATATTTTGATAGCGATGGATTCAGAAAAACATTTTATATGCATATCTAAAATTTCATGCTTTTCCTCTTTGTAGTTTTTTGGCTATATTAAAATGAGCATCAAATGACCATTTAAGGGGTCATACACAAATTTAAAATCTGCAGAATTTAACAGAAATCTACTAATTTTGATAATTAAAAGCGCTGTGATCGCGTTGGCATAAAATTCTAAATTCGTATATAAAGGCGAGGGGTATACGGGAGTGGGGGAATGAATGATCACGGGAAAAGAAGAACCACGGCTAACGCCAAAACATTTTCTACCAGCGTACTTCATTTCGAAGTCTCACTAATACTTTGTCCAATGTGGAAGTAGCCCCTCAAATAAGATAGATACATGTCGTCTAATATCTCGGCATATAAATGTAGGAAATTAACGAAAATTTATATTTAGATTATTTTGAGGGCGGGGAACATTTCTGCGCTATCAAAAGTAGGTGTTGCTATTAAAAATTTTAAAGTTGGTGCGGATTCGAGTATGAAGATAGTCCCCTATGCAAATTTTTTGTATATCAATGTAGAGTAGACTTTATTCCCTACAAAATGGTATATTAAGTTTAGCTCTACTATAAAAACTAACGAAATAATCATCGGTGGTTCGTTTTTTTTTTCTGCGGCTGTACCTATCAGTGCAACGTTCATTCAACAAACCATTAAACATTTAAACATTATGAGGTGATTTACTTCCATAATTAAAATTTAAACGCTGGTTGATGGCGAAGAATTAGTTTCGGGAGTGGTGTGGAAGCTTATACAGTTGTTGTTCTGAAGGCGCAAGTTCCGTGTTTTTCGCACTCCTCTTCGGAGCTATGATAAGAAAGAATGTACTCAAAATGAGTATATTTTTACTTATTTTTGAGAACCTACTTTTAACAGTGTAGTTTGGAAATTCTCATTGTTGTTTCGGTGGCCTCCGTGACCGAGCGGTTAAAGGCGTCAGCTGAAGATTCCTGGTTCGATCCTTGACAAAGAAAAGTAAAAAGTAGTGATCTTGTGATCGGAGGGTTGCCAGCTTCGCTACAAAATACTAGAAAAGTTGTCCAGAACATCCACAAAAATTATCGGCGTGTATACGGGACTGGTGCACGATAAACCTGATCGGGGTTCAAAGTCCCGTCGTCTATTGAATGCGTTGGAATTATGAGCAGTCCTTGGAATTCGTCTAAAAAATATCTAACAAATTATACTGGCGTGTATAGCGACTGGTGCACTATAAATATGATCAGGATTGAATGTCCTGACGTCTATTAAGGTTGCGTTGGGTAAAACTCGCAAGTGTTGTCCTCGTCATCTGACCATGCTTCAAAAATGTGAGGCTTCCCGGAGATTTTCTTTGGGATAGGCCCTGAACCATCGCTAATAGCATAATTTGTAGCTAATAGTGTGACGTTTTTTTTTTTTTTTTATTTTTTTTTTAAGTAAGGCATTGGCTCTAGCCACGGAGCCCCAGTTGCTTAGTGGATAAGGCGTTCAGCTACTAATCAGAGGATTGGTAGTTCGAATCAGTGCGAGGGACTTGACAAAGAAAAGTAAAAAAATAGTGATCTTGCAATCGGAGGTTTGCCAGCTTCGCTACAAAAATACTAGAAAGTCGTCCAGAACATCCAACAAATTATACTGGCGTGTATACGGGACGGTGCACGATAAATCTGATCGGGGTTCAATGTCCTGACGCCTATTGAGGTTGCGTCGGGTGCCAGCTCAGGTGTTGTCCTCGTCAGCTGACCATGGTTCAAAAATACAAGGCATCGTACCCGGGTCTTTCCTTCGAGATAGGCCCAGAACCGTCGCCAATAGCCCAATGTGCAGCTCTAGTGCGTTGTTAATTAAACCGACAAACAAAAAAGCTCTAGCTACGAGCCTTACAAGTTGCCCGATTTTCCTCTGTGGCCTAACTGTAACGGTTTGTTTTCTATTGACCTTTTCTTGAAATCTTATGTTGTCCTGTCTGCAATATTTATAATTTTTTGAAAACTCTTTAGTCAATAATGTTAAAGTTAGTTAAATCTCCCAATTTGAGCAATTGCTTGAAAGTTTCGAAGCAAGTGATTGGCTCTGTAAGTGGAGAAATAGCGGAACCATTTTCGGTTCCTAAAGAAAATGTAAAAATACCCGATTCTCCACAAAGATTAAATGATTTTAGTTTAGCGGCTAATGCTCCAAAAGGGCAATTACTTGCTCAAGCAGGTGGATTTGGAGGTAAAAATGCATTTTTTATATATTTAAAATGCTTAAAGTGCACTCTGTGTGTTTTATATAATCTGTACATGTAAAGTGGTGGAAATTAGTTTTACTATAATGTAATTTGCGGCAAGATGTGTTACAGGACATTTGGCACGAGTTTTGGTTTGGCTTGTTTTTTATACAAGTTATTAATTTTACGAACATAAACAAACATTGGTACAGATGAAGTATAGAACATTTGGCGCGCGTGGTTTTTATGGCGTGTTTTATAGGAGCGATAAATTTATAGTACGGCAACCCCACCTAACATTGTTGGAATTATTTTCCGATTCTTGTGTCGACTTTCAATCTGGCAACCCTATTACGTCATCGCGCTGCGTAATCGTTTTTGTGCATTGAGTAAAGAAGAAGGTGGAGGTGCGATCAAGTCAAAAACCGGTTTGCAATGTGAAGTAGCAATCGCTTAAAAAGTAGGAACTGGCGAAGTATTTGGCGCTATTCCAAAGCACTACTTTGTACCAGTATTTGGCGATAATTTAATTTACCTATGAAGTGGAAATAACTGCATCCTTTATCAATTTGGAACTTGTACTGCATCCCACAACTGCACAAATAGTCATTTTTTAAGTTTTAGCATGCGTTTTCTTAATGTGAAATTAATGCTTCCCTCATAGAAAAATCATTGCAAACTAGGTTTGTTTGTGCCTAGTTTGGGGTTGCTAACTTACGTCTCATGAAAACTCGCCAAATCATCTCCACCATTTTCTTTACTCTGTGTTTTTGTGCGTTCTCGGAACTATGTTTACGGCAATTTTTCGTCGCAAAAAAAAAACCTGCGCCAAATGTCCTAGATCAGTGGCGGATCTAGGGTCATCCAAAGGGGGGGGGTAATTTTTCTTTTTTTGTGTAAATTCATTAAAGATAACGGTATGTGTAAATTCCGCCTAAAAATGTTATTTTGATACCCTAGCGAGATAAATGCCTCCAATGTAAAGAAGCAACTTTGTTGTGTTTTATTCTGGTGCAATGTACTTTTTTTGTATAAGAATAATTTTTGTCTCAACGCCTTCTGATAATAAAAAAGGGAAATTTTTGGCCCACCACGCTGCTCATAAACGACTGGTTCACCCTTGGGGCAGTTGTTTGGGGTATTCCCACCAAGCTAGAGCCGGATTTAGAGTTAATGGACCCCTAGGCCAAATATGTGGTGCGGGCCCTCGGTGGTATGGAATACTCCTTCGTAAATCGAAATAGGGAGGGGAGATCGGAAATTTTTTGAAATACAAGAATTGAAAATTTGCAAACTAATTAATTTTTCAGTTTTAATAATTTTGGGATGCATTGTTTTTTTGTAAATTTCCAATACTAAGTTAAATATTTCAACAATTTCAAAGAATTTCAATGTGCGATGTAATTTTGGAATTTTTGAAAATTACAATAAAATATTGCACTCGTCTTCGTATCATCATGAACAGAATTACGGTGTAGAATAAAAACAACTATTTCCAAAAATAGTAACACAATGCCATTTTAAATAATCACAAATTAAACACATATTTTAAAAGAATATAAAAGTGTTGTTATATTTGCATTGTACAAATCCATTAAGAAAAATAGAACTTTTCGCATCATAAAAATTTTGTAGAATATTATTTTCATTAAGATTTAGTTTGATTTATTAGTTATTTAGAAACTTGTTTGGTATACTTATAATTTTTTTTGTCTAAGAGATTTATTTTCAAACATGTCGTTGTCATAATTTCGAAGTATTGAGACACCCATTTTTTCAGTAATCTATATTATTATTGGTTAGTTGGACTGTAGCCTATGCTTAAATCCGGCCCTGAATCGAGCAGTCAATTTTGTCCTCTCAACTCCCTTTTGCGTAGTCGTTTTGGGATTCTCGTATCATAACAAAATTTTCAAATGAATGTAACCTAAATTAAAAAAAAAAAAAACTTGCTCTGATTTCGCAAATAATAAAAAAAAATTCCATATTTTATAACTTTATATACACGGTTAAACAATGTATTTTTCTTAGTATTTGCATCACAACAGCTTACAGGGTTGCCAAAGTTGACTTAGTAATCTTTTGCCTACAATATATATTGCGTGAAAGAACAGATAATGGTTGCAGTTGAATTTACCTATCGATTTAGAAAAACGTAAAAATGTGGGCCGAAAATTCCTTATATGGATTAATTGAGAATATTTTTTATTTCGTAAGCAAACGTAAGATACAATATACAACATAAAAAAAAAAGCACACCAAAAATAGTTTCATGTACACGAAGAAAATAACAAATATTGAAAAATGTTGACTAACGTTTAAATATAAATTGAATTTTGTGTTTTAAAATATAAAATTAAATGTTACAAAAATTATTGTTTAAGTCTAATTTGATCTTATTTGAATCTTAAAAGGCCGTTTATTTATTACGACTCACACCCTTGAAGAAGGGGGTCCATCATACGTGACTGTGGTGTGACATGAGGGAAAAAGGTCTCGGTGATTGTGTGACGTAGCAAAAGTTCCTGAAACATTCCTTTCACAAATTTTGAGATAAGAAACTTTTTATAGAAATCACTATATCTTTCTAATTAGTTGAAATGTTTTGTAAAATACACAGAATGAAAGTTTTAATTACTATTTTTTAACTGCATAAATTTAAAATGAAGTAACATAGGGAGGAGGGGGTGTACAAAAAGGTGAAAAATATTATGACATAAAAGAATGCTCCCTAACAGTGCAATTAATTATTTTTATTTGAATTTTTATATAATAGAGATTTTAATTTCGGAAATATATATTAATTGATTTGTTCCAGTTTTTTTTTGTCCAGCCCATATGATTTTTACTTTAATTATAATTGGCTTCGATTCCATTTAAAATTATATGTAGCTATCTTCGCCACTGATGAGTAATACTTCTATCAATCAAAGTATGGTTGTGGAAATCATGTAAATATAAATATTCATGGGTTAATTGACAGAGCAAAAGACAAACAATATCTCACAAAATCTCTCGAAGAATATTAAATTTCGTAGATTACGAAAATTTAAGTACAATGGTGATATGTGAAATATCCTCATTGTACATAAATTTTGATAAGAACTGAAATAGTTAGGTAGATTGGTCAAAATAATAAATTACGTTAAACTATGCAAGGGAAGACTTTACGCTTTTAATAAGAATACCAACTAGCAGTTACTAGTACTTGCTTCAATCCACACAAACTCAGACAAATGATTGATATACGAATAGAAAAAATTCAAAACGTGTTTTGTCACTTGAAACGAATATTGGGTAAATTAAAATTAATTTTTCTAATTCGCGTAGACAGATTTCAATTTTGCAAGTTAATTTCAAATGTTACAACACGTATTTTGGACAAATAAAATACCTTTGTTAGATAGAAAATTCGGTGGCGAAATCAGGTGATGTAATTTTTTTTTTTAGCAAAATAAGTTTTGATTTTTGCTTTTCATATATGGTACAATATTTCTTATGTAAATGCCAAACTAAAGTTTAAAAATATCATCATTAAGCATTTTCAGTTCTTTGAATTATATTTTCAATTTACGTAAAATTGATGTTTTAAAAAAAATAAGATTCAAAGATATTTGGTTCGGTTTTCCTAATTTAAACAGAACAACTTTCATATAAAAGGTTAAGAATTGATTGTCAAGGATAATGTGATTCCGGTATCACTACTTCATTCAAATACTTGAATAAAACCCAATAGTATTTACAACTGCAGTCTCGCTTTTTGCATTGCTTAAAATACTTAAAATTACACGAATAAAACACAAGAGAAAGAAAAATTACCTGACTAACCCAGCTATTAATGAAGCAATAGCATAGAATTCGCCTTTTCCGATGTTTTCGCTCATCAAACCTAACCATAGCGACGCGAGTTTTTATTTCCCTCCTTACACTCGGATCCACTGACCTCTACAGAAAATCTCCCGCCTCCCTTAAAACGTTTAACGAATGACCGTACTCGGGTGATACAACAAAAAATTTCAGTTTTGCTGTTTCTGGTCATTTGCAGTGTCAAGGCAAGGGTCAAGGTCATCTGATAAGACGAAAAGACCCTACTCTAAGGAAAAGACGCGTAGCCCCCCCCCCCCACCCCCAAAGAGAGAGAGAGTCATAAAACTCGATCTACCCCTAAGACTACCTTCCAGGCAATGTGTTTCTTTCTGGGTCGTTGCATTGTCCAAGGTCATCTTAGTGCGACAAGACGCGTAGCCACCCCCCCCCCCCCCTCTTCCCATCCCCAATGAGAACCATAATAAAACTTGGTCCTCTCCTCACTCCCTGAAAACTTTAACTATATAAGGGGCTATAGCCCCTTAAGAAAAAAAAAATCTTAATTTAAAAAAAAAAAAAAAAAAAAAAATTGGGCCATAGCCCAAGGGGGGGGGGCTATAGCCCCCTTTAGCCCCTATGTAAATCCGCCACTGTCCTAGATTACATCTGTTCCCGGCCCATACTAGTTTAAACTGGAATCTATTTATTTGATTTTCGAAACCCATGTTTAATTGGGCGTAGATTGTTTATATGACCTTTTTTGTGATGTATTGGCTTCAAAAACGTGTTTCCAAATACAGGGAATTTGACCATTCTGGAAAAATCAGGGAAATGTCAGGAAATTTTGGATTTTTTTTAAATAATCAGGGAGTTGATAAAAAAAACATATTTTTAACTTGATTTCTGACTGTGAAACGTCGTTGATTGGTTGCAAATATTCAAATACTTTTTTAATGTAATCAAAAAGAGGGAAATTGCGTATGGGACTTTTAAAAGTGTGTAAAAGTGAAAATGTTCTCTTTCAAAGTCGTAGAAACAGCACAAAAATGCTGATGTTTCTAAAATTTGACAAACCAATTGGCTATCTATAACTAGGTACTTGCCCGACCACTCAATTTATTTTAAAAATAGATCTTTCAAATGTTTAAAACTGGCTAAATTCCTAGCGAAATTGAAATTTCTTTTGAACATCCCTAAAAGGATTTTTTTTCTGTTAAACTTGATGAAACTGTTGTTGCCTCTATTATTTTTTGGATACATTTTAGATCTTAGGAAATATATATTGTGTACTAAGCTGTATATGTATATCTTAAGATACTGGATTAGATTTAATAAATTAGTTTTATTATTAGGGTTAGGGATGCATTTGGTTTCTAATTTTTGAGTATATGGGATTTCTTTTTTAATATTGAGATTACTTTAGTCTTTGATTTTAAGGTACAATCACTAATAATCTAAGAGATATATTGCACTTACTTGGACTTTTATAATTTTTAAGTAGCATTTTGAATTATTGATATTTGATAAATGCTCTGGAATTTAGAATATGGGGTACATTAAATTTTTATACACTGATTATTGATTTTTGGATGTTAAACTTTGGTTGTACTTTTTCGGGAGTTAGAAAATCAAGCGAAATAGTTAGTAAACTTATATATTACAAATAAATATATTTTTGGGAAATAATAAGATAATGTCAAAGTATATCTTGCATAATAATAATACATTTATTAAATATTGCCTTAAAAAAAGTACGGCTTGCAGGGAAATTCAAAATGCTTTCCCTGTGAACACCCTGCCTCTCAAACTTTAGTACAATTCTACATATATCGAATTCACGAATAAGAAGCAAGAATCATATTCTGCCAGAAGATTTGTAGAGAACACCTTAATTTTGTATATAATGGACTGCTTGAAGGGGTACCAGCTGCTATTATGAGTAGTTGGAGATCACAATTTGCCAGAGCCATATAAATCAACATCAGGAGTCTGATATTAGCGCATGGTACATGTGTCTAAAAGTTTTACTGAAATGTTATATATGCCATAATTGTAACAGGCTTTTGTCTAACTCTAGTTCAATTTAAACTATATTTCCATAACCATATATTAATTAATTTATATAAAGTAGTGTGAAATTCGAGTTTGAAAGAAATTTGAATTAATCTGTTAATTCACTTTTGCTACCACTAAACCTAACATAGCTGTTGCGTTCAATCATCAGCGGGTTTACTTTTGGTGAACAGAAAAAAAAAGATTGCCAAACAGAATCATATAAAACAATCTGTATAGTAAAATAAAGATAAATGTTTACTTTTGGGCTCTCTTAAACTTTACTTCTACGCCATGACTTTTGCATAAAGTGGAAGCTACAACTTTCAGACTTTAACAATAATTCTAAAAACAAAATCTAAAACTATTTATAAAATATGATGCCTTGCACTAAAAATTGTATTACAAGGTTTCACAAGAAATCAAAGTGACCGTATCAGACAGATTAACCTATCGTAACATTAAGGTTAAGAATACAAGAGTTTGAAAATGTTATACTTATAATACGATGTTTTATTTTATAGTATTTCAACTCCTAAAAACAAAATTAACAATTTGTTTACATTTTGCAAAAGCCTTTTTTATAACTTTAAATAAATAAAATTCAATGGATTATTTCACTATCTTTTTTGGAGCAATTTTCTTATTTTTAATTCTGTAAATTTTAGTTGAATTATTTTTCACCTTAATTTGTGACCTTGTAGGTCTTTTGAATATGCAGTGTTCACTCTAGCCGTTTTTCGAAGGGTGGTCCGCCCTGCCGCCCTTTTTTCATCTCGATAGCGCCGCCATGCTTTAAAAAAATTCGCATTTTTTTCCTTTTTAGTCAAGCACAAGCAAACCTTGCTTCCCTAGCTGTCTTTAGAAAAGGCATTGATTAAAATAAATTCTGTGTAAATTGGAATTAAGTGAATTATAGCAGTAGAAAAACAAACTCCTTTTTAACTACGCGTGTTGTGCAATCGCGTTGATTCTGCTGTAATTTCGAGCAGGGGGCATTCCACGATTCTTATTGGTTGCCTGTACCCGTATTAGAAATGCTATGTTTTTTTTTAAGAGAAGATGATTTGGGGCGAGGTTAAAATATTAGGCCTTTTATTACCAAATTTTAGATTTAGAGCCTTTTCAAAACCAGGGTGCCCTTTTACTGCCAACTGCGCCCTGCCCCTTTTTATTTCTAGAGTGAGCACTTTCTGATATTTAATAAGCATTTCTCTTGTAACCATTCATACAACTCAAAATCAGAATTTACATTGTAAAAATCTTTTAACAATATTTACATTTTTTTTATGCATGATAATGCTTTTATTACTTATTGTGTTTACTTATATATATTGATGCATTTCTCATTAAAACTGTATTATTTTTAACAGTGGTAGCTCAAGTTCGCCTTGCCCATACTGATGTACAGGTTCCCAATTTTGATTATTATCGAAAGGATGAACTAAAAGATCCAACCGTTGTTTCCAGAGACTCGGAGCACTCTCGAAGGCTTACAAGCTACATTTGTTTAGCTGGTAAGTGCTTATCAAGTTTTAAGCCCCATTTCTTTTTGTCACTATTAATTTATTTTTGGAAATTTAGTGTTATTAAGCTTTGGTGTAGTTTATTACAGAGTGGCAGCATAACCTGGAAACTCAGGGAATTATCATGGAATTTTTAATTCTGGAAATATCAGGGAAAATTTAAAATTTGATGTGTTAAAACAGCAATATTTTTGTTTAGTTCTGAAAAAGAATTTTAAAAAAAGCATGGCTGTGAGAATTTTGTTTTATTTTTGTAGATAGAAAAACCACTGCTGGAGGGAGAAGCCACCAGTGATTTCAATAAACGTCTGTGATACAAAAGCTGATGATATTATAAAAAAATTCTCCTGCTTGAAAATGCAGGTGTTTATTTTATTACAACTAAATGCCATGTTAGAAATATCTACAAAATAAATTCCAAAAATTATCTGATTAATGACTATGGAAGAATCCGGAACTGCCCTTAAGGGGTGTGTGATGTATTCGACCACACTTGGTCCCATGTTTCTTTTTTTTTGGGGGGGGGGGGGGGGGTATGCTCAGTAAAAAAAAAATTGACAACAGTATTTCGGAAAAAAAAATATTTTTATAAACTCCATTAGGATATATTTTTCAATTTGTGTTGCACATATATCTAGGACATACACATTTAGTGATCTTTGTCTGGTTCAAACATTCAGACTACACTTCAGTGCTGAGATTTAAATTAACAAACGCTGTGAGGCAATATCTTTTCCATTAGAAAGAAGGTAAAAAATAATAATAAATATAAAGATTGCTACAAACTAAGAAACGCTGACTGCAACAAAAACTGGAAAGAAAACTATGACTGCAACAAAAACTGGAAGGAAAACTATGACTGCAACAAATTAACTTTTTCATTTGTAAATATGTGGCATATTATTTAAAAAAAACTTAAACTAATAGTTTATATACAACTTCACTATTTCACAACTTCATTTGGTCACTAGTAAGCGTCGGTGGTTTTATTATATTTGGGTTTCGTCTTGCGTTGGAATAAGTTTTAATAATTTCAATGGTGTTACAATGAAAGAACGGATAATATATTTCAGTCAATAAAGACGCTTGGTATTTGTGAACTTGCAGTTGAAATGTGGAGCAAAGCAGAGAATATTTAAACTGTAAAAAAAAAACTTATTAAATAGTATTATCTGAGATTGAGAAATTGTACTGGTAAACGGATAAATATTATGCAGCATTTTTAAATTAAAATTTAATTTTAAAAGGTTTCTAAAAATTTGATAAAATACAGTTTTTGCACTTGATAGTCGTATTTAAAATAGCCAAACATAAGAATAGAAAGTCACGAGTGATTTTAAACAAAGCCAATTTTATTAAGTCTTTTACGTGAATTTTGTCGAGAATTTTTTTTTCGATATTTATGTGTACCTGTCTCTTTTGTTGGAGTTTAATAGATGTTTTTTTTAATGAAACTTTCCCAAATTTATCATTATTATTATCTGTACTTTATTTATTGTTGATATCTGGAACCATTAAGATATGTATTTTTCCACAAATATTTCTATATGACCCTATATATAGTTGTGTTCTATATATAATTGTGTGCAGTTTTGTTTATACCATAGGAAAGAGAAAGCATATTTAACCAATAAAAAAAAATCTTCTAAGGCCCATTCTATACTAATGCTAGTATTACTATTTGCAGAAGCCTCTATGGTTGGTGCATTCAAACCATGTGGTAGTACCATTCATAGTCATCTGCAAAAGCTAATGTGTGTGTAGAATGGGGACATTATTAAAGCACATTAGCTTTTGCAAATGGCCCTGTGATTGGAGAATACAAACTATGTGGTTTGCATATATATTCGGAGAGCCATCTGTATCTAATGCACACAAATAACATCAGTTATATATTTATTAGTTAGCAGCTAAAATTTGAAAACTAACTTAAATGTAATAAAATAAACATGTTTTTTTTTATCAACTATTATCTCTGAATGAGTCATGAACCATTGAATTATTTTCTAGGAGTTTTAGATTTCTAAGCAATCCTCCTTAAAAATCTCTAATATTGTGAACCATGATTAAATCTACAACTGATTTTTTCAGCTGGCGGCATGGGAGCAGCCTACGCTGCCAAGAACACAGTCACCAAGTTTGTTGTTTCGATGGCAGCAGCCGCTGACGTTCTCGCCCTTGCCAAGATCGAGGTGAACCTCGCCGAAATCCCCGAAGGGAAGAGCATGACCTTCAAGTGGAGAGGGAAGCCACTCTTCATCCGACACCGCACCCAGGCCGAGATCGACAAAGAACGAGCCGTGAATATAGCCACTTTGAGGGATCCACAAGCTGACGAAGACAGAGCCACGAAACCAGAGTGGCTCGTGCTCATTGGAGTGTGCACTCACCTTGGCTGCGTACCCTTACCCGGTGTGGGGGATTATGGCGGGTACTTTTGCCCATGCCACGGGTCGCATTACGACGCATCAGGTCGAATCAGAAAGGGTCCTGCTCCTCTCAATTTGGAAATCCCTCCTTATGAATACTCAGATGACACAACACTGGTTGTGGGTTAGAGGTTAAATAAAATAACAACAACAAGAGACAAGTTATATAAATTATATTAGCAAAATATTTACATTTTCATGTTTTCATAGTGTACAGTTAAACAATAAATTGTAATTGGATGCCTGCATTATTTCTTATTCTGCTTTGTAAGAATCACAAAATTGTAAATGTTTCTGAGTAATTGTGTTTACTACCTTTGATTTGTTATTGGAAAATAAAGTGTTATAAAGGTGAACCATCTATTGATTTCAGTGTTGTTAGCTTTTGTAAAGTTGGAATGTACTCTTCATGGTCCACAACAGGATTTCCTTCGAGAGATAGTTCTTGCAGGTTGGAACATGTTTCTAAAACTTCAAATGCACTGGTTTCTTTTATGTCTAATAAATGTCAAGGAAAATAGTTAAATGGTTTTATTAATAAACAATATTCATAACAATTAAGAAAAAAATATATTTTTTAAAATTTTACTTGTGAAAGAAATTAAAAAGTTAGAGGATTGACATCCAGGGTGATGTCAAAAACTTATAACCTTAAAATATTTATACTTTTCCAGATTTTAAATATATAAGTTAATCGCATATATATTCAATCATGATTGTTCAAGAGTTTATATTTTTTTTGTGACAATATAAAAAAAGTAGGGATAATAAAAGCTGTCCAGAGTGTGGCTCTACAATTTATATGCCAGCAGATTTTATTGCTTTAAAATAATGTAGATAGTTTCTGGATTTTATTCATTTAATATTTGCATTTTGACAAAGGAAATTTTTTTAAAAAATATATTTCTTTTTCTTAAAAAGCAATCCCAGCTTAAATATTGATGTGAATCAATCTATACATATAATACTCTGTATGAACTTTTAAGGCAAAGAGCATTTGTTATTAAAAAATTCTAATATCTAAATATTTGTACATAGATTACTACCTGATTTATTTTTAAATACTAAAACAAAAAATTTAATGATTTTCTTGAAATGTACATAATTTATCAGATTTGAATCCACTACATGAAAGTTTCATGCTCCATGTGTTCTGAAACGTGGGTTCGAACAGATTTTTACCTTTTTTTTTAAGATTAGGTACCTTAGATATCAACCTAGTACATATTTAAATAGTTTAAAGTGGTTTTAATTTATTTTATGTTTTAAGTGAAATAAATTAGAAAAATTAAACCAGAAAAAATAAAATGAATATTACTGAAATTTTACAACAGAGTGGCAACATAACTGGGAAATCAGGGAATTTTTTATTCTGAAAATGTCAGGGAAATTTTCAAAATTGGGAAATTTTCAAATTTGGATCACTAAAACGGAAATTAATGTCTCTTCTGCCATAGTTAGGAAACATATAAAACATTAAAATTATATACAAGAAAAATATTTTCTTTAAAAATATTTTTTTTTGTATTCTCTGCTTCCAGAGAATATTTTTTAATTATTTGCCTGTCACACTTGTACAATTTTGTGTTGCATAAATTATTATTTTAACTGTATACAAGTATTACTTGTAATTTTTCATTTATAATACATATTGTAGTTAGAATACTTTGTTCCTATACAAAGCATGTATTACAAAATTTCTTAACGTAATTGCAAAATCAGGGAAATTTTTGTGACACCATGGAAATATCAGGGAACTATTTTTCCAGGATTTTGTTGCCACCCTGAACAAATTGCAACTGTTAATGGCAACACTTTATGCAACACTTTATAATAGTTAACTAAAAACTGATTTTTTCCTTAAAAATTACTTTTAGGTAAATTAGTTTAATGATGAACATTTAAGACTAGAATTTTTAACATAATACAAAAGGATACAGTTTCTTTTAAGTGACAGACTTTTCAAATGCTGCAAGTCTTGTAACCCATCTAAAGAAGCAAGTTCATTATCATCTAAAATAACGCTTTTTACAGAAATCAGGTATCTGAGAGGATAAACAGATGATAAGTTATTTGAGGATAAATTGATGCTCTTGATCAGAATCAACTGGTCAAAGTGACAAAGACTGGTCAAGTGACTGTTTGACAAGTCTACTTCCGCTGCTTCGAGAGGTAAACTTTCAATGGTGTCTTCAATTACGAACTTGCTACCTATGAGATAAATAATTCGCACATAAATTGCAATGTCGAAAGTACAAGGCCAAAAAAATATAAAATATTATAGGTATGTTTCGTAAAATATACTTGACATAATAAAATTATATTTGAAGAGCACACATTCAAAACGCGTTATGTCATTACGGAGTTTATGAGGACACACAATTACTGTAAATTTAGCTTAGCTTAATCTATTTCATTTATGAACATGCTAGTTCATTTCAATGGGAGAAAATGTGTTTTAAAGGAAGCTGGAAATCAATTCAGTGATGTGATAATTTTAAAATTTGTGGATAAAACGCATTTTGGATATTTGTTCTTCATTTCTACTTCTATAATTAAAAATATACTAGCATATCCGTGCGATAATTATCACATGAATTTGTTATAGCCAAAATATAAAGTTTAAGTGTCGGCTCATAGATGGCAGATTATTACCGGCTTGTTAAAAAACCTCTAAAATAAATTGTATTTAACGAATTTAAAAAAAATTGTTAATATTTATGAGATAAGACTACAATTTTTCACTGGTCCATGAAATTCTCTTTCTTTTGACACCTCATGTGTTAAAATTCGTTGCATTTAAGTGATCTTTACTACAGAAATTATATATTATGTAGATATAATAAAAATAACAATTGCATATGTATGCAAAATAGTTATTAAACAAATAACACATATATACTGAAAATTGGTATTAAGTAAATTACGCATGTGGTATATTATAATATGTTAAGGTATAAAAAATATTAAATAAATTGCCACAAAAAATCAATTTAAAATTTATTCAAGTAACAATATTTAAAAAAAAAATTTGAGCAAAGATTGAGAACTGTTCAGTAAAAAAAAATGAGCGATTCATTGTAAAATATTTTAATGTTTTCTAAATTCTATAAGATAGAACTTTCAGAATATAATTTTTTAGATTAACAGTGAGGTATGTGGGAATGAAAAATCTGCTTGTCAAATTAAATGACACCAATGATTAATTAGTTATAATTCTAGTCTACTATCTGAAGGAGCACTTCGTGCCACACTATCATACATTTATTAAATCATATTTGATTTGAAATGATTTCATTGAACATACTTAAGTTGTAGGATATCAATGGCCATTTTCCCATCACCCCTGCTTGTTGTAATAGAACAACCCATGCATATAACTTGTAACTTAGTGGTGGCAACACCCTAACCATTCATGTTTACAATCTTCATGTGATCGGTCCTGTGTTGTCCCAGTGGGTCAATATCTTTAAGCGCCCACTTAAATGTTCCGTTTTAAATATTATCTTAGCTTGAACCTAAAGTTTAATTATATTTCAATTATGTGTTGTCTACTCTTGTGTTCATTTCTTTGCTAAAACACCTACATAAGTATTTTTTATAATCTTACCCTCCACAGTATCGTTATGTTCAATGCACAAATATATATTTAGGAATTATTTAGTAAGGAATTTTAGAATTTTTTTAGTAAGATCAGTACCTGTTTTCCCTGTAAACAATTGCACTTCTCTAAATATAAATTACAAGCCTTGCAACTGGTTCCTATTTTCCCTAAAAGTCCATTTTTCATGACCCAGGTCCCTTTTTTCACTATTAAATTCCTACATTTCTGACTGAAAATTATTGTAAAATTCCATTGTAAAGTGCAGAAAAGAAGGAGAATTCTAAATGTTTTTTCCCAATTTCGCAACTTTTTCTGATGATGGGTTTTCTGGATCGTTCACACAAAAACAAGTGTGAATCCTAAACGCTTTGCAATGTTGTAGAGTTACATCTTTTAAACAGATTAAAAAATTTCTAAAGGAAGACCTAGGTTATCCAGTTTAATAAATTTGTATTTTCTTATGAACTCGATGGCATTTGCTGCAATATTTCATTTTGAAAATAATGGGAAATAAATATTTTGCAACAAGTTGTTTTTAATAAAATGTAATAAGTAATAAATTTAGTAATAATTAATAAGTAATAAATAATGTAATAAATTTAATAAGTAATGAATAATAAAATAAGCCCTAAAATTCCTTTTTTTTTTAAGAAAAATAACCTTTTTTTCCCTAGGGACATAGCTAGAATCTGTTGCAATAGCCTTGAACTTATTAAAGCGTATTGTACATAAAGTTCCTCTTGATACATTCATAGTATGTTTTAAAGATATTTGTTTTGTTTTTACATTAAACAAAAAAAAGCATCCAGTATACACTAAATCAGATTTATGTTAAATAAAAGGGACTAACATGATTCATTTAATGCCTCACAATTAAGAATCCATTAAGGTAACATGCGAGGATTCAAAAAAGATCACATTGACATACAAGTCAAGCACGCATGGAATAAAATGAAATAAAATAAAATTTGAGACACAGGATAAATCGAAGTGAAAAGTTCAGTAGATTTTAAAATATAATATTACCCAAATCTTTATAATAATTTTTCCTTAATGCATCCACTTTCGTAAGATTTTCCATATAAGTTTCGATTTCTTTTTGGAATTTTGCGTTGTTTAAGGCACGCATCAGTAAGACACAAGTGAAAATAGTCCCTGAAAAAGACACAAATATCAATTAACAGGCATGATTTCACACTTGACAACCACAGTATTAATCAGGGTGGCAACAAAATTCTGGAAAAAAAGTTCCCTGATATTTCCATGATGGAGTCACAAAATTTCCCTGATTTTAAAATCACATTAAGAAACGTTGAAATATATGCTTTGTATAAAAACAAAGTATCCACGCTACAATACAATAAATTTACTGCATTATAAATAAAAATTTATAAGCAATACTTATTGTCAGTTAAAATAATAATTTATGAATACACAAATTATACAATTGTGGCAGGCATAATAGTAATTAATCATGTTCTCTGGAAGCAGATAATGCAAATTTTTCCAACTATTTCTTTTGGAGGTAATTTTAAATGTTTTATATGCTTAATATTTCCTATTCCAATCTTCAATAAATCACATTCATTATCCCCTCACATGTTGCTCACAATTTCAATGTCCAATGCACTTTGCTGCTCCCTCAGCAGTGGTTCACGTTTTTACAAAAATAAAACTGAAAATATAAAAATGTGCATAACCATACTTTTTAAAAAAAATCTTTTTCAGAACTAAAAGGAAATATTGACAACTAAATTACCCATAATAGAGTGCATAATGGAGGCTAATTGTCGTTTTAATGATCCAAAATTGAAAATTTCCGTGATTTTTTGTGAAATTTTGAAAATTTCCCTGACTTTTCCCTGATATTTCCAGAATAAAAAAATTCCATGACAATTCCCTGACTTCCCGGTTTTCCAGGTTATGTTACCACCCTGTTAATCTACATTAAACCTTTACTAACTACTAACATTTGCAATTTGGTTCCAATTCATTAAGTTGTTGACAGGACTCCAGTTCGCTTTCAAGGACATCTTTTGCTGCGGCACTGAGCTCAGACCTGCAAAGAATTTTTTTTAATATATTTTTTTATGATAAAAAGTGCATAAATTTGTAGTCACTATAACTCAATGCAATCTTAAGCTCATTCTACATGGACGTTATTTATGCATATTTTATTTTGCAGAAGCCTCTGTAATTGATTAATACAAACCACCTGGTGTGTATGCACCAATCACAAAGTCAACTTTAAAATGAAACATGTGTAAATAACGTCTATGTAGAATGGGCATTATACTCGTAAAATGCATCTACACAAAACCAATGTGTAAGAAAAAAATAAAATATTGTTAAAAAAATTCTATATGTGAATATTTTACAGAGAAAATTAAACTTTAAAACTAATTAATTACTTCACATTATTCACATACTAATTAATTGGACTATAAAATATTTTAAGTATTTGTACATGCATGTTAAAGCTACTTATTGTTACAACCGTCTAAGAACAAAAGACTTTAAATAGATTTGCAGCCAAATACCAGAGACAGCCTAACAAAAAAATATTATTTTCAATTCAACTATTTGTACACGAATAATTTACTATTGTTACAACTATTTAAAAACAAAAACTAATAAACAGATTAATAGGCTAGAAGACAAGTAGCAGGCAGCTAAGAAAAATATACTATTTAACTATTTGTGAATGCAGATTGAATCTACTATTTTCACAACTGTTAAAATATAAAAGCTTATAAACAATGTAATATACTTTTCAAGCTTTGCTTTAATTTTACTCCATTACAAAACTATTATTTTAATGAATAATTATGCGTTAGTAATAAATTGAATTCCCATTACCATTGGGATTTCACACATATTCCAAGTTAGTAGATATAATACAGAAACATATTAAAAATCATTTATGAGATTTGGAAATGTACAAAGTAACCAAATAAAAGTGTGTAACAAGAAAGAATACCGAAACATATTGCTTCTACTATCCATTCTCCACTTGTACGATTTATCATTTATATCACAAGATAAAGAGAGCATTTCTTTTCCTTTCATGAGATTCACTGAAACCTCACATTTCCCAACAGCAGTATCCACTAGTAGGGATGAACTAGGCAAAACACATTTCTGAAATCAGACATTGGAATGGGGAGTTTTATTAACCTCAATTGAACTCCAGGGTCATACTGCCACCAAACAAAACAAACTTCTTATTCAACCAATAAAGCAACAATTCATGTTCGATATAAAAATTAAAATAAAAAGATCGTAAAATGCATTTTTAAACTAAAAACATATTTGCTAAAAAGGAAGGGTTAAAAAGTTAAACTTGGTGGTAAATACCATAACTTTCTAAAAATTAAAAAAATGTTATCATTATCATGTGGTGGTGATATTAAAAGAGGTCAATGAAGCATGAGAAGTTTTAAAAAGGACACACTTTTGTTTGGACATTCACTTAAAATATTATGTACTTGGAGGCTCTGTCTCTTGCTACGCTGATGCTCTGCCATATAAAGATAGTAAGTGGGTAATGACAATGAGAGCAAGGTGGAGCTAATTCATCCAATGTTAGATGTTTATATGTGATTCTAGAATGGCCAACGTGAAGGCATGTTAATACAACATCTAGTCGTCGAAATGGTATTGACGGTAGAGGTGAGATGTTTGGTTGTGTTTTAAACAGTAAAAAAAAGTGAAGGAGTCACTTTTTATTTTTATTACAGTTTCGTACATTCAAAAACCGAAATTAAACAAAATATAGGCCATAATATTTATTTTGGTTAATAAAGAATCCCAACAGTGCACATGTTTTAATGTTTACACATAAAAACTTATATTTAACCGTCTGACAAAGCTGAATGACTTAAGTCGTCCATGGATTTCCAGTTTTTCCAGCAATACACATAAACTTTAAATTTATAAAAATAATCAATATTGAATTTTATTTTTTTTAAATCGAAAATATTGGGATGTTTTTTGGAAGATATATCTATTAAAATAATAAAAATTTATATATAATATATATGCATCGGAATTTTAAAGGAAAATATTTTCAGAGAAAACAACTTTACAATTTTACTATTTTTCTAACCGCTCAGAGAGTTAATATATAAGAAAAAGTTAAATTACAACCACACACTAATTCTTAAGGATTATAAAGGAAAAGTAACCCTACTTACCCACAAAGATGAAACAGTTGAATCAGAAGTTATGGATACCCAAGTAACAGGTACAAGATTCCTGTTTACTTCTAATGATAAACAGTTGTTATCCACCTAAGAAAACAACACTTAAAATTTGATTTGAATAAAAGTCATTGCACTTAATTTATTGGAATTTTCATCAGCAAAAACACCTTCAGTAAAATAAAATATTTTTTACCTTGATAGGTTCTGATAACAGCACAAACACAATGTTTTCGGATTTAAAGACACTAACATTGAGAATTTCAAGAGGTGCCTTGCCTGCAAAATAATTATAGATTTAGTTTTGTATTTAATATTTTACCTCTCCCTTATAGTATTTTTAAAAATAATATATAACAGTTTGAAACCTTTTTACACAATACACTCACACATTAACAATTATAAAGTTGTTTTAACTGCCTATAAATTTAAATATTTTATTTTTACTATGCATGCTAATATTATTTAATTAATTGTTAAGAGATAGCTTCTAAGTTGTACCTCAAACCTTAAAATATTTAAAAAATATTGTAAAATAGGAAATGTTGTTTGTTAAAATGTATCGAACTTTCGAATATTTCAACTGCCATAGTTAATTTATTGCCTATAAAAGGATAGATTTCCATTCATGCAATTAAGCCCATTCTAGCTTTTTTATACGGCTTACAATCAGTGTCCCTACCTGTTTCTTTAAATATTTGATACGTCTTTTGTTTTAACTTAAGAGTTCGTTTTGTTTCCTTTGTAAAACAGTAATGTAAAAATATATTAAATAAAAATATGCTAAAGTCTTTTGTGATAAAGTTCAGGATCCATATTATTAGTTTATGCAGCTTCTGTTAGGGATGTCGGCTAAAAAGCCGAAGACTCAGGACTAAATCATTGCTGGTTAGCTTAGGAAAGCTATGAATTCGGTCTACCCAAGAGAAGTTGCTGCCATCATGAGAAAAAGTTTCAGTTATCACCATCAGTGACCATATATGGATGTGAAACAGAAGTATTGAAGACATAAGTTAGAAGAATTGAATATACAAATGAGTATGACTGATGCACAGTTGAAAACTGAATAGTAATTTATAATATCAATATCGAATAAGAAAAGTGATTTAGGAATGGATCAGGAAATAAGTGTCGAAAGAAATGTGGGTATATTAAATATACTTGATAATTTTTTTTAATTTATACTATTACATGTAGGTCAGGTGTAATAACCCCTCCCATCCCATACACATTTTCTGTATAATTTATGACTTATGGATGGGAGCTCCTGTTGGAGAAAGCACTGCGAACAGAGGTCTATTGTACTGTTTCTGTATATGTTACTGGGTATGGCTGCTGGCATACCTACTTTCATTCAAATAATGTGTTGTGAACAAGATTCAACAAAAAATTATTCAAATGTCAAGTAGTTAAAATGTTAATTTTCCCCCTGCCATACCTCTTTGAAATAAGTTTCAGTGCCACTGTTTGTATTGTTGCCAGGTATGTGGCACATTTCTTTTTTAAATTTTAAGAACATGTAACATTATTTTATAAGATTAAAACATTAAACCTGACATCTATAAATAAGAAATAGATTTATAGAGAAGAAACATTTGACAGGAAGAAGGACCGATTTTACTACTTGAATACTTCTGAATTCAAATCTAGTCTTAGTTTTAAAAAAAGTAAAAGAAGCTTAAAGGAGCCTAGTTACTTACTTCGTCCAAGAAGCCATCTATGATAAAACCAAACGCTCTGGTCGTCTGGATCAGTAAAAGCTGCGTTTTGAACTGTATCAAATTCTATAAAACACAAAACGGGAATTTTTTTTTTTTAATCTTCCAGCCTATCATGGCTCAAGTCATGATTATATTACAGTGTTTACTCTAGAAATATAAAGGAACAGGGCGCTGTTGGCAGAAAAAGAGTACCCCGCCCATAAGTAGCCCTATCAGACCCTGTACTAAATTGACGAAAAGGCTACTTAAATCCAAAATTTGGTAATAAAATACCTGATGTGGTAACCTTCCCCCCATACTATCTTCTCTTTCATAAAACACACAGGAAAAAACCCTTAGTATTTCATATGCGGCACAACCAACCAATAGGATTCATGGAATGCCCTGTGCTCGAAATTACTGCAAAATCAATGCAATTATGCAATATGAGGAATTAAAAAGAAGATTGTTTTTCTGTTGTCATAATTTTGATTTACATACAAAAATGTTGATGTTTTTTTTGTCAAAACATTTTTTTAAAGATAGCTAGAGAAACAAGGATGCGTGGGCTTGACTGGAAAGAGAAAAAGGTGCAGAATTTTTTCAAAAAAGGGTGTCACTTTTCAAAAAAGGGCACGAGGGCGCTATCGAAATGAAAAAATGACGGACAGGGCGGAACGTCTAGAGTGAACACTGATATTACATATTTTAAATTTTAACAAGAGCTGATTTAACTTACAAAGCATCTAGTTTAAAGCATTTGAATTAGTTATAATATCTAAAAAATAATTTTTAAACAAAAAATATCTTAAGGATAACTAAAAATGTACAAATCCTAATGGAAGATTGCATACCTTTTAACAATATATCTTCTTTCAATGCATCCTTGTCAGAATCAAAATGCACAACGGGTAGTAATTTGCTTCTATAGTGCCATGCTGAATAGTTTGAAAAATTAGTTTCGATCAGTTCATTGGTGTAAGCCAACTCTTCCACTGGAGAAACGTTACACTTCTTTGCAGAAAGACGTCTGTAATCCCAACAGTGAACTGTAAAGGGAAAAGAATGAACACTTACTTAATGAAGTTAAATAATCTGAGAATGAACTTAAAACACTTACAGTCTATGGAAGAATATGATTTTAAACTGAACTGCAATTATTTGACTAGAATTAAAGAACTACACTAAATAAAAATGTAACAATGTTTATAGAAAATAAACAAATATAATTTTATTACAGCCATCAATTTTCTGGGAAAAGAAAAAAATCCTTTGGAATCCATAGTTCTATAAATATTCCTGCAACCATAGAAAATGAAATTTATTATTCTTGCAAAAGGTACGCTCTTTATTTTGATATTGCCCTATTTCATTTTTTAATTTTCTCATAATTTTTTTTATATAATTTTCAATTTCAGTAATAATATTTAAATTTGATAATAATTAAATGCATTATCTTAAAAATCATTATGTCATGTTAGCATTTCAATTAGTTTAATAACAGTAAATCTATAGTATAGTATATTTTTATTAGATAAATTTAAAACTGAATACATTTTTAATAGACCTTTATCCTCTCTAGCTTTTTCTTTAATAGAATGCTCCTAAGTTTGTGTAAATCAAGAAGATAAAATTTGTCTTTGCTATGTACTCTCTCTCTCTCTTTCTTTAATCGAACGTCCCCCTATTCTTCTACCTTACTTACCACATAACAATAAAAATATCCCCTGAAAATAAACCAAATCTTTTGATTGAACTGTTTTTAAAACATTTTTTAACATTACAACTTTTTGTTATTTATTATAATATTTATCTGTTATATAATTTCAGGTCAGATGTACTGCCGTATAATTGTATTATCCAACTTCTTCCAATTATCCGTCCAAGGACGGATATCTGTTGCATCCCTAGTATAATATAGAGTGCACTGTGCATGTAATCACATTTAACAATTTAGATGATAAGAAATGGAAAATTGTATAATGCAATGGTAACAATTAAAGATGTCACTTACAGTTCCTTTCATCTTGGGATAAGAAGTAATTGCATAGTTTTAATTCGCGATTCCAGTCACCATCAGGGTGAAGTTCCATAGTCCACAAACGATGATGCCAGGCTGAGTATGATTTGGGACTGGCTTTCAAACAATTCTGAGTGAGATCCAATTCCACCAAACAAAGGCTTCTTAGCTCATCCTCAGTCCTAAAATAATACAATGAAATTTAACAAAGTAAAGGTATTTCTATTTTAATATAATCCAAAGAGTGTGTAAGACACATACTACATTTAAAAAGTTTTTAACCACCGAAAAGGTATTAACACATTGAGATTGAACTAATAAAATTGTTATTACTGCAAAATTAACAATGGAATCAAGTTTAAATTGGAAAAAATATCTTTTTCAATTTCCGATGAAAAAAGATTAAATAAAAATATATATGAAACTGGCGATTTAAAAGAAAATGTACAAAGAGATTTTAAATTCGTTACAGTCAACTCAAATTTTGAAAATAAACATATTCCTAATTTTTCAGAGTAGTAGAGTTGAAATCCTTTGAAAAGAGAAATTCAAATCAATGAATTACAGACAACTCTCGTTATCTCGAAATCGAAGGGAAGTGTATAAAAATTCGAGATATCGAAAATTCGAGTTATCGAAAATCCTATAAAAAAGCTGTTTTGGTAAAAATAAATACAAGTATACTTACACTATTTCATTTGAAATTTCTATCTAAAATAGTTTGGTGGGTATTTCTATTTTTTCGGAATCAATTATATTTTCCAAATTCACGATTGGTTGAAATGTCTCTGATGATTTCATTTCCGGCCTCGATTCAATGAATGCACGCATTTATTTTATGGAAGATAGAGCCACTTACAAAGTTATCATTGGAGGAGGTTAGCATTCTTCATTATCATTCTTCTTCTGAGAGCAATCTCTCATCAAATGCTGCTATAGAGAGTGCATTGCATTTTCGTTTTGTCGCCATTATTCACAGCAACACCACACGAAAGCCTAAACAAAAGTGAGAAGGGGTCGAGTTTGAGTGTCTTCTTCATTCTTTTAGTGAGTTGCTTTCTGGACGGTCGGTATAATGTTGCAAGAAAGTGACTTACTTTACCGAAAACGCCAGCTGACTTGAGGGACGATAAATCATTAATATTCTTTGTTGGACTGACTGTGTTAAAGAGGAGGGGATACAGCTCAGGGAATCCAGTCTGGCGACATTCAAACAAAAGGGTGAGGCACAGGTAGGAATCCATTCTTGTGTATCCCCTTTCAGTAACGCACAATAAGAAAGAGAACTGATAAGAAGAACGTGTCAATTACATATGTGCTAAAGGTTCTTCAAAATCCTTAGTTTTAAGAGGAAAACAAAATTTTAAGTTGCGAGGAAACTTCGAGTTATCGAAAATAACGACGAAAAACTTCGAATTAAAGAGATAAAATTACATTAAATAAGTAATGAAATTGCAGGAAAATTGATTTTTTTGGAGATAACGATAAATTTGAGTTATTGCGAGTCTACTGTATATAGCATCTATCTATTTGGCCCTACTCTATAGGGAAACCTGTTAAGGCTTATACATTAAAGAAAACTGAGTTGCCTCCGGTTGGGATTTGAACCAGCGACCTGTTGTTCCAAAGTCCCATGCTGTACTAACTAAGCTAAAAGGGTATGGATGCATAGTTCTCCCTCACTACAGCACTACCATTGGATGGAAACTTTAAAACAATTATCTTATTATATAGATTGCTATATATTCCTCTAGCAACAGAGATTGCATAACATTTAACAAACAAAAAAAACTTATTTAAATCAATGAAGAAATTCTTAAAACGAAGAGATGCAAAAGTCATCATTTCTGAGTGCTTCGTAAATTCACCACCCATGCTACATGCATTTATTTTCTGAAAAATTGCAAAAAAAAGCATTTAAAATCTTTTTGAGTTAACTCAAAGGAAAAGTTCCATTAAAAAAACTCAAAGTCTAGCAAAACATTGGCATATATGTATGCCAGTGTTCACTCTAGAAATAAAAAAGGGCAGGGCGCTGTTGGCTGTAAAAGGGCAGTCCGTTTTTGAAAAGGCACTTCTTGTTTTTAAAAGGGCACTTTTTTAAAAAAAAGTTTGATATGGGCGTTGCCACCCGTTGTTGATATATCGGACCCGTGACCAAAAAAAAAGTTCCGATTTGTTGATTGATATTGCGCAAGAGCTGCATATTGGTGACAATTCAGGGCTTATTGTGAAGGTAAGACCGGTACAAAATTGATGTCTCTTAATGAAGTTACTACTTAAAATCCAAAATTTGACATTTAAAAATTAATGTTTTCGCTAAAAACCAAATCTGTAAGTAGCCCTAATCATCACCTATCACCCTTAAAAAACTGATGAAAAGGCTACTTAAATCTAAAATTTGGTAATAAAAGGCCTAATATTGTAACCAAACCATCTTCACGTTAATAAAAACATAGCATTTCATATGCGGATACAGACAACCAATAGGATTCGTGGAATGCCCCGTGCTCGAAATAACCGCGGAATCATCGCGATTATACAACACGCACAGTTAAAAGGAGTTTGTTTTTCTATTATCATAATTCACTTAATTCCAATTTACACACAATTTTTTTTTATTCGATGCCTTTTTTAAAGACGGCTAGGGAAGCAAGGACACTTGTGCTTGACAAAAAAAGGGCAAAAGGGGCAGAATTTTTTCAAAAGAGGGCGGCATTTTTTAAAAAAGGGACATAAGGGCGCTATAGAGATGAAAAAAGGGCAGGCAGGACAGACCGCCCTTTTAAAAAACGCCTAGAGTAAACACTGTGTATGCTAATGTAAGCTATAAAAAGGGGACGAACAAATGAAGTCCCCCATAGTCCTTCCTATACACTTTTTCAATGTATTTTACTGCGTAATATGGCACGATAGCTTTTCAATTTTGGTATATTTTTAATGCAGTTTTTAACAACAAACTTTCATGATTCTTACTATTTATAAAAATTGCAGAAGCAAAAAATATGCTTATGTATAGATCAATCAACTTACTTCAAAGGTTTCCATGTCAATAAAATCTCTCGCCGATAATTCCACAATGTATAGAAATCTGGATTTTTCAGAAGAAGTTGCCCTGTTAATTCGAGACTTTCTGTATCATGTTCCCCTGCTGATCTCTAAATCAAAATATTTTACTTTAGAACCTTAAAATAAAGTGTAAACTACATAAAAATAATTTGAAACTGTAAACCTAAAGATGTAAAATTCAATACTCTTATTTTTTAATGGATAAGTAAAAAAACAGGTTTTGAAACTAATTAAATTCCTTTATATATTCAAAAATACATTTAAAAAAGCAGCACTAGTATAAATAATGTATCCATTAAGCCAGTGGTTCCCAACCTTTAGATAGTCATGGACCATTGATTTGACCATGGGTTGGGGACCACTGTATTAAACCATGATAAAGTTCTTTATGCAATATATCAACAGATTAAATTGCTGGTAAAGCTAAGAGGTTAAAACTTTAAAATAAAGTGTAAACTGCATAAAAATAATTCAAAACTTTAAACCTTAAAATGTAAAACTTTATTTTTTAATAAATAAGTAAAAAAAAACAGGTTTTGAAACTAATTAAATTCATTTATATATTCAAAAATACATTAAAAAAAAGCAGCACTAGTATAAATAATGTATCCATTAAACCAGTGGTTCCCAAAATTTAGATAGTCACGGACCATTGATTTGACTATGGATTTGGAACCACTGCATTAAACCATGATACAGTTTATTAGGCAACACATCAACAGATTAAATGGCTGGTGAAGCCAAGGTCTTATTTTTAAAAAGCTTTCGAAATGTGTACAAATATTAAAATTCTAGTAATTCTGTTAAACATTCTTATAAATTCTATAACAATAACTCTTTTGGTTATCTACATTTAAACAGATTCTTTTTATATGTTTTCACATGTAAATCGTTCAATTATCAGTAGGGCTTTGGAGGAAATATTTGAGTTCTGAAAGTTATTTATTGTTAATTTATAAAACAAATATTAAAATAATACTCAAACAAACTCATAATTATCAGAATTATATAAAAGGGTAAATATAAAAATTGCAAAGCAATGGACAAGACTATGTAACATAAACTTGTATTTAAAAAAATATTTAGCAAAAAAGTAAGGCAAATATTTTTAATGTGGATCAGCACCAATTGCACACATTGCCATTTAGTTACAAAAAAAAAAAAAAATTGCAATAAATGCCAATTTATTTGAATAAACAGGAGTTTGATGAGACACATATAGCCATTTAGTTCTTTTTAATAGTTAACTTGCATTAAACTATTATTTTTAAATTACATATATTCTATAAATAGTTTTTTTATTTCTATTACAATAATAGTTTTATTTGTGTATAGGGTAAAAATTTACTGTATGGTCACCCTTGGCGACTTTTTGCACGAGCGAGATCTAAAGAAAACAACTGTTGTCCAATAGGGTTGCTGCAATTCCTTGTCGGGTTGGAGGGGGGTTGCCATTTAAAAAAAAAATTATCGCCAAACGTGGAAAAAATCGCGCCAAGGGTGACCGTACAGTGAATCTGACAAGTGTATATATATATGATTATTGATTATGTGATTATGATTATGTATGATTATGTTTATTGATTATTATATATATATGATTTTTCTTTTAGTTTTCATGAACTTTAATAATTTTTTATTAAAAAAAGTCAAGCTTTTATACCTTTGAAAAAATTTTACTTGTGACTCCCAAGTAAATCTTCAATTTTGCTTGCTGCTCACGTTTTTTAATTTCAGCCTGTTCTTCACTAGTTCTTACTTTTACTCTTCCATGCTGAAAGAAAATATTTAACTTTAAACCAACATGTATTCAATAGAAAGTTAAATATTTAAAATGCAAAGCTAATTTTTATTGACTACAAAGTTCATTACTATTTAAAGCAAAGTTGGCAATAAAATAATTAATTTTAAATGTTGTGAGGATAACTCTGGTATTGTGAAAGTTACATAAGTATCTATATTAGCACAATATAGTTTGTAATATATTTTATATTTTAAATATAAATTCATCTATACTTTATGAACCTTTCTGTAGCTCAACTTTCCTGATTTTTTTTTAAAGAAAAATAGTATGTAGTTATGATACAGTCTTTTTCTGTGCATTGACAATATTTTTACAAAAAAATGTATAACGCCAATTCTGTTGAACAAAAAGTGTGGAAATTAAACAAACAAATGTCACAAGATTGCAATCATTAATCTGTAATTTAAAGTGTTTTTTCCAGACAAGGCTAGACTTTATGACATGTGAACTGACAAAGTAAGGGTTAAAGAAAAGAAAATGTAAATATATATCTTCCATAAAACACTGTTGAACCTATGAAAATAGTCTAATAAACCATACAATAATGAAAGCTTGCAAAAAAATGTAAGATACATTTTTATTAACACTTTATAACGTTGAAATATTAACAATATGTGAGAATAGGGCAAATTCCTGTCCTATAAATCTACAATTACCCTTTTTTTTAATAAAAATTCGGCTCTTTTTTTTTTGTCGGGCACATGTGTCACTTGGACCCTTGCCCCGCCCCTAGTTAAAAATATCTATGTAATCTATAGCTTTTTACCCATTCATCTATTTCTCACAAACTGTAAAACTTGATTTTGTGAGTATTAAACGAATCCTGTAAAAGTTACAAAGAAAAATACAACTATTTTTGTCTATTAGAGCTAAAGATAATCATATTTAACTTTAGCAGACAGAGGATATAGCAAAACTAATTACTTAAAAAGAAAACAAGAAATTATTTAATTATAGGCAATATCAGGGAAATTCATAACTTTACCATTTTTGCCAAGGGGAATATATTATGATCAAAAGATCCGTATACTATAATTTTTAAATCAAATAGTCATATCATATACAAAAATAATTTCGCTGCAATTTCTACAAAAAATATAAACAAACTTGCTGGTTTACAGTTATGATGCAGTTAACTTAATTTAAAATAAATAAACAAATTAATAAATTTTAAATATAAATACATGGAAACGCCTAAACATTTCACAATAAAAATATTAAACTTTTTTATTATATGTTTAGACGGGACTGGTGCACGATAAATCTGATCGGGGTCCAAAGTCCCGACATTTATTGAAGGCGTTGGGTGCCAGCTCAGGTGTTGTCCTCGTCATCTGACCATGGTTAAAAAATACGAGGCATCGTTCCCGGGTCTTTCCTTCGAGATAGGCCCCGAACCGTCGCCAATAACCCACTGTGCAGCTCTAATGCGACGTTTATTAACCAACCATTATATGTTTAGCTTTTAACAGCTACTTCTACTTCAATTATTCATCTCTGGTTTTGTGATTTTTGCTGAATTTTGTTTATTGTTACATCAGTTCTCGCTAAAGTTTTTGAAGAAATATAATTATGGCGGATACTAATCAGTCTATTAATAAATCTCAAGAAATAAAAACCGAATTAAATCGTAGTGCAAGTGGAGAACCCCTTCCAGACCCCAAAAGCATTCATGATCTCACCCAATATGTAAGACAATGTTTAAATTTATAGTATTGTTTTTAACTGTTTCTTGCAAGTTTGGATTACTATTTACAGAATTAATTAGATATGTTTTTGTAATCAGATTATTATTTTCCTGGAAAACTTATTTCATAATTTTTTTTACTAAAAAAGCGGAAAAATTTGAATTGGGGCTTGTAAAATATGCAAGGTTTTTAAAATTACGCCATATAGCTGCAAGATTTGTTGTGGAAAGAAAAATATAAAGGTTTGACTCAAATTTTATGTGAATCTTGTGATTCAATTGTATTTGTGACGAATTTTCATAACAAAAAAATAGTTGTGCTTTAGTGGTAAGGGCATTGGGGGCAATTGCCTCATACGAAATGCAGATGGCACTCCAAATTTGACATAAATGTGAAGAATGACATTGTGTGTGTACTCGTAGAGTATTTCGTAGAACGAATTCGCCTTTTCAAATAACGCAGACAATTTATTGTCGTCTGCATCATTGTATATTAAATATTTTAAAGTTTCTGATAACTTTAAATTAACAGGGTTCCCAAGCCCTTGAATTTGTCTGAGAAAATGGCCTAAAAAGTAATGGAAAATTACCTTTTTTTTTATTTTCTGGAAAAGTCAGGGAAGTTTTCTAAAAATGTTAGCCATAAGTGCCAGTCATATTTATTTCCAATTCATTGATGTAAAATCATTAAAAAAATGAAATTTTAAATTTTTGATATTGTATGCTTTGATAGGTTATTAATTACAAGCACTTTTATTTTTCCCATCTTCAAGATTAATATGTAAAAAAAAATTTAATTCTTCGTCTGGAATTTTTTGAAATTCTTCTGAAAAAGTCAAGGAATTTTAATCTACATATTGTGTGTAAATCATTGTAACTACTTTTTTACGACTCCAGTTTCACTTAGGATTCACGCAATCTACCCTCTTAGGGCCTGATTCTCATCTCTTTACGGGTTGGACAGGTTTTGGGCGGGTGCTACCCAGTTTTCGTCAGTATCGGTAGAGGTGATTCTCATCTCCCTATTTATCGTTAACGTTAGGAATGACAAGTTTTCGTAAAGGTTTTCAATCGGAAGTGACGTTTTTCTTAGCAACGAGCATTACAATTTATTTGTATATAGTGACAACGGCACGGTCATGCGCAGTGACACACTATTATAAACATTTCCAAACAACAACAATGTGGAAAATAGTTTGTAATAGTCCAGAAATATGTTTTTTTTTTGTTTGGAAATAGTTGAGTTTTAAATGAAAAAATATGACTTTTTTGAAAATAAAAGAAAATTACTAATCTAAGCAAAACGAATGCGCTGTAATCTTGTTTTAATCGAATTTTTTTTAAATATTTTTTTTACAGATAGTAAAATAGAAGGAAAGTATTCAAAATAGATAGCTGATATTTTTTAGCCAGGGTGATTAAACTAAAAAAAATAATAATTTTTGGGAAGATACAAGTTCTTGATTCATATATTATCAATCTTACTCTAAATGAAAATAAAAAGTTTTTTTTTTGACAAATGCTTTTATAAATACAAAGGTTATCCTTATTGATTATTTTAGGTACCATAAATTAAAAAGTTAGAAGTAATTATATAATATTGTTCATTTATAATAAGTAACAAACTTTTAACTATAAATTTATTACATTAAAGGCCAGAATAGTATTTATAATTTGTTGATAATGTTTCTGATAAAAACTAACAAAGCAAAAATATATAATTGACTTTGAACCCATTAAAAAATATTTTTATGAATTGTTTTATATATTTTATTGTACAGAGCACACCCTAATTTTTAATTAAATTAGAAGTTTGTAATTGGAACTCATACCTATAAAATGATATAACTGCAACAAAATATTCCAGAGTAATGGAAGTAATTGTAACAATTATTTAAAATATGCTATAGAGAAATTTGTTTATGTACTTTTAAATGCGGTTTTCAGAAAATTAGATTTCTACTATAAATACAGGTGGTTTTTGCAATCTATTATATATCAGATTTTGATTGTTTTTTTTTAAAACATATTTATGTTGTACAATTAAAAAAAAATCTTAAGAAGATAAATTTCATGTAAATTTTTTTACAGAATAAAAAATTGATTTTATTATTGTTTGGAATCAAATTTTATAAATTGATTACACATATTTTTAAAAAATCATATGCATACAAAAATTATTTACACAGGCTAAAAATAAAATCATAAGTAAAAGTATATCTCCAAAGTTTTAAGATTCCATAAACTTTTCTTTTTTTCACATTCATTTTTACTTCGAAGGTTGTTGATTTCTAAATAAATACTCAGTATGAAACATATCCTAAAGTTAAACTTAAATAAATATGTTCAAATTTTTTTTCTTCATTTTCTACTTAAATATATTTGTGCATGTAACATATTTCATTCGTGAAGTAACAAGTAGCCACATTATAATTTTTTTACCCAAACACACAACATAAATTTTTAGGGGATTATAAAATTATGTTGTGTCTAAGAACAAATTATAACAATACATTGTGCTAGAATTTTTTATTTCAAAACATTTAATACATAAATGACACAAAACAAAACATGCACTGCCGCTGTTTGTACTAATTATATATGGGTCGCTTGCATTGAAATTATGTTTTTAAACTTAATATTCTAACTAAGTTTTCAAGTAAACTGTTTAACTGATGTGAAGGTTCAAGAATGCCATTAATTTTTATATTTTAATGCTCTGTGGGGCCCTAAAATACTTTTTGCACTGAAGCATATGTTCGTCACAACTAATTTATACATGGGAAATGTATAAAAAGACCATCTCGCTATAATTTTATATAGAACCAAGGGTGATCTCTCCTTAGAGAGGTTTCATGTCCAGAAAGTTTGTTTGTCTAGTATTCCTTGATTCAGCAAAATATCAACTAAAAAATCCTTGAAATTGTTATCCAAATGATCATACAAAAACAAGAATTTTTTAGGCATGTTCTCAGGAATTCAGCAGGGTAATAAAAGTTTTGTACGGCATTGACTATCTATATAAAATTTAATACAAATATTTATAAAACATAGAATTTTTTTAATGTACGGTACGTAAAAAATATTGCACATATTTAACCCTAGAGTACTAACGTTATTTTTGTTTATAATGTTATTCTTAACGTAAACAAAATTGAGATGAGTAATATTTACGCATGATTAGTACTCTAAGGTTAAAAGGGAAACAATAAATTGTTATATAAATGCTCAATTTGTCAATACTTAATTTAACTGAGAACACTATTAAAAAAAATAAAAGTTGAATAATCTACAAAACATACCCTTTTACCAACACGCTGAAATATTTTCAAAACAAATGTTCATAAAAACATTCAAAATATAATTCAATTTGTCACTATTAATGTCCAGTTATTACTACATTGAATAACATGCAACTGAAACAAATAGTTTAATTTAAATCTATTTCCAGAAAATAAATGTAAAAAAAGCACAGCATATATAACTGCATTTTAAACCTATGGCGAGTTTTAAAAAACCTTTTTGGCTTGAGAAAATTGGCAATTTTTACAAGTTGTGTTTTGTAGTTAAATTATTAAAGAGTAATAAAAAAACAATTTTCTATAAATAAAAATATTAAACCAGATCCAAGGTCGAAATTTAACCAAGTTAACCGAGTATTTCTTGGTTAAGAAATTTAGATAACTAGTTAAGTTTGTTCGACTTTTTGAACGACCATTTAAAAAAGCCAGTTTACATTTTGAGCCGTCAGTTAACCTAACCAAAATAACTCGTTATTTTAGTTATACTTTTTAAACCCGCCCAGTGTGAAAACAGAATCTATGATCCTATGTTGACCTTAAATAAATATGTTCAATAATTTATATATTTTTTCATTTTCTACTAAATTTATTTGTACATGCAACATGTTTGATTCGTGAAGTAAAGTAGCCACATTATAAATTTTTTAACCAAACACAAATTTTTAGAGGCAGATAATAAAATTATGATGTGTCTAAGAACAAATTATAACAATACATGTGTTAGAACTTTTTATTTAAGAACATTTAATACATAAATAACACAAAACAAAAAGTATAATGCCCCTGTTTGTAATAATAATATTTTTTAAATCAAAAAATGGTTACTATATAGTAGCTATTCCATTCAATAATAAAGTGTATTAAACATAAAATTTCACAAGTGATTACTATGTCAAATGCTGGGTCGCCTGATGCGTTGAAATTTGTTTTCGAATTTAATATTCTAACTAGGTTACAAGTAAAATGTTTAACTAATATAAAGGTTCAAGAATAGCATTAATTTTTATATTTTAAAGCTTTGTAGGGCCCTAAAATATTTTTTGCAGGAGGGCCCAGGCCACACCGTTACTCCACTGATAGAGTAATTCTTCAAAAGGAAGAAAATACACCTGAGAAACAGGATAATAAAATATTTAAACTGAAAAAATATATTATATATACAACTATAATTCTATACTTTTTTTTGTACAAGAAGTGTTATTTGTAAATTGTCATGTTTGTTAAAACAGACTTTTCATTAACATTTATATTGCAATTTTAAGGTTCATTTTGATTTTCCATAGGAGTTGCATTTATATTTTATGAACCAGATAGTAAGATAGTAAAAATATATTTTAATTTACTTAAATATAGAAGTTATATACGATGATACGCCCGATTATAAAACACATAAACAAACGAAGAATTAAAGTGTAAATTCATTTTTAAATACCCAGTTATTCAAAAAGTATTAACACTGACAAAG
The DNA here is from genome assembly GCA_963932185.1 of Troglohyphantes excavatus. Taxonomy (NCBI): domain Eukaryota; kingdom Metazoa; phylum Arthropoda; class Arachnida; order Araneae; family Linyphiidae; genus Troglohyphantes; species Troglohyphantes excavatus. Next base: position 34,155,453 of record OZ010677.1, on the reverse strand, counting down.
TTTCTCTTTTTTATAATGAATTACTTATTGATGGGATGTTTAAAATATGTCTTAACTTACTAATGCCGATTTTATAAAAAAATTCCATTATTGTTTGTTTACGTTTCGGAACATCTCGTGAAATCCAGCCAGCTAAATCATCCAATCAGCAATCGGATTGGATTTCTCAACGCTAACGTACACTGTTATCGTCTGCTTAGTAGCAGACGATAAACTTTCCGTAAAAAATTGGTCTATCGATAAATCCGTCAGGCGGATGCTCGAGATGAGAATCGCAAATTAGCGTTAGGATCGAGTCCAACGCTAATTTGCCTCTCCTGTCCAACCCGTAAGGAGATGAGAATCAGGCCCTTACATTGAGTGCAATCAATATAACAGCTTTTTTTATATAGCAGTTTTTGTGTCTATAAACAACATAAATATAGCTACTTTTGATTTTCTGTTTCCTAGTAAATTAAACTTTTACCCAAAACTCATATAAATGCTCTTGAAAATATTTTTCTTAACAATATTTAAATTTTTGTATGGTGTTTTTTGAGTTCAAAATTATTTTTATAAAAAATTTTATTGTAATCTTTCATTTTTTCCTTTTAGGTCCAAAGTCTTTTACAGCAAATGCAGGATAAGTTTCAAATCATGTCTGACCAGATACTTGCAAGAAATATCCTTTTATGCTCGTCACAAAGCTTTTTATATTTCCATATTATTTAATCTGCTAATTTTTTTTATTTCTAATATCAAATGTTTAGCTTGCAGCATAATAGGGGTGCTTGCTGTGTGATTAAAAAGCTTAGTACCTAAACCAACCATGTATGTCTATTTTTGAAATTTGTCATTGGAATAGACATCTGCATGCTATTGAAATTGTTTGGACAAACAAAAATAAATAATGCATGTTTCTCCCCTTCGATATATTCTGCATTCATGTGAAGGTTGAAATGCATATTTAAAAACAATTAAGCCCAAATCTGACTCTCAGTATTTTCTTTAGTTCAGCAAATAACGTACACTTAATAAAATTTCGGTTGGAAATATTTTTACAGAAAGTTTATTTGTCTGCACTCTATGAAATTTAAAAAAAAAAACTTTTTGAATATTTTTTTGCCTTTGTTTTACAATGTTATAAGTTACATGTTATTGTGACAATGCAACAATTTGCATGTAAGGTTAGTGTTTTTAAAATTGTTACAAAATAAGGATTCTAGAAAAACTTAGTGATTGGATCTTTGTCTATATTATGACAACATACTAAAATATTAAATTCAAATTTTATTTTTTTTCAAAAACATTGTTTTAAAATTTTGCTTCAAAAGTAGACATTTATACATTTAATTTTCCATAATGCATAATCATCCAAATAAAAATTAATGTGGGTATAATTATGACCAATTTTCGGGGGTTTCAATACCTGGTAAAGTAATAAAATGCCAATATTGTAAAGTAAAATGAGGCAAAGACGACATCAAATAATAAATATTGTTTATATACAGAATTGTACTTAATCATACTAAATATTATAAAGTGAAACATTCTTAAGCATATCTAAATTTTAAGCTTTAAAAATTCTGTAATATAATAGAGCATTTGACTAAAAAATATTTTATTGTATTCACCTACTATATAAAAAGCATTTTCTTTAACTCCCCTACTTGATGACATGGGTCATCGCATTGACGATCTAGAAAAAAACATTGGGGATCTGATGACTCAAGCTGGAGTGGAAGAAGCGGACAAATGACAACGAAAGGAGTCCGATTTTCATTGGTCATTTGAGTCGGACAGCGATCAGTAAAGCAAATGTGGCCTGTTTATGTGCCACAAAATTTTGAATTTGTTTTTCAGACTCTGTCCCTCATTCAACACATTTGGTCCTGTTTGAAGGTCACACATCCCATTTCGAGTTTATATATGTTGCATTTTGTATGACGGTGTAATTAGATGTTTAATATCGAAGTTTCTCTTTTTTAAATTTCTCTAAGGTGTAGAATGTTGTAGTGTGATAAGCCATGAATCGGATGTGCTTCTTGGTGTATGTTATGTTTCGGATGCTTCATGTCATGTTAGTCGTGAGTTTTTGAATGGATCAACAAACGCCAACACTTTGTAAAATTATTTATCTGGTAACTTTTAAATTTGCCATTCACACAAATAAAAAAAAAGTTACAGCATGAGTTGTCTTGTTTTGTTTTATAAGTATTGTTATTGTTTATTAGAAATGCAGTTTTACTATTTTAAAAGAAATTACTTGCTAATTAAGGTATTTTTTTATAAGATTATTACCACTGAAAATTTGAAGGATTATACAAAATGATTGCAAGTTAATATAATAATTAAGTGCTATTTAATTTTAAATTCTATTTAAAGTAATTTGTGTTAAACTAAACAGTTTGTCTAAATAGTTTAAATAATTTTAATCAGGGATGGATATATTTTTTTTGTGCAACAATTCCCAAATTTTTATTATAGTGTGCCAGCCGAAGTAGGATTTAATTCAAAATTGTGCATCTCCAGTATAGAATCCAGAGGCCCACCCTCTGGTTAGAAGACAGTTTATATTGAGCTCAAATGAAAAATGAGCCTTCAATTTTAATATACTTTATTAATTTGCATTTTAATATATACCACAGAGGCTGAAAACTGTAATATCCTTTTAAAATAACTACCTCATAAGAATGTTTAGTCTGAAAATATTTGTCTTTTATATTCGAGTTTTTACTTCGAAATTCGAGGCGTTTGTGAATTAAATATAAGTTTTTCACAGGCAAAATAAATAATGACTTTCTTAGCATAACAGAAATAAAAAAAATTCTGTCAAGTATAAAACATATTGCAATTTATTTAAGTTTGTTTTCCTAATTATAACTCTTACAGTTCACCAAAATTATTTTCATACATGATAGGCAAATTTATTGCAGCAGATTAGGTATTAGCATGTCTGAGTAAAGCAAGTAACTGGATATATTCAAAGAAAGATACAGAGGCGCCAAAACTTATATGACATATGTCGTACACTTTCAGCCAAATAATATATTAAAGAGATTCTTCAAAATTTTTTTAAATATCAAATAGGAAAGTCAGTTTTTTTTCTGCCATATCTCTGAAAAATAAGTTTCCACTAGTCATTACTTTTTACTTTTTTACTCCACCACTCATTACTTTTTTTTGGCCAACACATATATTGCATTATTTTCAAATTACTATGTCCCTTTAAAGCATTTGCAGAAAAAAAAATTCTTTTATCAAAAACAAAATATTGCTGTGTGGGAAATGTGGTCAGATTGGTTTTTTATTTCAGCAGATTATAGGAATCGGTCAAGAACCAGAGTAGCAAAACTGCCATTTAAAAAAAAAATCAATTTTTTGTTATTTATTAACTTCATAAAAAAAACTATCATACCTAAAATGTCTGTAATTTAAAATCATACATTACTGTAATACGTTAAAACCAAAGCCCAATAACCATTAAAAAAAAGTCAAATTAAGCTACATTTTATATTTCTACTCTGCATTACATTTTCCACTTTGTTACGCCAAGGAAAGCAGAGCAAGGTACGTAAATAAGTGTTGTATGCAAAATTTCCTAACCTAAACCTACCTGGCAGTATAAAGTGCATTGGCATTCACAGGGACTGAGAAAAAGTAGTACTTAATACGTTAATAAAATTAGAATAAGCATACAAAAATTATTAATAAAAAAAGGAACATTGGTATCCTATAAATTTGCCATTTAGGTGCAGGTGCACACGATCGATGACAAGATCCACCATATGAAAAACAATTTTACTATACTGAACTTTCATATGTTGATTTCTTTTCAGTAAAATGTTTTCCAGGGGTATTGCCCGGCTTCGTGCATTTTGGAGCAGTGTTCGGAGCAAGTAAAATTGAAATTTGGAGCAGTAAAAAGGAGTTTTGGAGCAGTTGAAATTGAAATTTTGGAGCATCAAAAAAGGCTTTTTGGAGCAAATGAAATTAAAAATTAATAAAGCTTTTGGGTGTAGCTAAATTTTAAAACTCTCATGTACCCCATGAATTAAGATGTAACCTCTGAAAACTAAGGCTTCTAGATCGTAGCCTAATGATAAAAACTTCAATGAACACAGAAGTTTTCATTGTACCTAACTAAAAGGAAAATGCACAATTTTGAAGTAAAAAACATGATGTAACACACATAGTAAATGCTTAATGTTACATTGAAATTAGAGTAAATGTACCTCTAACAGTAAAAACGTAATATAGCTTGCAAGAAAGAAGAATACATCCATAAAAGAAAAAAACCGTAGAACCGTACTTTAAAATAATGTTAAAGAAAACGTTAACTAGAAAAAAAACGCTAAAACTTAAAATATAACTTTTAATTTTACGAACAAGCTGAATTTTTTAAAAATATTTAATACTAAAAATTTAGGTATGGTATTTGTAAATTACCTCCAACTTAAATTTTTTTAATAAAAATAACTTAAATATTTACATAAAAGCCTAACGTGATTTTTAAAGTGAAAAAACAAGTACCCCAAACTCAAAATCCGACATACCTCTTAAAGCAAATTATTATTGCATCCCTATAAATGCAAAACTAATTTAAATTATATTGTACCCTACATTAATATTTCGACAAGATCTATCCAATGTTTTCTAAAAACTAAAACCAAGCATACTCCAAAATATAAGGGCGTTACCCGGCTTCATGCGTTTTGGAAAAACATACTGCGCTCCTAAAAGTAAAAGTTTAATGTTACACTGAAATTAGATTAAAATGTACGTATAAAAATAAAAACGCAACATAACTTAAGTAAAAAATGTATCCATAAAAGAAAATATTCAAAGTACCCTACTATAAAATAATGTTACAAAAAAAAAATTACTTTTACGAACAAGTTGAAATTTTTTCAATATTTTATATTATATTTATTACAACCTTTTCATATGGGCGCCAAAATTTAGATATGTTTTTGGTAAATTAACATCAACTTAAGAAATTTGTGACAAATATAAAATTAATATTAAATATTTAAATTTTTTTTAACTTGTTCGTAAATTAAATTTTTTTTTTACTCATTAGCGTTTTTTTCTTAAAGTCAGGTTTTCTTAAAAAAAATTCAGTTTTTAATTTAGCAGGGGTTTGCCTACTGCTATTATTCATCAGGAAACTCAAGTTGTTATGCTAACTTTTTTCCATAACTTGCATAGTATATTTTGAGGTTATCCGGTGAAATAAATGAAATTATATTGTAGTTAAATAATTCCTATCTAACAATGAAAATGTTTTGAAATTTGAAAAAATGCTTAAAAAAAGTCTAGTTAATCGACATTTGTTTTTTCATTTTCTGCCAAAGTAGAATTTCCCCTATTCACCAAAAAAAGAATTTTCAAATTAAACAATATTTATTTCCTACAACAATTCAGTTAATTGAGAATTTTGGATACTTAAATATATATAACCTCTACCTTGATGTGTTTGGCTGTATTGGTTAACGCGTTTTAAATCGGTTAAAAAGCAAAGGCACAACGTATATCCTTTACAACAAATACCAATTGTATTTCAAAAAGTGTACTCCTTTAAGCAAATGAACTACTAAAATAAAATTTCCAATTTACCCCCAAAATAATGTGCAAATAACTTCATAAATAAAAGTGCAATGTAAATCTAAAAGAAAAACCCAAAATACACTTAAAATAAAACCAAAGGGTTCTCTTGAAGGTAAAAAAAATGTTTCCCAAAAAGAATAATCCCAGTATACCTTAAGAGAAAAAGCCCTGTGTATCCCCATAAAGAAAAGCCCAATGTACCACCAGTGGCGGATTTAACGGGCGGAACTATATTCTCGCAGCTACCTTCTCTAAAACAGTGGTTCCCAAAGTGGGTTCCACGAAAAAATTTAAGGGTTCCGCGTGACAAATGTTATTTGATTAAAAAAAAAATAAGAATGGTGTTTAGTATATTCACATTTTCGATGAATATCCAAATTTAGCAAAACAGGCTATTCGAATTCTATTGTCGTTTGCAACCACTTATTTGTGTGAAGCTAGGTTTTCAAAATATGTTGCGACAAAAACCAAATATCGTAACAGACTTGATGCTGCACCAGATATGCGAGTTCAGTTATCAAACCTAACGCCCAATTTTAAGAGAATCCTGGAATCAAAGAAGCAGGTGCAATCTTCACATTAAAGATTTTCTATTTATTTTAGTTTATGTTTTGTATTTTTATTAATTATTTCTATGATTGTTTTTTTTGGGGTTTTGCTTAATTCAATAAAATCTGCCATACCAAAATAATACTTGTTTTATTTAATATCAGATATTAAATTTTGAAAAGTCGTTGATTAAAAAATATTCAGGGTTCCGCGATCATTGGCAACAAATTTTGGGGTTCCACGACCAAAATAGTTTGGGAACCACTGCTCTAAAACATGCTATTGAAACCATATTGTGGTTTGTCTCTTCCAGCCACGACCGCATAATTTCGTTAATCTTAAAATACTTCATTATAAGTTGCTAGTTTATTCTAAAACAAAACCATATCCCATGTTTTCTATGATGGTTTTAAATTTATTGTTGGTCCGCGAAAACACCTACTCTTTGATTATTATCTAAATTTCTCGAAAAACAAGCGAGCGATTAGTTTTCTTTTTGTACGAATCGACTCATCATCCCAGACCCAGGACGTAGACCAGTCGGCTTGTCATTCTTTATTTTTATTCTGAAAATAGATCAGACATGCTTTCTTTTATCCAATGTAACTTTTACATTAAAATGTTGTATTACGGAATCTATAGGCGCCGAAAGTCTGAGCAAGCATATTTGGCCTAGTTTTATTACTCTGTGATTTCCGGTCGACCCCCCCCAATAACCTGAAATCCTTAAAAGTTTCGAGTTTTAAAAAAAATCCCTGATTTGATAAAATTTCCCTCCCCCATATCCCTGATTTAGGAAAAAAGAGAGGGGGTTGTGGAATTCAACCCCCCCCCCCCCCCCTCTGCTGCCAATATACGCTTGTGGAGGTTTGTTTAGAATGGACTACACTACAACTGCATTGCCCCGTGAGGTCGTAGGGGACTACTTGAAAAAAAAATCCCTAATTGACGAGATCGAACAACTTTCATTTCACAGCTTCTTATTTCAGAGTAAGGTAAATTTAGGAAGCAATTTTTTTAATACTAATAACAAATGTAGGAGGTTTTTTAGATCAGCATATTTTACTGTTTCGCAAGTAAGTAAATATTTCTATATTCTAAAATTCAATTACAAATCACAGTACACTTTTTGGCACTGAAGTTGGTTAAAATTTCAGAATGAACCACTTAATAATAAATTAAACAAAAACATTTTGTTAGAAAAATAGAACATTTCCTACTTATTGAGGTGCATTTTTGTACTAACCTATGAAATATAAGAATATTTTTAAAAACATCCTGTATATGTACAATTAAAATTCTAGGTTAGTCCTTATAAAAAAAAGGGCCAGATTCTTTGAAGTGGTTAAAAGCCAGCAACCTTGTTGAGAACACAAGAAAGATTGATCGTTCCATTTCATGCCTGTTCCCCATACTTGTTTTTACATGCAAGGGTACCTAAAATTTTATCGAACAAGATAAAATTTATATCAATCGTGTTAATTTGCCACAAAAGTCCGAATGGATACCCTTTAACTTCTTTATTTCAAAGCAATTAATGTTCTGCATAACTTGAAACAAATTTGTTACTGAAGTTTCGTAACGTTACTCCCTGATAACCTAATAATAAAATTTATTTTTAAGTGACCATGGCCATCTAAAGGCGAGGAACCACTCTAAATAGTGACTAGTATTTTAATTTCCATAATTGAATATTAAAAACATGCAAGGTATTAAATATATTTTGTCATGTTAGAAGCATGAGAAATTACTATCAATAGGTAGTCTTCAATGATTAATAATATCAACAGACATAATTTGGATATGGTGCTAAAGAAACAAGCATTGAAAGGCAATTCAAGAAATTGAACCAGACCTCTTCTAGCATTACCTTATTTAAATCTGAACCACATGGCTACAATTAATTAGGCATATCTAAGCTTCTTATTTTGACAATCCATGCTTAAAACACTTTGATCTAAACATGTACACTTTTCTGCATAAAGCGTTGTAGATGGAAATCAACTTGCCAAGGCATTCCAGATACAAGGGGCAAATTCAACTACAAAATCCTTCGATTTTTGTAAAAAACAAACAAAAACATTGTTTTCATCCTTTGCATTTGCAATGCCTCTGACACAAATCCCAAGTAACTCGCAGGACAAGTATTTGAGTGAAAAGATTTATTTTCGCCAACAGAATTTACAGTTAGTCCTCATCTTCCTCTTCTTGGGCTCCACCCTTCTGGGCTTTCCTCATGTTCTTCCTCTTGACGCGGCCTGGGCGTCCTCCTCCGAAGGGAGATTTCAGGGAGAAGTCTATGTGCTTCTCGGAGTCCAGGCGGACAATGAAAGAGGGGACATTCACGACCTGCTTCCTTACCCTACACATATTACAGACACCAGAATTTTATGTTTGAGCTTTCACAAAATACAAAACTATTAATCTACAATTTAAAATTGAACAATTTCAAATAATTTGTAATGTATAACACAGCAAAACCTGTTATAACTTTTGTATTGCTGTAAAGATAGCATTTAAAAAAAGTAATAAAACACTTCATTTCAAGGTTGTACCGATACTTTATGGCTAAAATAGTAATTACTTAATAGTATCAAGAAAGAAAAACAAATCATTAGACAGACACAATTTTTCAAGCGTATCATACAATTTGAGACAAAACATCTTGTATAAATTGTCTTTAGCATTCACAGAATGGCCGACTATTTCCAACCAAAATCTTAAAATTGAACACTTTTTGTCTAAAAGTTAAAATTGTAAACGGCATAATTTTAACAATTCCATATTAAAAAAATGTTTAGGAATGTATAATTAAAATATCCCTAGTTTAAATATAAATTTAACAGTAATTCAATAAAATTATTAATGTACAAGCTAACAATTGACACACTTCAAAACGGTTAAAAAAAAAAACACCCGTTTAATAAATTTTTATAAGTAGGAACTAGCTTAGCAATCTTTGCAAAGCTTTTATGCTTTTCACAAATAAAATAAGTTAACAAAGACTGGCTAACAACGTTAAATAGTAAAAGTATTTAAGATTCAAGTATATACTCAGTCTTGCAATAACCTAAAACTCTTACTCAAAATTTATTATGTCTCACAACTTTTAATTTTAATAAGTTACAAAACAATTAAGACAATCAAAATAGAGATCACACAACAATTAAATATAGAAAAAAAGGAGGTTCGTCTATGACCCATATTGTAAACAATAGCTAGTCTATGAATAACTTATTAATGTAAATTTTAGAATTACCTGATGTGTCTCTGACGAATTAACACCCGAGCGTGATGAATGCTTTTAGCCAAGCCTTGCTTGAAGACTTGTGTCTGTAAGCGACGTTCCAAGAAATGTTCTACTCTTAAACCCAGGACGTAATCGAGCTTCATTCTGCCCTCATCTAACACTCCAATTCTTACAAGACGACGGAGCAACGCATTACCTACACAAAGAAATAAAACATAATTAACAATTTGTTATGTACAAGAAAGTTATTAAATCTTGTTTTAAAGCTCTTTTCAATGTTGTTTCTAGTTGCTGGTTCCGAATGTCTGCAGCATCTTAAATTTTTTATATTCAATATAAACTTTTTGAACACCAGGGGATTATTAAGATTCAAGTTCCACAAGTTATAAAAAATTAAAAGCTAGAAGGGTCATTCCATGTCAAATCAACCAAAAAAAAAAAAGGTTTTGACACCCATGGTCACAGATTTTAATGAAACTTGGCATGTTTGTTCCTTTTATAGATTTAAGTAAGAATATAAAATATTTTTGCTCTATCTCAAGCGGTTCAGGTTTTACAGCATGTTAAAGTTTTTGGAATTTTCCGGTTTTTGTCGATTGGGTTGAGGAAACGTAATTTGTTCTTATGTCCAATTTTAATAAAATTGTAATTTTAATTTAACGATTTCAAGAAAATGAACGAGTCAAGTGATTTCTATCTTTGAAGTGCAAAAAAATAATAAAGGAGTGAAATACCCATTCATTTTATTTTTTCATGTGGTAGAGCAAGTCTTTTAGAACAAGAATACTAAAAAAAGGTTTTGATTATCCTTTTCCCTTTTGAAGATATTCCACTTAGCGTAGAACTCACTATTTTATTTCAAAATATCTATAAATAAAACTTTCGGATTTTTTTCTGACCATGTATATACACTTGCTAGTTCAATTTATTTTTTTCTGGGTTCCTTACATATTGATGATCATTCATAAAAAAAATTATCAACGTTAGTTGGTAAACAAGGGAGATACAATTTATTTTATATAAAAGAACAAATTATGTTTTCTCTACCCAATGGAGAATTGCCGCATTTTTTTTCTTTTATTAAATCGATTGAAAATGTTCTAAAATGACCGAAAAATTTGGTCTCACATTTTTGCAACACATATTTATTTTTTTATTTAATATTAAAAAACGCGAGTTTCGGAATCGCTCTGAAACCGGAAGTCACGTGTCAAACGACGGAGTGACGTACTAAAATCTGAATCAACTCAACTGTATTCCTTCGACCACGGTAGTTTCGAAGCTTTCCTTCGTAGTTTTGATGCTTAGCAACTTTGCGTAAACCATTAAAGCATATACTTAATAAATAAATGTCCTTAGTGATACAATACTTTTCCAAAATTATCTGTAGTGGTTAATTATTCTTTTTGAACTAAGCTATTGTGTTTATCTTGTTTTCAATCGGAAACGGGAAAAAAAACACTCACCTACGAACAGATAGTTCTTATTGTATTGTAATAAGGTATTTTCACGTATTTTGTTTTTATTTTTATAACTTATTAGACAAAAATATGAAAGAGTGAACTTTTAATTTTTGCTCTTAAGCAGCTGTACGTATAATAAAAATACATATAAAAAAGCTCAATACCAATCAATTTAATAACTTTAACACGAAAAAAATTATATCGGATGAGTTTTTAACAGCAAAACAGCTACACATATTAAATTTAAGTAGCTCAATATTGTTTTTCTGTTGGTCAAACGGTTCTATGAGATGAAAGTTTGATAAAAAAATATAAAAATAGACGACAAAATATTATTTTTTATTGTAAAGAGTTATTTAAAAAAAAAAAATTAAACTCTCGGTTTTGATTTGATTAAAAAACGCCGCACAGTGGGTTATTGATGACGGTTCGGGGCCTATTTCGAAGGAAAGACCCAGGAACGATGCCTCGTATTTTTAAAACATGATCAAATGACGAGGACAACACCTGAGCGGGCACGGGACGCAACCTCAGTATGCTTCAGGACATTGACCCCATATCAGCTTTATCGTGCACCAGTCCCGTATACACGGCAGTATAATTTGTTGGATGTTCTGGACGACTTTCTAGTATTTTTGTAGTGAAGCTGGCCACTCTCCGATCGAAAGATCACTACTTTTTTACTTTTCTTTGTCAAATCCATCGCACGGATTCGAACCAACAATCCTCTGATTACTAACTGAACGCCTTTATCCACTGGAGGCCCTCACATTTTTGGGATTATTAAGGACATATTGTAAATTGTACTCTAATTTGAATATTGTTTATAATAATATTTCTCAGAACTTTCTCGGAATAATTTAATAAAAAACCTTATATTGGCAATACAAACTAATCAGATATTACACACATTGGCTACCATCTATTTTTTTAACAAACAAACTTAAAAAAAAAACACAAATATAAGTTTAAAAGGCTTACTGATTGCATTTAAATGTTACAAATTTTCTTAATATAATAATTACTTGTCTTATTATTAAAAGCCATTTCAGTACTTAATTATTTTCTCATCGTAAAATAACCAGTCAATTAAATTTTCATAATTTTAAGATTTTAACACTAAAACATATTTACATCTAAACTCTTAATATTTCATTAATTAAACGATACATAAAGAATTTACTACAGTCGGACAATAAAGGCCTCCTATTTGTAATATTGAAACTTGAATTTGTGCAAAAACAGTTTTACAGACGCAATAGCTCTTAAGTTTGCTTTACAGACGCCTCGCTGTCGTACATTTTTTTTTTCTCTAATTGAAACACACTTTTACTACTAAATCAATTTGCTAATTGATCTATTTTTTATAAATACATTTTAACTTAATTCAATTAAACATCAGAAGATAAAATATCGGTATAATATTATAGGTTTTCAAGTGTGGATCGGCGAATACAACAGCAAATCTGCTTACGAATAGGCCTACACTTTTTTTCGATCTTCAGAATCAGATTTTAGTACGTCACGACCAATAGGAGAGCGTTTTCGTTTGCATCACGTTTCCGGCGATTTTTGATGAATTTAAAACTTTAACAGACTATAAAACATGAACCGCTTGAGATAGAGCAAAAATATTTTATATTCTTACTTAAATCTATAAAAGGAACAAACATGCCAAGTTTCATCAAAATCTGAGACAATGGGTGTCGGACCCTGGTTGAGTTGACGTGGAATGACCCAGAAGGCAACCTTTCATCAAAGATCGCACTATAATGGCCATTTCATATATTTATAAAATAGAACTCGTAAAATTACAATAATTTGTACAAGCCTGTTTCAACTTGCGTTATAGATGACAGAAAGTTCATTCTTTAATATCCAGAAAAACCTTGAGAACATGCCCAAGGCAATTTTTAAGGGCAGGTAATCCCATTCCATTTATTGTATACTCTTCAGATTCAACAATAAAAAATACATTAATAGCCTTCCTCTAGTTCATGACAGCTTGTTGCTGGTTCCGAATGTTCGCAGCATCTTATTAACTATTCTCTGTGATCCACCATTTCTAAAATGCACCTGGTCAGGTTTTAATAAGAAAGTTATCACTTCACTCCTTACTAGAGATGAAACGGATATCCAGTAACTATTCGATATCCGGAAGTAAAGTGCTGCATATCAGATTTTCCATGCCGGATATCCGGATAAATAAAACATCCAAGATTTTTTTTTTTGGCGATCAATTTTCTTTGCTCTTGCTTCAAGTATTTTCCTTAAAATTCTACCAATGTATTCATTCACAGTGTGAAGATTCTCCCTTTAACCAATAGACTTTTTTTCCTTTTTACTTGAGTTTTCATGTTTGGAATATAAAGGCATATGGCAAAATTACAATTATTCAGAAATTAAGTGTAAAATGTACAAAACATACGACCATTGCTAGCAGCACCCTAGAATAACCCTTTGTAAATAAAAAAGTTTTTTGAATGTTTATTCAATTTTGGTATCACTTTAAAGGTAAGGAATTGGGAAATATTACAGATTAAAAAAATGTCTCAATTTTTAACCGATTTTTGTATTTTTTAGTGTGCATGAGAAGTTATTTTCATAAAAAATAAACTGCCGGATATCCGGCAAAATCTAGTTCGGATATCCAATTTGTAATGTGCACCGAATATCCGGGCAAAACCACTATCCGGTTTATCCTTACTCACCTGAACAGCATGAGAAAAATTCAAGGAAGAATCTGCAGAATACGTTAGTAATATTTTCAAGAAACTACTTAAAGCATGAACAAAAGACAATAGATCGCCATAAAAAAATTCATCCGGATATTCGTTTCATCCCGAAAAGTAGCATATACTAGCTTCATTGATTCCACAAACCAATGAAATAATTATCAAAATATATACAAAATTTATGCGAGTAGCGCTATTTTTCGCTATGTGCAGTAGTCTTCCTAAATCAACTTCGCCCAGATACCATTTTGGCCAAATTATATTATAATTGACTGACCTATGTATAAGCAGACTATTTACATCTTACACACACAAGCATATATGGTAACTATTGCATATACTTGAGTAAGAGGTGTGATCATGTGAGTTTAAGTTTAAATTTTTTATAAACAAGATCAAAGGTCCGGCAAGAGTAAAACTTCCTGAAAAAACATTAACAATGTCCATCATTAACTTTGCACCGATACAAATACATTTTTAAAACGGTCATGATTTTACAATTAGATCCCAAGTAATTGTCAATGATCTAATTGAGTAAGTCTATTGTAACAACCAAATAAGATATTTTTACTTTTAAAATGCCTCTGTACTTTTTGATAATGTTAAATAGTATACCAACTAATATTATACAGCTATGAATAATTTGATTTTACCCTAATTCATTAAAGAACATAAAATGATAATAAATGACATTTTAAAAACAGAAATTCATTACGAAAGGTTGTATTAATTTAGCAATTTATGTAATAATTAAACCTCTCAATAAACAAAATCGACAAGACCCCATATTTAATAGCAATTTATGTTTCTAATGATATGAACTATTTAGAAAAGAAAATTATACACCATGTACCACACCCAAAATACATACCTTCAAAAAGACGTCGAGAATCCTTTTCATCTAAAGTCAACAATTCACGAGCAGCTTTCCGAATTTTAGCAAGAGTATATTTTACTCGCCATACTTCTCTTTTATTTCTAAGGCCAAAGTCACCTACGAAATGAAAAGATTTAATGAATAAATATTTAACATCAAAAGAAATCCATACTTAATTTATCTTTTCAAAGTTTTAATTTCGTTTAGTAATGTTTATTACCCTGAAAGGATTTAGGAAAGTAATACGTTTTGTTAATTTTAAATGTTTTGCTATATTTATTAACGGGATAGGTTTCAGAAAATATAACCAAAATCCTTAGAATTTTATTGTCAGAGGTATTTCGCAGCAAAAACATTAATATGTTAAGATGAGCTTATTTAAAACATAATACAGAAAGAGCTTACCTATAAACTTTAATTCTTGATCTAAACGTTCCTTTTCAAAAGGACGTCGGGGGGTGACATACGTTTTGCTGTGTACAGTAGGAATACGTCCCATTTTTCCTGAAAAACAAACACATTATAATATAAGAAATATAGAATACATAAACGAAGACCTTTATCACATATACTACATAATATATAAAAGCTAAACATATAAACAAAAGGCAAGCCAGAAGCTAAATAGTAATTTTTGGAGAACATCTTAAACACTTTTAAAGCTTGATTTAACACTAGCAACCATATTTGTTTGATAATTCAATTTCTTTTAATTTACTGCAAAAATACATAAAGCAGTAAACACATGATTACTTTTTTAGATTAATTCAACTTCAGCGTTTAGGCTTACATCCAATTCAGCCGACCGCGCCACGTGCAATGCAGCACTTGATCATGTACAAGGATAAGACATAAAATATAGGAATGCATGTAACATTTTTTGTCAATTTTAAAGAAGAAATTGTAGTAAAGAAGTAATTCTTACCTAACAATAAATTTATTTACTTATTTAACTCAAATTTTTATGAAGAGGCAACGCGTCACGCCAGCGACATCGCTCTCACGCGGATAGGATAACGAAGAAATAAAAAGAGTTTAGTTGTTCTCAGCTTCATCTACAAAAAATAATTGATTTTTAAAGCTATATTGCTTTTTTTATACTGTATTAAAAATCTTTAAGTAATTAAAAAAATATTTGGTAAAATTTTTTTAAGATTATAAGTAATTTTAAAAGTTTATAGGGGATGGGCGTATTTGTAAACAAACCGGCTTCTCGGAAAAGCTGAAGGCAGAAACGTCGTTCGCGGGTCAGCGTTTAACATGGGTTTAGCATGTTTGTTCGCGATCGACCAATGCGTTATTCGTTAATACTTCATTTAAGGATTACCTGAAACTAATTATACTGATTAAAATTATAACTTAAAAATTAAGTTATATATTTATTACTGTTTTTGTTTATTTTAAGGACATTTTAGTTATTTCTTGGGGTTTTCTGCTTATTTTAAATGTTAAGAAAAATGTGTATACAAGTTCAACGAAATTTTTTTAAATCAAAATTACTTAGTTTTAATTGTATATTTATACAATTAAAGTGTTTATACAATTAAAAAATAAATATCTGTTTTATTCGGCGTAAAATTCAAATTAAAAAAATACTTATATGTTAATAATATCCACATATTTAAATATAAATTAACAAATATTTTTCATTGTTTTGTTTTCTCTAAGAATGATTAAAACATTACCATAATTAGTATTTATATTAAAATATCAGGCAGATAATTGTAATTAATAATTTCTTTTAAAAACATCAAATTATTAAATGCATATATATTATAAAAGATCGTCATGGGAATTGTATTACAGCGGTTCAAGGGATGTTTGTGCACAAACGAAAATTATTTTGCTTCATAATTGAAGGTGAAGCAAAAACAATCACCATACAAATTTCAAGGCGCGAACTTGAAGGTTTTATGCAGCAAAACTCCAGTTTTAAGTGCTATTAAAATCTAAAAATAACTGCATTTAATGAAGATTTTTGTTAAAAATTCCTTATACAACATGAAATAAAGCCTTTAAAACACCTTTTATTATAAAGTATTGAAATTATTAAAGGGAAATGCAGAATTTTTAAAGATTTAATTCATGAAAAAATTAAAAACTATAAAAAAAAGTGCAGTTTTTTCAAATTCCTTTATAAAACCTTCAATTTCACAAATTAATTATGTTTTATGCTAGTTTTATTTTCCGGGTAACAACATAAATATATATAGTTCTTTTATAGATGATTTGACAAATTTGTTTAAGAAAATCAGCATAAAGCCTTCATCAAAGTTGGAAAATTGAAGGTTTTTTGTAGGTTTTATAAAGGAATTTGGAACAAAAATCTTCAAAGCTACATTTTTTAAAGATTAGCCTGTTTAAAACCTTTAATTTCACAACTTCGATGAATTTTTATGCTAATTTTTGTTTTTGCTGTATTTTATTTTAAATACAAGAATTTTCTAACTTTGCATGTCATTTTTTTTTATTAGTTTCATGAAGACGCCAAATTTCAAAAAATTTGGGAGAAATTACTATATTATAAAGTGTCAAACATGCATTTTTCAAAACAAAATCCAAGCAATATATAGCCGTCTTAAAATAATACACGGATAATGTAACGAACCTCAATATTATCAATTTACTCAAATGTAATGTACAATTAAAATAAAAAATATCAATCTAAAAACATCCTAGTAGACTAAAATTTTTCGAATAAATCTTCTAAATTTTTCTTTTTCCACTGAAATTTTGCACCCTCCTTAGTCCATCACTCCATGAGACAACTTATTGTGTCATTTGGGCCTACTTTTACAAGAAAACATATTTGCAGAATCGAAGTCATTTTTTAATACATTTATGTGTAATATTTTTTGTGCTTAAAGTTTTTATGCATATATTTATTGGATTAGTATACAAGCAATTCAATATAAGTAATACGATTTATATATTTATACTATTAAATAATGATTTACAACTTCAGAAATCCAACAAAGTCGCCGATGGATTTCAAAAAATGTTTAAATATAGTTGTAACAACATTATTGTTAGGTTCAATTATTTGTGTTTAACGAACCTATGATGGCATCTCATAAACAAAACTTGACACAAAAACTTATAAGTTATTGCTACAAATATAAAATAATAGTGCACAATTAATGTATCATTAGTTTACGTTTCATTATCGTCTATTTTCAGTATTTTTTTTGTTCGAATATAAAAAATAAAATTATTGGAAATTTTTGTTTTTATAATCCTTATGTTACTAAAACTATAATTGGACTTGTATTTGTGCCTAATCGTGTGCTTTTATTTTGAGTTTAAAACAAAATACCGCCTTTTAACGCGACGCAAGCATAGCGAAAGGCAACGGATTCTGTTTGTTTTGCCTTTAGATTTTCCTCGTTGCTCTGCGCGGCAGCCTGTGACGTTGCAGTGCCCATCACCTATTTGAAAAAACATTCTGCGTCTTGTCATTACTGATGTACATCTAAACTTAAGCAAGGGCATAAAATGTAAACAGGGATTCTGCTAAATAATCGTAATGTTCCGTCTGCAAAAAGTTTGTAAGTGTTTTATTTGCCAATTAATAATTTGTTTTAAAAATATTTTTTCATTACTTGTTTCCTTATCTAGTTTGGACATCGTTTGTATTTTTTATTTAGCTTTATACCATCTTCAACTTGTCACTGGTGTAACTTAAGTGTTGTAGCTATAATATTAAAACCTCAAATTTGAAGTTGTGGAAAGGCTTTTATTTATTTCATTATACGCTTATATTCATTATATGCGCAATACTCATTAGAATATTGATTTTTTGTTTATTTTAGTGTAGACTAAATTTAAAAAATAAAGTTACCTTCTGAACTCGGATAAACACCATCCAAGCAGCGTTAATGATAAATTATTTTTTGATCGATTTCTTAGAGCTTTTTTAAAGAAATTACATAAAATAGCAAGGGCACTAATGATAATATTAGGTTTCTGGAAGCAAGAGTTGTTGAAATGTAAACAAAACATTTTCTTGAAAATTTCATAAAACAAGAAATTGTGACAACATTTGTTATAAATTGCAGTTTTAAGGATTCAACATACAGTCAAACCTCGTTAACACAAAGTCGAGGAGGCCTAAAAATATTTTGTGTTAACCGTCAAGAAAACTTTGTCATCTATTTTTCGAATTTATTAACAACATAAGCTGTTTCAATCTTTTCCTTATTTTTTAAAATTATAGA
Organism: Troglohyphantes excavatus; assembly: GCA_963932185.1. Taxonomy (NCBI): domain Eukaryota; kingdom Metazoa; phylum Arthropoda; class Arachnida; order Araneae; family Linyphiidae; genus Troglohyphantes; species Troglohyphantes excavatus. Next base: position 34,136,773 of record OZ010677.1, on the reverse strand, counting down.
TAGAGTAGTGCTGGGGTTCCAGTAATTTTGGAGTTTTTTTTCATGATTTTTTTATTTCTAATGATAAGGAATTTTGCGTTTGAATCGCCCAGAAATAATTCAAAAGGCAACTGCCACAATTTGGTGACATGGTTGGTAAACATGTTACTACCTTATCTATAACTGGAAGAATAGGAGTAGAGAAGCTTATCCTTTTCAAGTTCTTCCATTGTTGAAAGTATCCCTCATGAAAACAAAGTTAACGTTTTAAATATTTACCGTACTAGCTGAGCGTAGTTGTTGTGGTGAAAAACTATGGCGCGTCGATGGCTATATGTCAAAACTGTTTATTGTCGATCGTTACGAAGTAAGATACACCACACTACAAAATTTAAAGATGAGAAAAAAGTAATTTGCAGGAGGCCGACTACAAGCGACCATCCGATTTGAATACAAAACAACAACAAGAACAGTTGTCCATTGCCAGATGTAATAAAAAATGTTTTATATCAAAAAGCAAATAATTAAGAAACTGTCAGTCCGAGAGGTGCTGACACCTAGCAGGAAAATAAACAAACAAAAGTAATTAAAAATCCAACACTAGCAAGTTTTACAAGAGTCTTTGATGGGTAGGGTTGTAATTTAAAAATATAATTATTGACACTGCATTTTCATTATTTTTCTTTTGTAGAGTTTTACGATCAGTAATTATTCTTTTTTTTCCCATTCAGCTTTTTCACCTGTCCAGGTTATATTCTTAAGGCAAACTCCATTCCGCAGTGCAAGCAGCGATGTCACGGAGGCAGAGGATAAGAAATTCCCCAAGGTCAAGTCGGATCTGCACAGCTGGAAACGGGGCACTGGAGGACGTTCGTCTTTCAGCGGCAAAATCGCCACTGTCTTCGGAGCAAGTGGTTTACTGGGCCGAGGTGTCGTGAATCAGTTGGGTGAGTTCTAATTCAGGGTTCTTACGGTCCTTAAAAGTCATTATTTTTATTTAATGCTTTTAAGGGCCCTGATAAAGTACTTGGCAACTTCTTAATTTTGCTACAAAAGTTCTAATAAACTTTCAAGTTCAAGAAGGTTCTTAAAAAGTCTTTCAAAAGACTTTATGATTAAATGGTTATCATTTATCAATCAATCATTAATCAATAAAATGATTATCATTTTACTAAAGCTCTATTTAAAATGTTTGATATTAATGTGAATTAAACATAATTTTTATTTGAGTAAAAAAAATCAAGAGTTCTTTACATTCGACAGCTTTAACTGTCTAAATCTGTTTTCCTTTTTTATATTCATTTATTTGAATTTTTAAAAAAAAAAATTTACTAAGAATCCTATTTGCTCATTTTGGGGCTAACTTTTCTTTACAAATGTATACAAGTTGTAAGAATGAAAAAATATGATTCTTATTAATTGCTTTTCTTTGAAAAGTCTTTAGATACTCGTTATTTTTATTGTCAAAAAATGTGTCTAAAACCCTGTAATTTAGTTTGTATTATAGAAATTTGTGCTTAGGTCTTGGGTAGTATCCTCAGCCTTGGTTCCTGCCAGACGAGTAAATAAGTCTGGACAAGTTTACCGATTGTCTTATTTATATCTTTAATAATGTGAGGTTGCAACAGACATTTAGCATAAATTTCACTATATAGTTTTGGATTGTTAATAGGGCATGTGGCAATGTGTTTTAATACTATATCAGTGTTCATTCTAGGCGTTTTTTGAAGGGCAGCCCGCCCTTTTATGTAGTCGATAGCGCCCTCATGCCCATTTTTCAAAAATCCCGCCCTTTTCAGTCAAACACAAGCATCCTTGCTTCTCTGGCTCTTTAAAAAAGGCATCGATTAAACAAATTTTGCTAAGTTTTTTTCTGTGTTTTTTTTAAAAGAGAAGATGGTTTGGGCAAAGTTACTAGGTTAAGCATTTTATTACCAAATTTTGGATTTAAGTAGCATTTTCATCAGTTTTGTTAGGGGTTTGATTAGGCCTACTTAAAGATTTGGTTTTTAGGGAAAACATTAATTTTTAGATTTTAAGAAATATCTTTATAAAGAGATATCGATTTTGTACGGGTCTTTCCTTTGAGAGAGATAGGCCCAGAACCGTAAAAATAGCACAATATGCAGCTGTAGCGCAATGTCAACCAACAAATCAGAGCTTGTTTTTTATTTGGTCACGGGTGCGATGTGCCAACGAGTGGCCACGCCCGCCCCAAACTTTTTTTTTGAAAGTGCCTTTTTAGAAACAAGAAGTGCCTTTTCAAAAACGGGGTGCCCTTTTACTGGCAACAGCGCCCTGCCCCTTTTTATTTCTAGAGTGAACACTGCTATATATATTATAAGGATAAATGTAATTTACTTTCACTGCTTTTTTTTAATAGCTTTTATTTATATCTAATAAAATAGTTTTGTTACATTTGTGTCCCAATACTAACTTTGTAATCTTTTTACAGGAAAGAATGGTACCCAAGTAGTTGTTGCATACAGAAGTGACCCTTATAATGTAACACGACTGAAACTTTGTGGAGATTTAGGACAAATCCTTTTTTCAGTAAGTGGTTTGGGAAAATGTTATGTACTAACGGTAAGGAAAATGTATAGAATTGTTTGTTGCTGTAATGGGAGATATCCTAATAATTATTTTATTTTCATTATTTAGCACTTCCACCTCAAGGATGAAGAATCATTACATAAAGCAATGAGGCATTCGGATATCGTAATCAATCTTATTGGTAGAGATTATGATACATCGTAAGTTCTTATACAAAATTTCTTACACAAAAACTAATTTTAAAAAAATCTTGTGTTCAACATCACACTCTCTATGAACATCTATAGACCGTGAAGTGTTTTAGCAACAACAACAATTTTCCACTACAATTGTGTGAGATTTTTTTAAAACAACAGCATCGGCTTGAATTGAATACAGTATTTAGATTTATTTTGCAAGGTAAACTTCTGAAGGGTATATTGTGTCTTCAGGTTCAGTGAACATATATATATTTATAATTGCTAATTATTGACAGTTTTTTTTTAAATACAAAGGGTTGTGTTTCTTTTTTATTTTATTATTTTTATATATGTATTAAAATAATATATTTTTTTGAAAATGCATGTTTTGGAACTACCTTAAACTGAACACAATTTTAAAATTTTGATATTTTCCGTAACACTCGTATAGGTGATGTCAGACTAATTCAATAATGATTCACACTAATGTTGTATTTTATTATAAATTGATATAAACTTTTTTAAATATAATTGGCTTATTTTAAAAAATTTATATTTATATATAAATTTATATATAATATAATTTATATATAAAAATAATTTTTTATATATAAATTTAAACTTATAATCAGTGTCTTGCAAGCTTAATGAACAAAATGTATGAAGTTGAATTTTTATTTCTACAGCTTTATAGAATGGTATTTTGGACCAATCTCTATTTTAGTAAACTTGTGCTCCTAATTTTTTTTTCTTCACAATAATGAATGTTACATATATTAATTTTTTTCTTTCACTTTCATTTTATTTATTTTTTGCTTAAAGAAAGCTTAATAAACTTTGAACTGAGAATTTTGCTTATAATTAGTAAAATTTTTATTTCTTTGAAAAAAAGTTGCGAGTGAATATAGATTCACTGAAATGGAGAATAACTCTTCTCTTACCAAGACAGAAATTTAATATGATTCTTTTGATGCAAAATTGATTTATGTTTTTTCTAGAAACTTCTCTCTTGAGGACACACATGTGACAGGGCCCCGGGCCATTGCACGTATCGCTAGAGAATGCGGCGTTCAAACACTACTACACGTATCTGCATTAAATGCATGTGAAAAACCAGATCCTATTATTTTAAAGAAGGGATCCAAATTTTATGCAACTAAGGTACTGTTTAATAGATAAATTTAAATTAATATTAATGTGTATAAATAACTTGAATTAAAAAGGCAAATTTAAAATGTGAAAATATGTGTTTGTATATAATTACCTATTTGTGTTATTTTTTTTAATTTTAAAGTGGGAGGGCGAGCAAGCTGTAAGAGAAGAATTTCCGGAGGCCATTATCTTCCGTCCCTCTGATATTTGGGGCAATCGAGACCGCTTTCTTAACTATTATATGAGTTTTAGTAAGTATACGCTTTTTACTTCTTTATAAGCGACATCATAAACATTGATGAGCATAAACTTTTTCTTGCAAAAATACTAGTTTTAATTTTAGATTTTTGAAAGGCTTTTTAATATCTGCCGACTTCTATGGATTGTTCGTATAATGTACAAATTTTAAATAATTATAAAATTTATGGATTTTGGGGTATTTTTCTTTTTTTAAATGTACTCTTTTGAATTGATGTGACAGGGTGGCAACATAACCTGGAAATCCGAGAATTATCATAGAAAATTTTAATTCTGGAAAAGTCAGGAAATGTTTCAAAATTTCACAAAAATTAGGGCATTTTTTAAATTTGGATCGTTAAAATGGCAATTTTTGTCTGTTATGCCCAATGTTCTTGGTAATTTAATTGTCAATATTTTCTTTTAGTTCTGAATAAGAATTAAAGAAAAAAAAAGCATGATTATGCACATTTTCAGTTTTATTTTTGTAAAAACGTGAACCGCTGCTGGAGCAAAAGCAAAGTTTGTTGGACCTTGAAATTGTAAGCAACATGTGAGGGGCTAATAAATATGGGATTTATTAAAGATTGGATTAGGAAATATGAAGCATATAAAACATTTAAAATTATCTACAAAAGAATTAATTTGAAAAAAATTTCTTTTTTTGCATTTTCTGCTTCCAGAGAACATGTTTAATTACTATAATGCTTGTCGCAATTGCATAATTTGTGTTGTATACATAAATTATTATTTTAACTGTCAGTAAGTATTGCTTAAAATTTTTCATTTATAATGCAATATATTTATAGTATTATCGTAGCGTGGGTACTTTGTTTCTATACAAAGCATGTATTGGAACAATACTTAAACATTTCTTAATTGTAAAATCATCAATTGTGACACCATTAGGGAACTTTTCTTCCAGAATATTGTTGCCACCCTGTATGAGATTGAACAGATGTGAATAAATCGGTACTTCTCTGTTAAACGGCCTCAAATAGTCGCCAAGCAAAAGTTTGTCGCCGTATTGATTATTTACAATTTTAATGTTGCCACTCACAAAATAAAATGTTAAAAACACTCGTAAATGATTTACGATTAGATGACGTCGCTCGTCAGCGGATCTGGATGTATTTTCAAGTGAACATCAAACGACCGGATGCGTTGCGCATGCGTCTTTTTTTCTGATCTTTATGGTTACTTAAGGAGAAATGCACAATTACGGTTAATTACTCAAACGCTGTGTCTTATTTTCGAACCACGGTGGATGACGTTCACTGCGTAATGGGCTAGCGGTGACGGTTCAAAATTATTTCCGAAGGATTTCTTTAAGGTCTGCACGATTGAATAAAATAACGTCGCACTTCACAATGGGCTAATGTCGACGGTTTAGAATTCATCTCGAAGCTTTGGTTTTGTTAATTAACATCGCACTAGAGCTTCACATTGGGCTGTTGGCGGCAGTTCGGCGCCTATCTGGAAGGGAACAATGTCTCGTATTTTTGAACCACGGTCAGATGGCGAGAACATCACCTGAGCTGGCAATCCTTCCAGCATTCGTTTAGGGCATTTCGACACCACTCTTAAGCGCACGCGCGAAACGCGCGCTAAAGTCACAGACTCCTGACGTTGATTTATGGTCCCGGGCAGTTGTGGTCTCCGGCCTTCGGCCTCCGACTACTCAGGATTACATCCATGACCCCCTCCGGGCAGTCGATCATGGTGCTTACAGGCAATCCTTCGGGCAGTTGTTTGGGGCATTGCGACAGCACTCTTAAGCGCATTCTAAACAAATTCATTTTAATAGCTATCCTAACAATCAAACATGTTTCTAAAATTATAAAGTTAATCAAAATTATTAAATAGTTCGCATAGTCGTGCAACCAATCAGAGTTCGTTAAACACTTATATATTCTAACCAATCAACAATCGTAAGGCAATAGACGTTTACTGTCAGATCGCGAAGTAAAATGCGCACGCATCCAATGCACGCAATCCAAACAAACTTGTCGCAGAAAAAAAGTAAATATATAATACGAGGCACCCGTTTCCGGGTCTTTCCTTCGATATAGGCCCCGAATCGTGGCAAATAGCCCACTGTGTAGCTCTAGTGAGACGCTAATTACCCATACCAAAATCAACTCCAAAGAAATTGTGTTTTAACTATTTTGAGCAATGACACTAAAAAAGGCACGTTCAGTTTACTCTCCCGTTTTTATTTAGCTCAGTGCACTCAATCATACAATCAACTGAAACGCGATCTTTTGTGTATGGTAATCCCTAAGGTAAACAACTTTGGCGCATTTTCGCTCGTTGGCATATGAGGCCGTATAACCGAAAAGAACCAATAAATCTTTATAGAACTTTAATCAAGCGTGGATCCCAGAGAGTTGGTAATATTAAATAGAGAGCGCATTCAATACCAGACTCTCGTAAGGCCGCGGTGTCAACATTAAAAAAAAAACTCCCATCACATGGTTATAGCGCTGCCACATTTGGCGTTCAGACATCTGCAGGAGTTTCAAATTTGGTTCACTTTCTCCTCTTTTGGTGATAAGGAGTTCTGTCCGTATTCAACTTTTTAACAATTATTTTATTATTTTAACTTTATTTTCAAACAATATGCGCTAAATATTTCCTCTTCATTAACGAAACGAAAATATAATTTTCTTTGTGTTCAATACTCGAAGAAGCGAAACTCTTTATATTTCTCAGGTTTTATTGTTTATATTTTCTTATTGAAGTATACAAAATAACAATTGAAAGAACTTCGCTTATGGTAAATTTTTTACATAAAAAACGTAATGCAATTATTTCAAAACTACAAAGTAAGAAAAATCTCCTTAATATATCTGTTAAACTCCCTTAAATTGTGCCACTCGTTAAAAAAAAACTATATTTAAATACAAAATTAAACACAAAACCATATTACAATACTTCGATCTCGTTTAGTTCTTTATGTCGCCAAGGCGTGAATGAATTGGCATTTCCACCTATCACGTGGTTTCAATGATGGACACACGGAAATCAGCAATTTTATTCCTCTATTAGTATCATTACTCTATGGTGGATTCAGGTGGGGGTAAAGGGGAAATTACCCCCCCCCCCTAACATCTAAGATTATATTTTCAAAAGTCACCTTAGGCAATGAAAAATTTCAAACTAAGGGGGTCAAATTTGGTTTCATGATAACAGTACTGTATTACCCCCTCTAACAATACTCTCTGGATCCGCCCTTGACTTTAATAACAAAACTTTTATCAAAATATGTAAAAGTCATTAAACACCCATTGAACTACTTTTAGTTAGCACTGAAAAAAAGATTTGATTCAAGTTAAACAACAAACTTTTGTAATGTTATACGGAACAATTTATGTAAATTTGTCATACAAAATTTGCATGATTTGATTTTTGGGATGTTGGTAGGTATAACATTGAATTTGAGGGCTCTTAATTGTTATTAAAAAAAATATTAAATTTTATTTTAAACATCAAGAGCTCTCATGGCTTGGATGTGTATGCATTTGCCGTAGATGTTAGGTTAAAACTTTGGTAGATTTTCTGTTAAGTTCACATTAAGATTTCTATCTTGTCATTATTTAAAAAATAATTAGCTTTAATTGTGAAAATCCATCTTGATGTCTAAAATAGTATAAGGTATGCTATAAAATAACTTTCTCTACAATTTACTAATTTTTTTATAATAATAATAATAGTGTGTATTGTAAAACGATTTCTCGGACTATATACATAAATCTGAAAATTTAATCATAGCACCTGTTTAATGCCTATTGGTGCCACTAATAGATGGAATTTTAAAATGTTAGGTATTTTTAAAAAGTATTTTTATATTTAGTGAACTTTAAAACAAACATAAATATAGATATTTTTTCTTTGTTAAACTTAGTGCTGTGCGCATGTTTCTACTAAGGTTTTAAATAGATTGTTTTAGCTGTAACCAATTACTAAAGGAGTTAATTGTTTATTTATTGGTATTTTTGAAATTTGTTTTTTTTCTCTTATTTATTGCTAATTTTAAACAAGATAATTGAGATTTATTTTCCAAATATTTAGCTAGAAGAACTTGGCGTTTCATGTCTCTGTGGAACAGGGGAGTTGGCATTATCAAACAACCTGTTTATCGCACCGATGTTGCCAAGGGAATCCTGAGAGCTTGTTTTGATCCTGATGCAGCAGGGCACACCTTTCAAGCCGTAGGGTAAGTATCTTCACACAATTAAACATTGTTAACATGAAATCACTAATAAAACATTTTGCTTAACGTGATATTTCATTTCAGTTTCCTGTAATTAAACTACAAAGTTATGTTAAATTATTCGATAAATATGATATTCTATTACACAAAACCTCATTAAGAGGAGAAAAAAAATTGCTCAAAAAGTTTGTATTTTTTACGTATATATTTTTTTATTTGAGCAATATTTAACATTCTGATATCACCTACTGAGATCCCCAGTTTTCTAGCAATGAATCCAATTCGTAAATTTATAAGTATACTCCATTTTACAGTTTCAAGGACTTCAATGACCTGACATGGGTCAAATGTCGAAATTTTCCAAACTTTGAATGCTATGTTCAAGGGTCAAATATTGCCTGAGGTCAAAATTCCTTTTTACATTCATCTTCTAATTACTAAAGACAAGTTTTCCACCAGTGGCGGCCCGTGATGGAAAATGTTAGTACAGCCGAAATCATGTGAATCACCTCCCCCCTTATTTTCCCCTTTCCACAACCCATACAGAATGGAAATTCTTTATTATTTACTACTCAAATGAAAGTTTCTTTTCAATTTTTACAAAATGATAACATGCGAAAAAATTAGAAAACACTTATTTTTTTTTAAATTAAAGCAATCCTCCTTTCTTTTAAACATGCGAATCGGCCAATTTTAATATTAACTTGAATAACAAAACAACAGCAGGACCATCTCCTGAAACAACAGCACACAGTAAATTTATCACGAAAACCATTTCCGTTTGGAGATATTCTTGTAAGTTATCATTTCACCCACCCATCCCAGCGTTTCACGAACGAGGCAATCAGCATATCGAATCTCAAGTGCAGCTAAAACAAGAAAATTCATTTCGGCTGTACCTTCTCACAAATGCAGAAGTGCATTAGCATGGGGAGGAATCTCCATATTACGTATAGGTTGCCATGGCAACGATGCAGCCGATTTCGATTTTCGCTTTTTGGCTGCAGTTTTGATTGAATGAAGTTTTTTCTCCTCCTAAATTGTACATTACGGTAACAGGCTTTTTATTTATCGGAGATTTTGTTTACTACCGTAGAAATTTCAATTCTAATCTTCATTTTAAAAAATTAGTAAAATATCTTATTTTAGTTTAAAAATACTGAATTTAGGTGCAGCCCAGCTGTACTTGCTGTAGTGGACGAGCCGCCACTGTTTTCCACACAATTTCATTTCAATAAAAAAAATTATTTGGAGAAATGGATAAAAAATTGATAATTTCAAAACATTAACCACAATGCATATATAAACATTGCATTTCTACCCAATAAAAATTTCGGTTCACGCTATATTACACCCAGTAAAATTTTATATATATATTTTTAAATCATGCGTAGATTTATTTTTAGCTTATTAAAAAAAAAATTATAATATCCTTTTAAAAATATTTTTTTTTAAGGTTACATTTAATAGGCAATTTGAGCTCATAATGCAATATATATAAAATAATCTATTAAGACTGTTAATTTTAGAATCTATCTGTATAGCCGCACAAAACGGCTTGAAAACTGTAGTATTTTGAAAACGTTTATTGTAGTATTCTATTAATTTGTGGGTATATACAAATTATTTATAATTTGCATTAGGGATTTTTAAACATTTTATTTTGCATAATAAATGTGTTCCTTTTTTTATAGGCCTCATCGATATGAACTTTCAGAGTTGATGGATTGGTTTCATCGTATAATGATGAGAACACAAGAGAGGCTTTATTACAGACTGGATTTACGTTACGATGCAACCATTTGGTATGGCTATTCATCCTTTTAAGAAACATCATTTTTTTTATTTAAAATGCTTTCTTTGTTTAATTATTTTCCCAAATTAAAATAATATTTGTTTATACCATTTGATATTTCATCCTTTTAAGAAACATAATTTTTTTTATTTAAAATGTTTTCTCTGTTTAATTATTTTTCCAAATTAAAATAATTTTTGTTTTTAATATGAGATTCATTTTTTTCTGATTCTATATTTGTAAAGATTATATAATTTTTTTAATGGGAAAAACATAAAAAGTAGATTATAGAATAACCGTTTTAATATATTCAATCTATATTACTACTATAGTTTTGTTAGAATTTAGCAAAAATCATTATAAAATATTAGTGCTTACTGTAAACCAAATATTATACACTTAAAATATTCCTTGTGGATAGAATAATAATAACAGTGACTAAACTTACAGCATTTAAAAAAAAAAAATTATAGTATTTTGTATTTTAATGAATTTGTTTTAAGATTAGAATAATTCATTGCTTAACCAAAAGTCTGTGTATAAAAATTATAGCCTAAAAAATTATAAATGTTTAAAAGTACCTTTTACACAATTACAAGTTTAAACACTTATTAATAAGATTTTTCATACAAACTTCTTTGGATAATTAGCTAAAATATTAAATAAAGGTATAATTCCATTAATTTTAAATGTGACATTATATAAATTGTATTTTTATAATTGTGTCATTTACATATGAAGGTTACAAGGAACAAAGGCTCTGTGTCAAGCTTTGTCAAAAATGAGATTGTCATGCCATCTAGTAGTATCTGAAGGGAACTATTAAATTGTAGTTTCATTTTGTCAATAAAAATTTAATGATGGAAGTTTTGCTATACTGGGGAAGAAGTCACATTGTTCAAAATAAAAACCTGTTTTCTGAAAGAAACATTTTAGCTGACAATGCACATTTATCCCCTGTAGCCTTCACATGTAAACATTTCTATAATAAGCTATATTTTAAATTTAATAGGTATTTTTAAACTTAACTTTTTATCTACTTATAATTTTCGTAATATTAAGCATTAATAATATTGTGCTTGTATAACAAAAGGAACGTTCATTGAATTATTATTGGATGCAACTTTAATAGGAACCTGTTAACCATATTTTGTAGGTTTAAACTTATTGCATCTGAGATACTGCTACCTCGCTGGCGTCAACTTTCCTGGGAAAGACTAGAAAGGGTATGTAGCGAAAATGTTATTTCTATTAAAAATGCATTGTTAATAGTAGTCTCTTCCAAGTAGAATGTAAAATATATGATTTTTTTATTAAATCAAAATCGTCTGCAGCAGATTCATATGTCATTCAGAAGGGATTTTATTAATTGAATTTTTGCCTTAAGAGGGTCACCAATAAGAAATGTTTCATCGTTGTTTGCATAAAACTTAATTTCTCCTAAATAGGTGAAGACTAATTTCTATAGTGATTGGCAAGAATAAGCAGCAGCAACACAATGCTGTATGGTTCGGGGTACGCTAAAACAGTGTTCACTCTAGAAATAAAAAGGGGCAGGGCGCTGTTAACAGTAAAAGAAAACCCCATTTTCGAAAAGGCACTTCATTTTTTTAAAAGGGCGCTTTTAAAAAAAAGTTTGGGGTGGGTGTGGCCAAACAAAAACAAACCCGTAACCAAACAAAAAAAAGTTCCAATTGTTGGTTGACATTGAGCTAAAGCTGCACATTGGGCTATTGGTAACGATTCGGGGTTTATCTCGAAGGAAAGACCCGTACAAAATTAATGTCTCTTACGTTTAAATTAGTATAAAACAATATTAAAAATAATTTATTTCACTGAACCAAATCGGTAAGTTGTCCTAATCGGACGTCTTACAAAACTGATAAAAAGGCTACTTTAATCAAAATTTGGTAATAAAATGTCTAATCTTGTAAAATCACCTCAAACCATCTACTCTTTAAAAAAAAACAGAAAAAAAAAATTAGCATTTAATTAGCACAGGCAACCCCATTCTCAAAATTACCGCGGAATCATCGCCATTGCACAAAACGCGTAGTTAAAATGGAGTTTGTTTTTCTAGTGTCATAATTCACTTCAATTCTTATTACGCAAAAAAAATCATCGATGCCTTCGTTAAAGACAGCTAGGGAAGCAAGGACGCTTGTGCTTGACTAAAAAGGGCAAGAGGGGCGGAATTTTTTCAAAAGAGGGCGGAATTTTTTAAAAAAGGGGCATAAGGGTGCTATCGAGATGAAAAAAGGGCGGGCAGGGCGGACCGCCCTTCAAAAAACGCCTAGAGTGAACACTGCTAAAATAATATTAGTAATGGCGGAAAGCACCTAATATAAAATATATAAATGTAATAAGTAAAATAAAAGCCCATAAGTGTCATCGCTTTGAGTTGTTAGATTAATTTGCTAGCTAAACTAAAAACATTACTGCAAAACAAACTATAGTTTGCAAAGCAGCGGTTCTCAACCTGTGGTATGTGTACCCCTAGGGATACGGGCCGGTCATGTTGGGGGTAATTATAGTAATGCTGGAAAACGCTTAAAATAAAAAACGACATTTATAAGTAAAATCTAAAATAAAAGCCTGTAAGTCACCAATTTCAGTAGTTTTGATTAATTTGTCAGCTAACCTAAGAACATTGCCTAACAAAAACAAGCTTTTCTTTTTGGGTGAAAAGGGTTGTGAGAGAAGGGGAAAGAAGGGAGAACTCATAAATGAAAAATTTTATTAAGGGATACGTAATGGAGAAAAGGTCGAGAACCACTATTCTAAAGCAACAAGATGTGGACTTATTTTGGTATGTTTTAGACCAAGTTGATTTAAAAAAAAATTGCAATTTTTATTTTTTTGTAGTCTATTTTTTGAATGTGTATGCATACCATTTTTTTAAATATTTATAATTTCCATAAGTTACAATTAGCTTATTTAATTGCGGAACAAGTTGAGTGTAACTCTAACATTATAATTTAGTAATGCAAACTGGAAAAATTATTCAATAAAAATTCGTTAATAATTTCAAAGAATAAACAAAATATTGTTAGATCAGTTGTAGTTTTTGCATATGAATTTTATAAGAATTTTTTTCATGTTTGTATTTTTATTAACAAATACATTTTTCAATGCTAAACAATAAATCACCTAAATTTTTCTGTGACCAATGCTGGTCTTTTTTGCTGATGTAGATTATAAGTTACCTTTATTTTTTAATATTTATATATATATATATTAAAAAATATTTTTGAAATTTTTAAATATATAAAAGATTACCAAATTAAATAATTATGTTAGGGTTTTGCAACAAGCAATATTTTTTTTAATAAGCATTTCTAGTAATAAAAATGGTTTTGTACTTTTAGGATAGTTCAACTGATGTTGTTTCACCAGATCTTCCAATATTAGAAGACTTGGGAGTCGATCTCACTCCTCTTGAAACAAGGATATTCTATGAACTGAAACCTTACAGAATGCATGCATACCATGATCCTATGCTACAGGAATACATTCGGCCTGTGGACCCATGTCCGTTGGCTCGGGGTTAATTTTGTTCACACTGTAATTTATGTAGAAAAAAAATATTTGTTTCAATAAAGTAAGAACTACAGGTCTTAATTGTTCTTAAACTATTCTTATGATGTGTTGGTGTTTTAAACATTTATCTCAGAATTTAATATCCCTTAGCATTTTTGTTAGGAATAATTTCTATATTTGCAGCACATTATTTACATATACACATTCAAAAAAATCAATTTTGACTAAAAGAATGGTTTGGTTTTGTTAATTAACGTTGCACTAGAGCTGCACAGTGGGCTATTGGCGACGGGTTCGGGGTCAATCTCGAAGGAAAGACCCGGGAACACATACACATTCACACACACATTCATACATGCACCTCGTTATTTTAGAACCATGGTCAGATGACGAGGAAACACCTGAACTGGCACCCAACGCCTTCAATAGACGTCGGGACTTTGTACCCCGACCAGATTTATCGTGCACCAGTCCCGTATACACGCCAGTATAATTTGTTGGATATTCTGGACAACTTTCTAGTATTTTTGTAGCGAAGCTGGCAACCCTCCGATCGCAAGATCACTACTTTTTTACTTTTCTATGTCAAGTCCATTTCACGGATTCGAACCACCAATCCTCTGATTAGTAGCTGAACGCCTTACCAACTGGGGCTCCGACTAAAAGAATGGAGATTTCAGTTGGATAAATAAATTAGTTATATTAAAAAGTTAAATCTTGTACAATATTTAATTATTTTTTTATTTCATGAATTATTTTTATAAAAAAAAAACTGAACTGATATTTAAAGTTATGTATACATGATAAAGATATGCACAAAAATATAAGAAAGGTCCTCTATTCGATACTTTGGAATCTTGTTGCACAGAATTTGAAGTAGTTTATATACGAAAGTTTCAAATATGTTTAATCATTTAGATGGTTAATTAAACCTTTGCACTCGTATGTCCACGTATGGGGGACATCACTCGTTTTACCATCGCGCTCGTATGTCCCCGTACGGGGGACATCCCATCTGTACCGTTGCGTTCGTATGTCGCCATAGAAATAGGAATACAAAAAACACAGAATTATAAAATGTAATTGTTTCTTTATGTTGTGCTTTTTATTTTGTTTCTTGTTTGTAGTTTCTTTGTTGTTTTTATTGTCTTTTAGTTAGTTTTGTTACTTACTTTTTACTAGTTATAGAAAACAGAAATTCTTTGGGCAAACTGTGATAACTTAACCAAAACATTTCTGTTCGAAGTATTTCTAACTTGATTTGCTATGGTGGAGGTGCCGGCATTACGTTCCTCCCCTAAATATTGTTTATATAGTTTGTTTATATTATTACATTTCTTAGATTTTTAATGCGGTGTAGTGTAAATACTTAAGTATTGTTAGTAGTTTCAATAAATTATTTTGACACGTTGAAAAATAAAATAGTATGTGGCTACATTTCCATCCTAAGTCAAAGGGTGTATTCAGGGGTTATATTTTTAAATTTTTGATTTAAAGATGGTATAAATCTTCTAGTTAAATTGGAACACATTTCCATCAAAAAAATTCTTGATCGAACATGAAAAAAAATTCTGAGTTATTTGCTAACTTTCTAAAGCATAATTACGAGTGCATAATGTTAACATCTATGTGTTCCTATGAATACTTTAAGACAAAAGTCGATATCCTTATGCTAAACCTTGTATTGGTGCTTAATATTAAAGTATGATAATGCCTTGTGTCATCAACCTTGAAGTGTTGACATATCTTCATGATTAAGTTATTGAACGAACGCACTTGTCTTTCAAATCCTAACCCTACCGAGAACATTCAGGAAAATAGGATGGAAAATAGACGCAAGCACTAAATTCCCCTCCTGTTTCTATTAAAATCGATATTAGGTTGTCTCGCATATGGTCTTTGCTTCCTTTTGAGATGACATCCCGCATAATTACTATCGTAACAAAGCAACACCCAACATGCTTTATAGTTTGTTGTTACATGTTTACAAAACTCAATTTAAACAAATTGTTAAAATTTTAACTGTTACTTTTCTTAAAAAAGTAATTAAAAAAAAATGTGATTTGCAAATTATGACTGGAGACGAATTAAAAAAAAAAAAAAAGTAGTTATATAAAGAAAATTCCATTAAAAGTCGTACTTTAATCCGACTGTTTAAAATGTATACATAAAAACAAAATGTACCTCAACTTACGGAAGGGCCAGTATATAATATATAACCAATATTTTTGGCATTTTAAGTTACTCAAATAGTTAATCTGTTCACATTATCTTAAGGATGTGTGTAAAATAGTTGAATAAAGAATACTGTATAAGAAAAGCATAATATAAAATAATTTTTATTGAAAAGCAAAATAGATGTCTGAAAAAAAATATAATTATATATATATATAAATATAAAGTCAAGAATAAAACGTATAAATAAAGTTATCACACACATGTAACAAAGGTATATATACATATACATTGGTATTATGGTGAATATAAAATTATGACTACATAAAGGCTATGTACATATAACTTGAAAATGAAATTTGTTTCAGTTTCCACATCTTCACATGATTATATGAACAAAAAAAAACACTATAAAGCTTCATTATTGTCAGTTTCTTCTTCCATCCCCTACAAACAATATAAATATATTAAAAGAGAAAAAAAATCAATTTCATGTATGAAGTAACAAGTAATTTTAGCTACACAAGTTTGAATGTAAAATATTTACGAATTATTTTCAACAGAATCTTTTATTCAGTTGCTAGTAAAAAAAAAATCTAAATAAATGTAAAACTGAGATTTTCATAATACATGAAAAGCATAAAGAATTTACTTCTGAATTATTGTTTTTTTATATAAATTAATAATATACCAAATATCCTATTCAAAACACTCACCAAACTATTTTTTTTATAATAAGTATGGATTCATACAAAATGATAGAATTTAAAAACCAAGTTTTAGTTTAAACTTGTTTTTTAAAACAAAGTTTTGTAATTTAAATGATTTTTTAAGTAACTTTGTGAAAGTTACTTAATTCAGTTATTAAAACTATATATATATATATATATATACACACTTTTCCCACTACCTTATATAGAATTTCTATCTTACTTTCTTTAAATCTAAAGCTATTATAAATTCGCTAATTTAAATCAAGAGACGTTTAAATGCAATTTTAAACTGATATGAATAAAATAATGCTGTGCAGATAGGCATCTGTATCGAATAGTAACAAATTACAAGTAAATATTTTGAATAAATGTTGCTACTAATTGTAAAAATATATTTAAGGCACATAGAAAATTATTATGCTGATAAAAAAATTAAATAAAAAATATATTTTTGACTTGTTAAATTTTGATAGATTGAATACTACACAATTAACTTATTTGTATTGTAATTAACAAGAATCTAAAAACTAGTTTTCATAACAAAGATTTTTTAAAAATGATAAAAACACCACTCAATATGATTTGTATAAATGAAACTTATAAATGTTTTCTAGACTAAGCTTATTATAGTTTTGATATCTTTATTCATTATGGATAACTTTACAAACAAACTTCTTTATGTTAAAATTAATAATTTTTTTTATTCCTGTTAAATTGTAAATAATTTTAACAGATGAGTTACCATTCTAACTTCAATATACTTCAGCGCTGTTAAAAAGGATGACAGGGCATATCCTTCTTCACCAAACATATATCTAAAAAATGTAAATAATATTAGATTCAAAACGGATATACCAAGTATTACAAATCTTATACTACATTTTGTACATTTGAAGACACTTTGCCTTTAATTGTACAAAACCAGGAGTACTGGTACAAAACCAGGAGTACTTTGCCTTCAATTGTTGCACTGGGCGTAAGGACCAGGTAGCTCCAGTTTTCAAAATTCCTCAGGAAGGACGAGAAACACTACATTTCTTGCATCATGTAATACAAAAGTACAGCTTCTGTTTTATTCTTGCACCAATCAATAGCGGATTTTTTTTATACAAGAATAAGTGAAAGAGTATAAATAAGTAAAAGTGGAGCTGTCAGGTTCTTGCACTTATGTCTTCAATTGCATTACATTTTATTAAAATGCAAAGGAAACGTTGACCAAAGCTTTTAAAAAAAAAGATGCAACTTTTAGCATAAACAAGTGCAATGACTCATTTCTATTTCATAAAAGATGAATAGAATATTCTCTGATATTAAGTTTAATGGCTGTTATACTACCCAGTTTCTAATAAATGAATTAAAAAACAGAATTAAATACAATGTGAATACCTCTATAGTTATGAGATACATACTGTTAAGTTTATGATTTAAAAATAATGCCAACATTCAATAATCGTCTAACAAAACAGCCTTTTTAAAATATGGAATGCAATTAAAGTTGGTTGGTTGGTTATATGGGGTTTATTGGCACAATAGCCAAAAATGGCCAAGCTGCATCCCACATTAGATAAAAATGCAATTAAAGAATTCAACTTATAGAAGTAGAAAATTCTTAGTTGGAGTACCCAAATGCCAGTAAACTTTAAGGTTGCAATATAAAAGCGGGGTTAGAAAAAAGATATGGAGTTTAACAATTTACTTTTTACATGGAATTAATGCTTTTTAACCATTTTACTT
Organism: Troglohyphantes excavatus; assembly: GCA_963932185.1. Taxonomy (NCBI): domain Eukaryota; kingdom Metazoa; phylum Arthropoda; class Arachnida; order Araneae; family Linyphiidae; genus Troglohyphantes; species Troglohyphantes excavatus. The sequence continues at coordinate 34,118,500 of OZ010677.1, read as the reverse complement.
ATTCTGACATATACCTTCTTTTATTAAAATTATTGTTTCATTACATATTATTAACCTCATATTTTTAACCTCATTATTAATTAGTATCTTTATATATATTTCTCTTACGCGGTTATTGAAAAAATGTTGTTTTTATGTACGCTTAGTGGCAACAATTAGTTTGTTTACGAAATTCTGTTGTGCCCGTATTTTTATTTTGTCATTATGTAAGCCATTTTGAAGATTAGCCCCTTCAATTCATTAGTAAATAATTATTTTATTGATGTCAGCTTAAATTTCTTATAGTTTACTATAAACATTTTAATATAAAATTAATTTACAAAAATAAAATTTAATATATTCTCCTTACAATGACTCCTGGAAATAACAATTGTGAATGAAAGTCCGAATCAGTCGAGATAACAATTTAAGAATATGTAACAGATTTTTAGTTTTGATATACATACAATGACCTTTCGTTACGAATGTGGGAGGGTCTTATATTCAAGGTTTATTGTATTTATGTTTTATATTAACATATATTTGCAGCAACTATTATAAATAAGAAAGTATTAAAAACAAAAACATACTTCATATCAAATAATTTTTCTATAGCATAACATTCAGAGCATAATTGGGGCATCCCAGACTTCACAATTGTGTAACATAACAAAGGCATTAATTCATCTGCGCCACTGCAAAAGAAAAATTGTAAATTTAATGCATATATAAACACTATTAAGACGATACAAAATACGTTGGTTTATCTTGAATACCATATTTTTTCTCCTTTAGAAAGATTCTAGATTACTAAACAGGGACTGAAAATAAAGTAGCTTAACATTATATTGATTGAGATTTGTATGTTTTTAAAGTGAATAAAAGAATTTACTTACAGTTTACGTTGATTAACATTTGTATGAGATGGAGTCCCACATAATAATTGACAAACTTCAACTGAAAATTAATGATGATAATTAGATAGTGAAAAAAGAATATTACAAATAGTTGTTATAATCTTTATATATATTTCTCTTACGCGGTGATTGAAAAACGCTGTTTTTCTGTATGTTGAGTGGCAACAGTTTGTTTGTTTACGAAATTCTGTTGCGCCAGCATTTTTATTTTGCCATTATGTAAGCCATTTTGACGATTAACCCTTTCAATTCATTGGTAAATAATTATTTTGATGATGTCAGCTTAAATTTGGAAGAATATAAGCCTTATAAATTAAAAAATAGAAGTTTTGAAAAACGCTTTTCCCAACTTTCAATGACGTAAAAATAATAGTGGCGCCATCTGTTGGCAATTTTAAAAACTAGATTTCTATGAGCTTCATTTTTATGACGTAAAAACTCAGTAAATTACACACCTCTGGTAGGCAAGATTTATGGTAAGCTTAACGTAATTTATGGCCAAAACAAACTACCAATAACGTTAGAAATTTAACTGAAATGCGGGAAAGGTGTGGAAATAAATAAATAATGGTAGACTTGCCAGTGGTACCATTGTTTTCATTTGTAATTAAAAAGAAATTAGTTTAATTGATTTTATATTGACTTACATGGCGTAAAAATGTAGTGATGCCAAGATGAATATTAATTTAAATTTACAATTTCAACTTCTAAAGTTTTTAGTAATATAATTAAAAATGTATTGTTACTAGGACACATTGTTATTGTGTCCTACCTTTTAGCGAGCGAAGCGAGAAGTGGTTTGCGAAGCAAACCTATGAGGATTGCGTAGCAATCCTCCTGGGGTTGGCGGAGCGTTAGCGGAGCAGGGGGCGGAGCCTCCTAGTACAAGGAAAATTGTTTTACTACTTATATTGCCATGTTTATTTATAATATTGTAAAAGTTAACTACTAATGAGATCACAGCTTTGATAGAAATATTGCCAGCATTAATAATAATCACACGGTACAACTTGGGTGTTAATCTCATAATTTGAAAGTAGTTTTAAATTACAAGGCAATTTTCATGCATATTTTCCTTAGGATTGATCATGAAGTGTCATCAATAATTGTGTAGCTCAAGTACGATCTTAATAAAAGCAATCAACCACAGAGCAACATAAAGTAAACACAAAAGCTCATACTTTCTGTCTTATACTGTCATCATAGGACAGAAAGGCCCAACTCCAAAAGGCAAAACTTTACAGGAAATAAGAAAAACAAAATTTATCACCTCTATCAACATTTTGATACTTTAAAAGCCTTTTATTGCTTAAAAGTAATTGTTTGCATGTGCAAAATCTTATTTTGGTAAGTTATATTTTCTTTTATCATGAAGTTTACATATTTTTCTATGTACAACTCATCATGGATTTGTATTTACTTGTCATCTAAGGGACTTCTTTTATCAAAAACTGCCTCCAACTGGAGTTAAGGGAGTCAATATAAATTTCATTATAACTCACAATTATATTTGAGTTATGAATTTTTAATGTTATAAAAAGGTGTATTTTTTTTTAAAGGACAAAGCGGAGAAACTAAAAAATGAATTAGAAAACATTTGGAGTGAGGGCTTTTTAACTTATGACAGCAGTATAGGCTTTTGAGTTAAAGATTTTAACATTTTCAATCTTTCTTAAATCTGTCACGAACAGTAAAGAAACATGTCAAGAATATAAAATATATTAATCAAAATGTTATTTACCAAGAATTGTTAATTTTTCAGTTAATGATTGATGATTTGGCAAATTCTTTAGATGCCCGACACATGCTGTGCCAACTTCCGAGTTAATGTGTTCTTCACTTGAAAATCCAAATTTTCCTGGATTACTTGCTTCGTAACTTAGCATGGTTTGGAAAATTTTATACTCAGAAGAAATATTTGATATTCTATGCCAAATAAAAAACTTATATTAATATATAATATAGTTTATGTAGGATTTTTAGCAATCAATGCATATTGATGCCTTAATATAAGATGAGATATGTGACAATTCACTATTTTAAACAATCATTTGAAAATTTGTAGTGTTATAAGGAAATGAATAAAACAATCATTAGGGATTTCTCTCTCTGCTAGTTTAAATAATTATTTTTTAGACTACACAATTATGTACTATATATTAGAAGAGAAGTTGAGAATATATAAATGAGCTTTTAACCTCAATTCACAAAAATAAATTTTAAGATTGATATAACATGAATTATTTACTAATTAATGCATGACAAGTTAAGAAAAATTTGTTAGGCAAGCCGAAAATGTGATTTTGTGTTTTAATTATTTTTTTGTTTATATGTGGAACAATTGGTTTTATTTATGTACTACTAAACTTAGGTCAATAGGCAAATGCAGCAGAGTGATACATATCTGGAAATGAATCATATCAGATTATTGACGCTGCCTTCGAAGGAAATTGTTTTAGTTAATAGCATTGAACTAAAATGTTAAATAAAACATTGTCTAAAGGTAAGTTAGTTATTGAAATAATTAGGGAATGCATATGTTTTTTAATAATTATAACTTAAGAAATTAGTAAATAGAAGTTAAGAGAAATCTGTCAGTATACATAAATGATATTTAAGTGCATATAGGTGCTTTCGAAAGATGATTTTTATTAAACCAGAAACTTTTTTGTTTACTGTTCTTTGTTATTTAGTATACTTATAAAAGCATTTGGCAGATGATAAGCTGAATTTAAATCGTTTGATATTTCGTAAGACAATTTATATTTTTGTTGAAACCAATAATGTCCTATCCATTAGATTTAACCTAACTACAGATTCATTAAGTTCTGGATAATATAGATAAAATCACTTAGTAATTACCAAACGTTATACAATCTAGTAGAATTTTTTTATGTAACAAACAAAACGAGATGCAGGTAAAAACATACCTAAAGAGCAGAATAAAACATGACCAAAGAGGCTCCAATATATGAGCTTCGATAAGCCTGTGGCAAATTTCTTCGGAATCTTCTGGCAGTAAGGACTTGTAGATTAAATAGAAAATTTCTAAGACATTTTCAATGGTATTTGTAAGTTCTAAAGCTGCAGTTTCTAAGAAATCTTGAAGAGATTTAATTGATTTCTTTGACACAGTAATTGTTCCAGTCTTTTCATGGTTAATCACAAATTCGGTAGATCTTTCACGGAAGCATTGCATATCTTTATCCAATAACAGATCTAATGAAGCATAACATTAGTTGATACATGTTGAAAATCAGATTACAAATTTGAATATAAAGTTTAGAGTTTAAAGTTTTCACTTGTAATTTGTCCCTCCAAAAACTATTTATACTTTGGACTATATGTCCAACAATATGTTGGATACAAGAGTGGCAATGACAGCATCAGAAAGAAATATACTTTTTTCTGCACACACAAAAAAATTATGTTTAAATGCTGTAATAATTAAAGCAAACATATAAAAGTGTATAAAGGCCTTACATTTTATTTTCAGCAAACAAGTTCTGATTTTCTATTTAGATTATTTTTATATAAATAATAAAACTTCATCTACATTTTAGATGCAGCTTAGCTTTAAAAGAAAAACATTTTTGCAAAAGATATATAGCCAAACATAAGGAATTTGAATCTCTGGCAAGCAGCAAGTTAGAACCATATTAAGTATATTAGTTTGAAGGAAGTATTTCTAATTACTAGATAATTCTACTTTCAGCATAATTTGAATGAAAATACTCATACACATAATCTATCATTCAAAACTAAATTGAATTATTTTTGAATAAAATCTTTTTTGTAAGTATGGGCTGGATTTTTCCATCTAAAATGACAAGGACACATTGCAGTTTTTTAGGGTATACATTTCCCAATCACATGCACTAAACAAGCATTTAAATATTATAAAGATTTTCTTTAGCAAATAAGTTAACAGACAAAAATTGTTTTTCAAAAACTTAGTTATCACTTTTCGAAATTATTATAAACCCAATGAAAATATTATATAAAAATACCAGGTATTGCTCTATAATCGGAGAAAATTTTCAGCTTTGCTTCCATTTCTCTCCTTAGGTTTGTTTGTATAATTAAAAGCCATTGAGACAAGGGATGTTGACTGCACCTAAAACAAAGGTATTATGAAAATAATTTTAAAAACATTAAAAAAAAAAAACTCACATTTTAATTGTACAATATTTTATGGTTGATATATATAAATACAGGTATAATTGATGACTTTCGTCCTAATTTTCTATAAATACTTTCAAAGTTTAAATTAAATAACATTATAATCAAAGTTGCAATTTCTTCTTATTATCTTTTATGTAAAAAAGAATATATTTTTTGAGATTGTAAAGCGTTTTATGTCTTTATGGTAATTAAAAAAAATAATTCACAATTGCAGTTTTGCCTGACAAATGCCAGTTCCAAATGCTAACGCAACCTCAATGGGCATTAGGACATTGGACCCCGATCAGATTTAACATGCACCAGTCCTGTATACATGCCAGTATAATTTGTTAGATGTTCTGGACGAATTTCTAGTACTTTTTGTAGCGAAGCTGGCAACCCTCCGATCGCAAGATCACTACTTTGTTACTTTTCTTTGTCAAGTCCATCGCAATTCATTTATCCACTGGTCAACTACAATCTAGCTGGCAACAGAATTTGAAAAATCTGTTTTATGGGATATGAGATGCATTATGGTAATTACAATGAGTAATAAACTTCTTGATTACATTTCACTATATTGTCTCTCTCTATATATAAGCATCAATAGGAAAAGTTGACATGAAACTTTCAAAAAACATGAATTAAATTGTGCAACTTTTAAGATAAATACGTGATGCAGTTAAAAATGCTAAAGATTTTAAAAACTAACAAAATTATATCCTGCACGTACTTCTTACCATCCAGGAAATTTTACCTCATAGTAAGAGTAAAAATTGTGAGCAATTATTATTGACAAAATGGTTTTCCTGAAATAACACATTTCCTATAAATATCAAAAAGAAATACAACTATGAATTTTAAAGTATTGTCATACCTAACTGTTTTCTGGAATATCTGCTGTGTTGCTTCAGTTTCTGACATTTCAAGAGGATTTAACTTCCAAGTGCATGCCCATGTCTAGAAAAATAATTTTTATAAAAATAACCTTTAGATAATCATTTATGAGACAACTATATCTAAAATAATAATAGGATAATTTTCTTTAAAAAAATAAATTATCATTTGTTTTTCAATACTCAACATGCACTAAGATGGAGGCACTTTAATTGAACAGGATTCTATAGCTTAATAAGTTAAATTAACAGATACAGGGCTATCATTTATAAAATTATTGAAAGATATGGGTATTTGATATTAACAATATTAAAAATTAATTTTCTTCAATAAAGAAAAAAGAAAGAGAACATAAAATATGTTCATACATAAAACAAAAGTTTAAATGACACATTCAAAACCTTTGATCAGAACTTAAATTTAGCATCTTATAAGTTAAACTTATAAGTTAATAAAATTACTTTTTAACTAGTATTATTGAAATAGCTTTTTTAAACCAATAATTATGGGCTTTTCGATTTTATTTAAGTTGTTTTGAATAAAGCATAAAATTGATGTTCATTTAAGAAATGTTTTAAAGCTCAATACTCAGTTAAAATCCCTTTCATACAAACTGACTTTGAAGGACGTAATTGTATATATATTAAAATTCTTTTCAAGGGGGAACTTTTGAATTTAAATTGGAAAATTATTAAAATATTTTCTATACGTTATTAATATTCTGGGAATATTATTTTTACATTAAATAATGTGGAGTTAGAGATGAGTGATGATTATCAAAATAAGGGACAGTTTAAGTTTATAACGTTTTTATTCCATGCTCTCGTGGATAGAAATCCACCTTCCTTCATCAACACTTCTCTAGCTCTGCCTCTTACAACTGATCAGTGTTGCCAGCGACACCCAGGTGGCGCTGGAACACATTACAAAGTAACTCCCTCTAGTGGTGTGTATCCGCACTAGGGCATTCCGACAATAATGAAACTTTAAATAATATTAATTTAAAGAAATACAAAGCAAAACTTAAAGTATAGAAATTCAATTTAATTTTACTTCTGTTTTAGTATATTGAAAGACTGATAGATAAAGTTCTTGTTTCTCTCTCTGCTTTGCAGTTAATTGCTGTCGATTTTCTAATAATGATCTGAAAAAAGTTAAAATGCAGTTTTAAAAACAAGGATACATTGTCGAACACTAATTTCTTAACAATATTATATTTTAAAAACAACAAATTAAAACTGAAAATATCACAGAAGAGTATAGTTTAAAAACAATAACATGTTGGTTAATACAAAATTATTACTTTATTGTCTGATTATTTGTTGTTTTTAAAAAATACTTTTACATACTGATTCCACATGTTCCAAAATTTATACCGAATAATAATAAT